>JADWQK010001017.1:0-366638 GCA_017933935.1 Sesamia nonagrioides | reverse complement strand
ATGCTCGATAGGATTTTATAATAAAAGTTGGCGGTAATCGGAAGTTGCATCAACAATTCTAAAATTAATAAATTAATGACTGAAAGACCGGAAGTGTACTTCCAAGTGTGATTTTAGAATAAACTAAGGTTTTAAAATCCTCCCAAGTAATTTAAAGTAATCATAATAAATTTAAATTAACATAAATAATTACGCAATACGATCAATATAAAATAATTATGAAACTATGTATAGCTTCATAGATGAGCGGGAAGCGCAAGATGTAACACTAAGTACTATTTTTAGTGATTTTGTGTATAATTATTGAATGTTTGCATTTATTGCCGCGCTGGAACGCTTTACGTGATTTTATATGATGTTTTATTTTGATACTAGCTTTCCGCCCGCGGCTTCGCCCGCGTGGTGTTCGATATCGTGCTTTTCAGATTTCCTTCAGGAACACCAAATTTTTCCGGGATAAGAAGTACCCTATCTTTTAATCCGGATTTCTAACTTTACGTCTACAAAATTACAAAGCAATCGGTTCAGTAGTTACAGTGTGAAAGCAGAACAAACAAACAAACAAACTCACTTTCCCATTTATAATATTAGTATGATTCGGTTATATCGCGTTTCCAGATTCCTTCGGGTTAAAGTTATTTCTAAGTAGGACATGCAATACCGGTTTACCGGTTTTCATTTTTACCGCCTTTTCTCCTTTCGTTTTTTTTTCGTAACTATAAAATTACCGGTAAAAAATATAAAACCGGTAATTTACCGGTTTTATGTTTTTGGGCAACGTTGTTCATTTATTCACGCAAACGTCAAACTTTCATTATATGTAATGTTTGACACTTGACAGTAGCTTTGACGTAAGCGTTTGTGACGAATCGTGTCATTCATTAGTTTGTATAACTGTACTGTACAACGAGCTAGACGAACGTAGCCAGTCTTACTAGCTTGGCAGTGCAGGATTGAATACCGTATTGGTGGGGCCAGAGCACTTATCGGTAAACTAATCTGCTTCAGGGAATGTAATACTCGTCCTAGAGTGATACGCTTTGTAAGGCGGGTATTTTCAGGTACAAATACCAACCTACAGGATTATGCGACCCGTTTCAGAGAGCACATCTACTTCCTGAAGCAGAAAATGTACGGTACACCCAGAATCGCACTTTCTAAAATAATGAAAGGTGGGTTTATCGACCAGACCAAGGTGGCTGACACTTAACTTCTGGATGACGATGCCATGTGTTCATTCTGGCGCAGTATCTGTTTTGTGCCTGTCGCTTTTTTGGATCAAATGGTTTTCAAGGTTGCACGCTCGCTTGAGTCTGGTTCGCTACCTCAGTTCCTAACAACTAGAGTAACCCACCTGCTCCGTAAATCAGGTAGCACTGCGGAACCCAAAAATTATAGGCCCATCACTTGTTTACCGACCATCTTTATAGTTCTTACATCCAATTTTAAAGTTAAAATTAACAAACATATTGACAGCAACTCATCATGTCTGCCTCTCAAAATGGATGTAGGAGCGGCTCCCGCGGTACTAAGGAGCTACTCCTTAATAACATGGCCATTACCCAACAAGTTCGTCGTTCCCAAAAAGATCTATCGACATGTTGAATAGTTTTTTTTTTTTTATATTGCCTTTCTCGCACACCAGCTCCTCACATATGTAACAAATACTAGACTGAGTAATTGTACGGTTTTAGCTATAAACAAAACATTGTGAGGAGAAATAAATGAATAATAATTATTATTATTATATAATAAGGCCTATTATGACTTGGTGCCACATACAAGGCTCATGCGGGTGATGGAGTTCTATAAAGTTGATGCAACTCTGCACACCATCTTGATGACGTGTATGGCTAATGGAGGACGGTCCTTCGCTATCCTGGATATCGAGATATTCATGGGAATAGCGATCCGAGCCAGGTCTATTCCAGGGCGATACTTTGAGTCCACTTTGATTTTGCTTAGCCTTGAATCCTCTAAGTACACTGCTGGAGAATACACGTCTAGACTATCGGCTGAGGAGAGGTGATCAAGTTATATCGCACCTCCTTTACATGAGTGACTTAAAATTCATTGCTCCCCACAAATTTCAACTGAAGGAGCTACTGAAAATTACTGAAACTTTCAGTAGCGTTATCAGGATGGAATTTTGTGTGGATAAATGTGTGGTCATGCATGTAAAGCGAGGAGAGATTGCGGCATCCATGGGAACCCAACTCACGTTCCGTAAACCTTAGAGCGCTCTCTGCATCTGAAACCTATAAATATTGGGTCGAATGCTTTATACCAGTAACATTGATACCCAACGTATCAATGTTACTGGTATGAAGCAATCGCTGAAGAAACGTTTCGCATCTCATATCCATCTTCACATCGCTGAAAAAAGTAATAAATAGTCTTCTATTAAGCGGAAATAAGGTACGAGCCTTCAACGTTTGGATCATCCCGATTTTATGTACTCTTTCAGCATACTAAAATGGACTCGGTCGACACCCTGGATAGGAGGGTCCGTACGGTGCTGACTACAATTCAATTGCAACACCCACTGACATCGGTTATGAGGCTGTATTAGTGTATACCCCGCGAAAAAGTGAAAGTTGAAGCTTTTTAAATGTTAAGACCCTCCACAATCGCGAGATATGCAGGGAATATTTCCTTTTTAGATGTGGGCGCGGTTGACAAGGGACTCACTCCGCTCTCCTTGCATTGGCTAAAAAGAACTGGTGCAAGCCAGTATACCTACTTGACACTAAAGATCGCATGGAGGTTTAGCAAGCTACATTGAGGTTATTTCCGGGTTCTCCACGGGCATGATGTAGATTTACCAGCATCCGTTGGCTGGCCGCGTTTTGAAAATGAAAATTTACGCTTGACTGCGCCAAAGGAAAGGTCATGGTTTTAAAAATTGTGTTTGTATGCTCATTTTAAGCAATATGTAACATGTTCACTACCATTGTACCTGGTATTAGGGGTCGCAAACCGGTATACCGAATTTCGAAAATACCGGAATACCGGGCCAAATTTAGGTCTTATTAATACCGGTATTCATTTTACAAAAACTGGGATATTCGGTATTTTCGGTTTTAGTAAAATAAATACAAAGAGATAAAGTTATGCTCTATCTAATTCAAAATACGTGCGCGCAAATCACACGCCTTCGCTGGTTAAGCCCGATAGAACTCTGACTATTACGGCGAGAAAGAAAGCAGGTCTCTTTGCATCTCTCTTTGGTTACAATTCACGTCTTGATACTCTAGTAGTGCTACTCCTTGAATTTTCTTCACTTCGCCACTTCAATGCCCTAGGTTCGCATAAGAAACAAGGAGGTTCTGAGAGTACTGTGTCGTCTGGACGTGAATAAGGGTAGTGGACTAGATGGCATACCAGCGATTGTTCTAAAGGCATGTTAGCGATTGTGCGCCCGAGTTGTCTCCTGTATTGACGCGCTTGTATCGATTCTCATTTAGAACTGGTGTAGTGCCCAAGTATTGGAAGCTTTCCAACGTGCAGACCGAGCCCAGAAACGAAAGTCGTGCCGATCCTTCCAACTGTCAACCGATTTCAATAACCTCCATACCCTGCTAAATTATGGAGCGTGTATTGAACTGTCGCCTCTTGACATATCTGGAAGGAATCGATTTCCTCAGTGACCAACAGTACAGGTTTCGCTGCAGTCGGTCAACTGGGGAACTACTAGTGTATGACACACACTTGTGAGGTGAGGCCCTCGAGAAAAATGCGGGAACGATTGCCATCTCCCTAGATGTCTCGAAGGCCTTCGACCGGCTATGGTACGCTGGCCTTTTGAGTGAGCTTCCAGCGTACGGAATTTCTCCTGACCTGACTACCCAGTAAAAGACATCCTGACTGAATGGTCCCTCCGAGTCGCCGTCGACGGGTGCTCATCGGAGCTCATGTCGACTAATGTGGTGTTCCTCAGGGGTCTGTTCTCTTGCATCTCTGTTCCTGCTGTATATAAACGATCTGCTGATGCCCGGTATCTATGAGTATGCAGATGACGGTACAGTTGTGGAGAGCAGATATCTGCTGGGTGGGGCTGGTAAGGAAGCAATCCGGTCCGAAAGAGGCTATGGTAGAGCATACGAATGTTGCACTACAGGCACCCTCCGAATGGGGCGAAGCCAATCTTGTGGCATTCAATGCCTGCCAAAACACAAGCGTCTATTCACCGCCAAAAAGAGCCCGTTCATCTTGGCGCAGGTGCGTTTATGTGGTGTGGAGTACTGCCGCATTTGTTGGCTGATGCTGCAAAATGCCACCTGGAAACTTTGGATTCAGTGAAGAGACATACGAAGAGGCTAATTGGTGACCAAGATTTGGTTCAAAACGGTCTCCTAAGCCTGGAGTACAAGCTAAGAGTGGCCAGCCTGTCGGTGTTCTATAATCTATAGGATGCATTTTGGAGAGTGCACGAGGGCATTGCATGATTTAATTCCCCTTCTCCGTTCCATCATCGGACAACTCGTCGTACGGCGAGTATCCACGCTTATGTTGTTCACCCCTCTACAATCCGGACGAAGCGTTTGGCCTCGCCTTTTATACCGCGTACATCGACGGACAGAAACAATTTTCAAGCGACGGTATTTCAGTCTAACTACAATTTAAGTGTCTTCTAGGCTAGATTGAATAGGCTCTTAATAAACTACCGCGCTTTACCTTCAACGATTGCATCACTGCTTACCATCAGGCGGGATTGCGGTACAGCACTAGATTATAATTATTATAAAAAAAAAACGGCGATAGCCGATCTTCCCGCGCAATGATTATCGAACTAGCCTATGGTGTGGCGCGAACGATGCACGTGAGTTGAACTTAGTTGCGAGCGACAAGTATCAAAATTTCTATTTCAACTATTTTCACGTCATTGCGTGTTTTGTTGGTGTTGTGGTTTGTTTTTGTTATCCACACACGGTTTTTTTCTTACTATTTCATTCTGCGCTTAGGTAACTACTTACTAAGTATTCCTCCTTAACCTAACCTAACTTTATTATACTACATTTGCTAACTTTTGCTTAATCCCGAAAATATCAAAAATACCGGACTATCGGTATTGGTCTGGAGCCAATACCGAAAATACCGGTTTTGCTTAAATGGTTCGGTATTGCGACCCCTACCTGGTATACTTACTTATTTTCTGCTTTAAGACTACCTAATCACATTATTAATATTTTTGAAAAAAATATATAAATTTATCGTTTTTACCGGTTTACCGGTAAAAATATTTCAATTATCGTTTTTTACCGGTAAAATAAAAATTACGCTAATTGCATGCCCTATTTCTAAGGCCACACCCTGTTCATTCCTCCAATAAAAATTAAGAACATCTCAAAAAAAAATCGTCAAGTTTTTGCTAAGTCCAAAACAATAATATTTTCCTTCCCTTAAAAAATATATAATTGATACTTGTAATTTAATCCGTATGAAACTTGATTAAATTTCCCCAATTTTTTTTCTAGTAGGTAAATCAAAACAATTTCTTTTTTTCATTCTTTAAGTTCATTAGTCTCAGGTGTTCATTACCTAAAATATGGTCAGCTAAATTTTTAAACAATATGTATTCTAAATAAAATGCACCTATTTAAGTCTGACCTGTGAGTTTTATTTAGATGATGGAGTTTCCGGGATTTTTTTTTTAAGTCCTGGTAAGTATCAATGGGAATTATACCAAAAACGCTAAATGCTAAATAATAACTATAAATAAAAAAGAATAAACCGGTTCCCATTTTGCATTAATCATTTTTATAAATTAATATTTGTTTCCCTTTTTTTAAATAAAAAAATCCCTGCAACGCAGTATCGAAAACAACATAATAAAAGTAATTACCTAATATGTTTCACTTTAGGGCATGAGTTTTGATACCACGTAATTCTATATTAGGTACTTTTTAGACAGAATAGTATACTTTATAGACATGGTATGGCATTCTACGTTTGTTGCGACTGTTGCGAGCCGTCCGCGCTCGAAGCAAGCGAGTAGGAAATGTGCACGTAAATATGATGCGGGGTGCGCGGGGGTTTTTGCCTAGCCCCGCCCAGATGCGCAAGGTCATCGTCGTTACTAATCGCCTTAATGCAAGGTTTCAAACATTCCCACACATTTTCGCGTTTATATTATTAGTAGGATTATTAAGATACATAAGGTCTATAGCAACGTTAATTTTACCGGCTTTAAAGGTTTAGCAAAGAAAAGAAACATCAAATGTCATACTTCTAATTATTTTGCGTTGTTTGGTGTTTTGGATATGCTTAGGATTTTTTTTTTTTTTTTTTTTTTTAATAATTATAAGCTAGTGCTTGACTGCAATCCCGCCTGATGGTAAGCAGTGATGCAATCGTTGATGGTAAAGCGCACTAGCTTATTAAGCCTATTCACTCAAAAAAACTGAGTGAATAGGAAGGAAGACGGCACTTGAGCGAGGTGATGCAATGTTTAACCCAACAACACGACCAACGATGCTGCGCCAGAGGATGATCTGGAGACCCTCCACGACCAAACTCCCGACACAACAACATTAGGCACATCGTACCCGGTCACATCGCAACCCAACTGCTCAGACCCGTCTTCCGTACGGCTTCAACAGACATCATGCCGGAACACGACGAATCGCTTGGCGGCAAGACTTTGTCTGGTGGGTGGTAACTTATGCCGGCGGCTGGTGTTGTTGCCTACCACCAGGAAATAAGAAATAAGGATATTATGAAATAAGGGTTAAAAATTATTACGCTTGATAAAATATGAGCACATTTAAGTAAGTACGGTTTTATAAACAACTTTTTTCGTTTTACTGTCTTTTACCAACACATAAAGATTTTCTGGATTTGATACACATGAGCATGCCACAAGTTGCCCATGAGAAAAACATGTTGTTTCTAAATGAACTCCGGCAACTTTAAGCGTCTGTCGGCTTTGTTATTGGTATAGCAAATACTGCTTTCAGAAGGAACTGTTCTCTTTTAAATTGAAATGGCAAATCAGTCGGGTTGATGGGAATACGGGGAATCAAGATATTTTGTACTTTTGCCATTCCAGCCATGATTGTAGCCTTTAAAATGTTGTGACCTAAATGTGTTATTTGTAACCGAGTACCATTACACAGCTTTGGAGCGTCAAGATTCCTCATTAATAGGACTGAAACACCAACTTTTAGTATCAACTTATGGGGGTGGCACTCCTGATAATTCTAAAGAGTTGAAAAAATCTATAGGGTATGATGTAACTTGTTCAATGTCCGTAATATTGTCCACTGAGAGGTATTCGATAACATTCCCTGAAAGTTTAACATGATTTGTTCATTTATTTTACTATTTCATTAGTCGGCGCCAAAATTGCCCTTTCACATAGCCATTCTCGGTTGGCTATATTTGTTTAAAGATCCGGATAGAATTATTTAATAGGTCATCTGAGCTATCCACAACTTGACAGAAGTCACGACTCCCTCTAATCATGCTGTTACTGTCAGTTGGCATGCGATCTACTCCGATTTTTAAAAGAGTAGCTGCATATTGCATATACCCGGCTTGAGAAACGTGATGAAGTTGCCCTCGCATATTCGTGGTGAGACAATACTTTTTCACGCGAACCCATAATGCCAAAGAGACATTTATTTTATCTGCCGGCGGCATACTCCTAGTAATCACCGGAAGGGTCTGCCTAAAGTCACCAGCTAAAGGTACCACCGTCCCTCCCATGATATCTTGGTTGCCTTTGATGTCCCCCATTGTGCGATCTAGTGCTTCAATTGCCCTTTTGTGGAATATCATCCCAAACTAACAACTTACACTGCTGTAACATTCTTCCGCGCTCACTGCTTTTACTAATATTGCATTTCCTCATGAGCTAAGTTCAATGGTAGCTGAGTGCGCTGTTCGTCCCGTTCCGAAAAAAAATTAAAAGAGCTGAGTTGATATAAAATAAGCGCCTGTTAAAATAATGGAAGCAATATATACGTCTGCGTTAGCTTCCGTTTTCGCAACATTTTTTGTTACTGCTCTGCTCCTATTAGTCATATCGGGATGTTATATAGCCTAAAGCCTTCCTGGATTAATAGGCTATCTAACGCAAAAAGAATTTTTCAAATCGGACGGAAGTACTTCCTGAGATTAGCGCGCACAAACAAACAAACAAACTCACTCTTCAGCTTTATATATTAGTATAGAGTATAGATAAAGAAAAGTATCGTTAATAGGTTGCCTAAAAATTATTGTTCAAGGTTATGATTAATTAAAAATCTGCTCCTATTTTTTTTATATTATGTGCTAATTCGCTTACCAAAAAAATTACATACTAATCGAAAGTATAGGTACATCCTAAAGAATATGAAAACGTTCGGTTACCTATCTTTTTATGTTCAATGCTATTGAGTTGCCAGGTATAAACAGGTAAGTCAGTACTAATAAACTGTAATTTGCTGCTTACCTAATGAATTATATACCAAAATGAAGATAATTTTATTGTTAATATGATGGTATAAGGTTGCTTGCAAAAAACCTTTCAAGAATTTCGGTTGCCAAACTTTAAAACTTTAAAAATTGGAGCGACTACAGATGTATGACAGAGAGATTCTATACTTACTATTCGATGCGATAAAAAAGGACGCAGCGTATCCGATGCGCGCGATGCGTTAGTTGTATGAGAGAGACTACGCATGTTTTTTGGCTATGCAACTGAAAAGGATGGCGCTAGTACATCCTGTGTATTATTTTTCTAAAACTGAAAAAACGTGATGTGAAACAGAAAAACCTATTGCGTGCTTTTGTTGTTTACTAACAGTGAATTATTGTAAAAAATGGCAAAGAAGTGTTTTTGTGTGATTCAAATGAATCTGTGATTGATTTTAATGATGAAAATTGAGGTTGGTTTTTCGAAGATCGTTTAAAACCAATTTGAATTGTTGGAGACCAAACACCTTTAACAATAGAAGACATTCTACAAATAACTGAGATGGAAAGTGCTGATGAATCTTTTTTTTTTTAATAGTTATAAACTAGTGCTGGACTGCAATCCCGCCTGATGGTAAGCAGTGATGCAATCGTTGATGGTAAAGGGCACTAGCTAATTAAGCCTATTCACTCAAAAAACTGAGCGAATAGGAAGGAAGACGGCAGTTGAGCGAGGTGATGCAATGTTTAACCCAACAACACGACCAACGATGCTGCGCCAGAGGATGATCTGGAGACCCTCCACGACCAAACTCCCGACACAACAACATTAGGCACATCGTACCCGGCACACAATTGCTCAGACCCGTCCACCGTACGGCTTCACCAGACATCATGCCGGAACACGACGTATCGCTTGGCGGCAAGACTTTGTCTGGTGGGTAGTAACTTATGCCGTCGGCTGATGTTGTTGCCTACCACCGAGCATAATGAATCTTCTGAATTTGAGGATCATTTTACATCTGATGAATCAGATCCTGAATTAATTATACTTTTATTATTTTATTTATTTAACAATGTACAACTATTATATATGTACAACATCTAGTGGCAATCGTTACGGGTTGTTGGAGCCCTCAAAAGTCCAACAATTGGTGTAACTGCAATACTTCGATGTCGCCTTCGGGTCGTGGATGTCAGACGGCAGTCGCTTGACGGAAAATGTCGAAGTTTAGCCATATCAGCAGTTAGACTGGTAAAGCGGACCCCAGACTCCAAAGCTGAAAAGGCTTCGGATGCGACTGGGATATTATTACAGGTGAACCTAAGGCCAGTGTAAGACTTATAATATTCTGCAACCCATTAAAACATCTACAAATAATAACACATGTTACGCACAACTGTCCTCTAAGTTGCAATAAGCAGCCCGTGTGAATACACTCAGAGTACAACTGAAGATATTTATTACAAAATTTGTACTTAGAAAAATTAAATTAAATTATTTATAATTATGTATGTTATAAGTTTTTAATTATGTAATATTTCATTATCTCAATAAAATTATTAACATAACACAACGTATAATAATTGATTTTCATTATTTACTAAATATATAATTTCATTATTTTTAAATAAATAAAATAAAATGGAGAAAATTTTATTGATAACTGTATATCTTTATTTGATTTTTTAATTAAAAATATCGGTAGGATAATTTAATATTTTGATAATAAAAAAAAATCATATTAATTGATAATTAATAATAAGTAGGTAATATATAATTAATAATGAATTAATAACATTACATTTCATTTTATATATATATATAGGTACAATATGTTAAGAAAACCCTGTCCGACCCGTAAGGATAATAAAGGTTAGGTAAACACATGACCAAATAACATATAAAATTTTACATAATCATCATAGTAACAATACTAGTGAATTTTGAAATAATCTTATTTTCCCGCGAATTGATTCCAACTTCCCCAAAATTTGGTAATTTTTAAAAAGTGACAACATTATTTTTGACGGTATAATTCTGAGCGAATAGCGATGCGGCGCGTGCCCTGCCCCTCTTCCCCCGCGCCGAATGGCTTACCGCACATGTTTTAAGTTACCTCTTTTTGCGAAATAATATTTATTTTTTAGGGGGATTTTTTTTTTTAGTTTAGCCAGGCTTTGTAGGCATTAGTAGAATCAGTTATCGATACCTAATAATACCTTCACGGATCGGACAGGGTTTTCTTTACATATTGTAAGTATATATTTCAAAACATATTGTCAGCTGTTTCGATATGATGCGCAGCATGTACTATCGTCATCCTTTTCAGTTGCATAGCCAAAAAACATGCGTACTCCCTCTCATACAACAAACGCGTCGCGCGCATTGGATTTGCTGCGTCCTTTTTTATCGCATCGAATAGTATGTATAGAATCTCTCTGTCATACATCTTTAGTCACTCCAATTTTTAGTTTTAAAGCTTGGCAACCGTGATTCTTGAACGGTTTTTTGCAAGCAACCTTATACCATAATATTAACAATAAAATTATCTTCATTTTGGTATATAATTCATTAGGTAAGCAGCAAATTACAGTTTGTTACTACTGACTTACCTGTTTATACCTGGCAACTCAATAGCATTGAACATAAAAAGATAGGCAACCAAACGTTTTCATATTCTTTAGGATGTACCTATACTTTCGATTAGTATGTAATTTTTTTGGTAAGCGAATTAGCACATAATATAAAAAAAATAGGAGCAGATTTTTAATTAATCGTAACCTTGAACAAAATTTTTTAGGCAACCTATTAACGAAAACGATACTTTTCTTTGTATATAATATTTGATAAAAATTATTTCTCAATCGGTAAGCCGATCGGTGAATGACGCCTCTAGGTCGGATCCTATACTAATCGTTGCGATTTGAGTCTATGAAACGAAAAAGCGACAGTAAAAAGATACAGAGATATAAGTTCACAAGATTTCACGTGGGAGAAAATGAGATCGTTATCTACGTGTGAATTGTACATATGACCTTTTCCATGCAGGTTGACAAGTGCGGTGGTCGGCAAGGGCGCGCGTACCTCTTGCACCCGCTCAGTGCTGGCCCGCCGCGCCACCTCGCCGAGCTGTGCTTCGACGCCGACCGCGCCGTGGCCGTGCGCCTGCACATGAGCTCGGGGCCACACAACGCGCTGGCCTGGCCCACACACCGCGAGCCCGAGGCGCCGCTCAGCATTCTCGGCAACTTCAACCATATGTTCGACGCGACTACGCGCCACGCCGCCGAGCGCCTCTACTCCGACGACGTTCGGATGAACCGCCGCCTGCACGAACTGCTCAAACACGAGAAGTACTCCTTCGCGGAGCAGAGCCTCACGTCCGCCAAGCTACTCAGCAGTCACTACTACGAGGATCAGAACATGCGCGTGACGGACTTCGTGTCCAACCGCGTGGCCGTGTGGCGGAGCGTGGCCCACGGCAACCTGCGCCACCTGCAACGCGACGTCGCCAAGTTCCTCAAGCTGAGTCGTCCGCACGACCAGCTGGACGTGCACGTCGGCACGCACGACGTGCTCGCGCTGCGGGCGGGACACTCGCGCACCGAGCTGTTCTTGAGGGCTGGTAAAAGGTTTCCGGTGCCGAAGTATATCTGGACGGTGGTACATGCCAAGCAGGCGAACAAGGCCGTGGCGCTGGTGCTGCTTAACGACCCGTTCGTGTCCGTGAGCGAGATCCGCGAGGCCGTGTTCTGCGAGAGCGGCTGCGGGCGCGTGCCGTGGCTTCACGAACTGCGGCGACATCGCAACTACGAGGTCCCCCTGTACGGGCTCGTGTTCTGCTGCAGTCTGCACAACTTTACCAGCGTGGTCACCGAGCTGCCAGGACAACTCGTCGACGTGCCGACTGGGAATGCAGGCCTTCTCACAGAGTTGTTTGTTTAGATATAAGCTTAGCAATCAAAACTGTGAATACCTCTCAAGATATGTAAAAGTTTCTGAAAGTAGTCAATTAAGATAAAATAAGAAAAAACCAAATATATAATTCATATATGAACCATTTTATTGAAAAATTATAATAGAGATTTAATTTGCCAAATCCTTAATCTTTCTCGGCGATAGCAGTCAGATGTCTGTCGATCTCGGTCTCGGCCAACACTCTGAAATGTGAAACAATAAAAACAACACAATAAATATTACGTATGGGTGTGTACCCGTACTGCTGTGGCACTACACAATGTACACGTCCACAATTAACAGAACAACTTATGTTGTGTGGCAAAATGTGAATGTTCTATGTTATGGGTTTGGTTTCCGCCCTTAGTCCTTCCAGTGGACCATTGTGCGTGGAATGTACACCTATTAATACCGGAGAAAGCCGCGGCATAACAATCATCATAATTATTTATATATATAATTTGACAACAATGGTCCAATGGTTATTCCAACAAGCTTATCAAGTAGGTGTTAGTAATATTTAAATTACATTCGAGTTAAATTAATCATAGTCACACCTGTCACGCGAGCAACCAGACAGCTTTGAAGTATTACTGTCATTTCTGAACAGCAGCACCATCTTGTTGTCTCATGAAACATAATTCAAAAACTCACACACTAAAGTGACCTTAGGCTCTCCATGCATGTCTCTATTAGTATTGCTTAATTTATTTATTTATATATTCTTTGTTGTACACCAATCAAACATTGAACAAAATACATTCAACACATAAAAACATATAATGGGAGGCCTTATCGCTCATGCGATCTCTTCCAGGCAACCAAAGAATAGACAGATTCTTCTGAACCAAAAATGGGACTGTCTGTAAACTTACCTGAATTCTGGGTTGTCCTTGGTGACCAGTCCTACTTCTATTTCTGAGGACTTGAAGTCTACAGAGAGCACCTGCGACAGGCAGGAGATGGCTAGCTGCACCACGTCGTCGGCGCTGAGATCCGAGCGTTTCTTTAGCTTCTTCTCCAGGTAGGCGTTGGCGTCGGTGGCCTTCGCACCCGCCGACACCGCTTTGTACGAGCAGTAGTAGCCGGAAGGATCCGTTTTATACACGCACGGACCCGTTTCTTCATCATAAGCCACCAGCATCATACCTATAATAGAAAGAGAAATAACATAGTTTCTGCAATTGTGACTTGTGACATGGTAAACTGTGAGTTGTGTCACAAGTTTGAGCATGTAAGGCCAGCAGTGGAATGTAAGAGATTACATAATATTCAGTGTGCACAATATTATGTAAATAAAGTAAAATATTACTTAATTTTCATGTAGATTATATTTTTATTTTAGAGACAACTATACAATATGTAAAGAAAACCCTGTCTGATCCGTGAAGTTATTGTTAGGTATCGATAACTGATTCTACTAACTAATCAAAAATCAAATCAAAAAAACAAAATCAAATTTATCAGAGCTCCAAATTATTTAACATTAGCTGGTGATTGAAGCCTCCTGTTAAGCAAATTATGCCTGTGTTAGGAGACCCCGCTCTTCCACAGCAGTATACAATTTTTAAAAACCTTATGTATAATTAACATGCAAGTATGTGTGCGTGTTTGTGTGAAATAGAGGTACAACCCTACCGCGGGGTGCAGGGCGCGGGGTGCAGGGCACGCGGCACGCGGCACGTTGTCGCGTCACTTATAATAATACCGTCAAAAAGGGGTTGTCACTTCTTTAAAAATTAGCCAAATATCGGGGATGTTGGAATTAATTCGCTAGAAAAAAAGATTATTACCGCCAGTTCGTTATTATCGCCAGTTTGTTATCCAAACAAGAACTGTTAGAAATCACAATTCAAGAGTTAAAAGAAGTAAACGTTGACCCAGATGTAATATGTCTATCTGAAACTTTTTTAAAAAAAAGGCTGTGAAAACTACGTAAATCTGTACAATTATGAAATGGCTGCTGGCTTCTGTAGAGATAAACAAAGAGGTGGGACGTGTATATTAATTAAAAAAGGTTTAAATTACAAAGAATTAATATTCATAAAAAACTATGCAACTCAGAACACGTTTGAAGCTTGTGGTGTAGAGGTAACAAATATTAAACTTGTAATTATATGTGTTTATAGAACGCCCCAATCTGATCCAAATCAGTTTTTAACATAATAAAAAGTAAAAAAACTAAAACCCAACTACGACAAAAAACGACGCTGAAAAAGTATAAAACAAGATTTTCAGAATACTGCACTAAACAAAGTTGCTAGTTTTCAAGTTTGGAAAACCGTAGTCACACGTTGTCAAAGTGCTACGGTAGGTATATGTACGCCTTTCCAAACTTGAAAACTAGCAACTTTGTTTAGTGCAGTATTCTGAAAATCTTGTTTTATACTTTTTCAGCGTCGTTTTTGTCGTAGTTGGGTTTTAGTTTTTTTACTTTTTATTATTTGTACTATTTTGGTGTTAAAGTGTAGGTATTTGTGGCGCATAATATTAACAAAAGCTAAATTGATGAACTAAAAAGCATTCCTGTAATTATGTACCAACATAAAGTACTCGTGAAGCTCTTTCAATTGATGCCAAACACGGTATATTTATTTTAATTTTATATTTACATATAACTTTTGTCCGCTAGAGGGCGCAATACTAAATTTGGTGACTAGCTCATAACCCACAGAATATTAAGGCCCTTCTAATGGTACTGCAGTGGTCTTATTCTGATAAGTAGTAAAGAAGCTATGAACGAAAAGATGTAAATTAAGTATATGCAATCAGCCCATGAATACAGGTAAAGTCACAAGCAAAGGCTAGTAATATATATTGTTAACTAACAGAGGCATTCCCGTTAACCCAAAAATATGATACATACATGCTAAAAATATTTCATTCAACAAAATGTTTTAAAATTTTTTCCAATAAGAAAATATACAATAAAAATTTTAAATTGACATGTAAAAGAAACACACTGTACACGCGAACATGAAAGACGGCAACGTCGCAATTTATTTATACACGACGACTACTATTTTGATTTAAAACAGGAGGTTTCAAATTTATTTCCAATTAGAATTTTTTTTTATTCGGATTTTTTTATGCTTATTTTTCTATGCTGATATTATTATTTTAATCTATTAATGATATATAATAACGAGTTTAAGGGAACGCCCTCTGTTATTTAACATACTGTATATTCAAATATACAAAGTAAAACAGCACTTTTAAAATGATACCAAACACGGCATATTTATCTTAACTTTATTTTTTTACTCTGTTTGTTTTGTCCGATAGAGGGCGCCACATTAGAGTTTGTGAAACCCTATATAGCCTATAACCGGCGGACAATTAAGACGCTTCTAATGATATGTCATTTGTCGAATTCTGATAAGTAGTTTAGAAGTTACGAGGGAACAGATGAACATACATACATACATACATAGCCTGTGAAAATCATAACCCTCCTTTTGCTTTGCCGTAGTCGGGTAAAAATAGCATAAACTTTTACACGATTTGCTAAAAAATACAAATCTAAAGTAAATTTAGTTATAGCCGGTGATATAAATGACACATTGAAAAAAGGTAATATTACAAAAGAATTGCAAGATTTGTGTAACAATTATTATTTGAAAATCTATATAACTGTCTTGTATTGACCATATCTTGAGCAACATTACCAACGCTACTTCATCTGTACTACCCCTGTACCTTTCCGATCATGACACGGCACAAATGTTAAGCTTTCCTACTAAACATAAACTACAAAAAGCACCAATATACTACATTTCTAAAAGAGATTACAGCTTAGATAACGTTCGTAAATTCAAAGAATGCTTGGTAAACCTTACTTGGTCTGAGATTTATCAAGATACTGATGCAAATTCCGCATTCAGTGATTTCCATGAACTGGTAAGCCTATTCTACAACCTGTTTCCCCAAGGTTAGAGTTAGAGTGAACCGCGATAATAAAAACACTCAAGTGGATAAGCAGAGGAATACGTCTAAGTTGCCAAACTAAACGGAGGCTACGTTACCAGTATTACAAAACTAAAAATTCTATTAATAAAATTAGATACAAAAATTACTCCAATTTGCTGAAGAAATGTATTTACGGATCAAAAAGAACGCAAATATAAAATATATTAACACACAGGATAACAAGTGTAAAGCCACATGGACTGTCATTAAAAATGAAATAAATAGTACTACCCTCAAAGACAACATAGAAATGATAAAGTTAAAAGATGCTGTAGTTACTGACCCGGTAGAAATGGCTTTTCTATTTAACAGCCATTATGTAAATTTAACGCATAACGCACGAACTCAACAAAGTGCTGGTCCAAACTCTAGGGAAAATATAAGTGTCAACTCTATGTTTTTGAAACATATGCTGGAAAGTGAAGTTCGACAGGAAATAATGTGTTTAAGCAATACCAGAGCAGAAGGTTATGATGAAATTAGCACAAAAATCTTAAAAGCCTGCTGTAATGAACTGACTGGGATCTTAACTCACCTAATCAATATGTCATTTACATCTGGGAGCTTTCCCGATAAATTAAAATTATCCATAGTAAAGCCGATATTCAAAAAAGGAGATAAATGTGATATCGATAATTATCGTCCTATAACTTTAATACCTATCTTCTCCAAAATTTTTGAAAAATGTATGTACAAAAGAATAGTTAATTTTTGCAATAAGTTCCAAATAATAATTGATGAGCAGTTTGGGTTTCAAAAAAATAAATCCACGTCTTTAGCCATTTTCACCCTTATGAAAAATATACTTTCGAATATTAACAAGAAACAAATCACTACTGGTCTCTTCTTTGATTGTCGAAAGCCTTCGATCTGGTGTCACACAAAATATTGCTGGATAAGTTAGAGAACATCGGGATTAGGGGACCTCCTCTACAGTGGATATCGTCATATTTAAGTAATAGACAACAACGTGTCATAATCAATAAAATTACCAAAAATAAAGATATGACATCCTACTCATCGCAATATATGGTTAATAAGTATGGTGTTCCACAAGGAAGCGTACTAGGCCCATTATTATTTATTTTATATATAAATGACATCATAAAAATAACCAAGCATAAATGCGTATTATTTGCTGACGACATAACAATCATAGTGACATCTGATAGAATGAAAAGTACCATTGCAGATCATGAATTAGATATCAATAATACAATAGATATGTTATTAAATTGGCTTGACATGAATCATTTAAAAATGAATTTAGATAAATCAGTTTACATTCAATTTAATCAATCAAATACAACATAAAATTGAATATAACTAAAATTAAGGAAGTAACACACCAAATTTGTGGGTGTTACAATAGATAAAGACATTAATTGGAAAGAACACATAGATAATGTTAGCACTAGAATTAATAAATTCGTCTATGCGCTGAAACAAGTTAAAAATGTAACGAATTTCAAAACTGCTATTATTTCTTACCATGCGTATGTAGAATCTTTACTACGCTATGGTCTTGTGATGTGGGGTAATGGTACAGATGTAAATAGAGCATTTGTCGCTCAAAAGAAATGCATAAGAGCAATATGTGGCCTTCAACCGGATGACTCCTGCCAACCAGTATTTAAAAGACTTGGTTTGTTACCGTTACCATCACTTTATATTTATGAGATATGCATGTTTGTTAGGCAGCATCAAGATTTATTTGTAAAAGCAAATGACATTTGTGTCCGAAACCGACGAGACCCCTGCAGGCTCGTACTAAGTGATATTCCGAGGCTATCTAAATATAGTAAAAGCTGTCTTGCAATGTGTGTACGTTTATATAATAAGTTGCCCAATGATATCAAAACCGTGAATACTACATTATTTAAAAAGAAAATGTAACGAATGGCTATCTGTGAATAGTTTTTATAGTGTAAAAGAATTCATTGACAAAAAATGTTAATGTCAGTTTTATTCTGAAAAATTTGCATGCTTATTTTATATTGGCAAAACATGTTCGTTCTAAATTTTATTGCTACCATACTTGTATACCGTGTTTTTAGGCAAATAAATATATTATTATTATTATTTCAAAATTCATTAGTATTTTTACTATGATGATTACGTAAAATTTTATATCATATTTGATCATGTGTTTACCTAACCCTTATTATCCTTATGGGTCGGACAGAGTTTTCTTTACATATTGTAATTGTATACAGATGAAACTTTGAGGAATAGCAAAAGTACAAGAGTCGTAGCTTGATTTTGATGAAAGTATATAAATAACCTGGCCATTGACCATATTTGCTTTTTCATCATCAATAAGTATTTATCAATAACTTAATTAGCATATTGGCTAAATCCACATTTAGCTAAAAAGGAGGAAGTATAAAAGAGTCTATGTTATCAAAAATACTAGCTTACAATATTATTTTAGACTTCTTAAAACCGAGCTTAAAATTTCAAACAGCTTATACATATATGATGTATTGAAGCTTTAGGCTGGACACACACAGAGCAATTCTATCAAACATTTTCCTTCCTTTGCTGAAAGTGTTGATGGTATAAGGTGACTAAACATACTACACCCTTGGGACAACTTTGCAATGCAAGTTTGGGAAGCCCGTAGACTAATGATAGCAAAAAAATATTTTTTCGAATAAGATGTACAGTCAAGACCAAAAGTCGAGTTGCAATCTCACAAAACTATGGCCAAGCAATACTAGTTGTAGTTACGACCTTCTTCTATAATAAAGTTTGATATGTACACTCATACACTTTGACAACTTGCTGCCCGCTTATGATTGTTAGGTACTACTACTTACTAATTTCAACATCAACAGTAAGTGTTTTTTTGAACTTGAAATGAAATGAAATGAAATTTCATTTCATTTCATTTCAATGGCCTAACGGTTTTCGCCTTGATAGGCGTTCAAGGTGGTTTGAGTTCAAATCTAATAACTTACAAAATATTTTTTAAATGTTTATTGGTGAGTTATGAATGCCGACAACAAAAATATCTAAAATACCGATCCGCAACTTAAAGATGATACTTTCTTTTAAGATTTTTTCTATATTAGAGTCATTATAAAAAGATGACGGCAGATTTGAAAGAATCTGAATCACTACTTCACAAAAAATATTCCGCTACCTACAATAACTATTATTAGCTACAATAACTCAAATAATATTACTTAGCTGTTGTTGGTTGGTGAACATATAGTTACCAGTTTGTGTTATTAGTTTTACTTTTTTAATCAATATGCAGGCATATGCAGCAATATATCTCAAATATCATAATATGAAACCGGCTTTTGTGTAAGTTGTTTTTATTATTATTTGTGTAAGGTGCAAACCAATCGCTTGTTGCAAGTGTGTAATAAAATTGTTATTGTTTTAGAGAAACACTGTAAGCCGTTGGAGGTCAAGGTCAAGAGGTTGGAGGACGAAGGTAGCTGTCGAGACAAGTAAAACGAAACGACAATATTTACCGTTGAATAAACTTTTAAATCGTGCGAAGAAGGGAGATTGCATTTGTGGTTTAAAAATAAACTGGCGAGACTGGTGGAGTCTTATAGAGCTAAACAAAAAAAAAAAACTATTTATAACAATCACAGTGCAGAATGTTTTAAATATATACCATTATATATCTTAATAACGAACTCTAAACCATCTCTAAAGTAATTTAGCTAAGTGACAGTAATATGTTCGGTTGGCTTAATGGCTAACAGATGTCGCCTTTTGCAATTTCAATACAAATTACTTTTGGTAAATTATAAAAACAATAATTTAGGAATTCGATAAGAAATAAGTTCGTTTACTTTTGAACTAAGAAAGCGCTTGAAGATTATAATCTCATGCCATGAAACTCCGAAAAAAAGTCACTGCAGGATGGCAGCACTAGTACCATGGTATACACACAAAAAAATTGTAAATGTAATAAGCACTATTTTGTGTTCTAAGTATAGATTATTTCATGATTGCAATAATATTCAGGTTAAGCTTCAATCCTCTTTTCTTTAAGAAAATGAATAATTAAGCTATAACCTCTTTAATCATAATATATGTATAATATTATAATTTTCATATCTAACAACCAAAAATGTTTTTTGTATTTTTTACCATAACAATATTGTTACGGGCTAGGGGTACTAAAATGCCGGTTAAGGGTTACGAAGTTTATTGGCAACGAAGGTACAGTCGATCGTAGGCAATGACAAGTAGAACGTAGCTGATGTCGCACCGAAGCCTTTTCTTACGTTCACGAAGTCCGTGTCGTAAACACACAAAAACACTACAGATGTTACTTCACGTAGTACTCAAAGTTCTCTTTAAGGTATGATTCCACCAAAATAGTGTGTAGCACATTTGTTTACAAACATTTTGTGCTAAACTCCAGCTGTGCAGGTTCGAAGCTGGTATCGCATTTGGCTTCCATCTCCACTGGTAAGGCTGTGCGTAACTTTTGTAAGCGCACAGTTCAGTACATTTGTGCGTGAACATGTTCACTGAGAATTTCTGCCGAAGACAGTTGTCTTTTTTTCTCTTCTGTATTGAGCCAAAATAATTTTCCATTTCCTCATTACCTTAGTCGAGTCACAATTGAAACTTTGCGCCAACTCTTGAGTGGCGTCATGTTTTTTGTTTTTATTTTTATAATCACTGTGACTTGAATCCCACAGTACAGGATAAGTTTCAATAGCTTGAATAAATTTTATAATTTTATCATTCGTCCAATCCATATTTAACTTGGTTAATTATAATTTAATTAACAATGTACGCGCACAAATAAATGTTTTCTCTCCGATGGCGGAAGAAAGACTGAGTTCGCGAACAACAAGTTTGTACGCGTCGACGCGAGTCCACTGCCTGCATGTGTGCGCGCACAAAAGTATACAGATGTGCGCGAACATTCCTAGAATTTTGCGCACAATTTGTTATTGTTTGCTTTAGTGAGTCGACCAGAATAAACATTTGTGTCGCACAATGTGCATTGCTGTGCCGCACAGTTCAGCACACTGGTGGAATCGCATCTTTACAGTTGTCGCAATAGCTGGTATTCTCAAAGATCGCTTCTTAACTGTCGAATGCAGACTGACTCTGCGCCGGCGTCACGGCGCTATATATAGGTCAGCTGATCGAACATTCCAGATTCGTTTAGACGTAATAATAATACCGCATAACTTCGAGGTCATTTAGTAAGTACCTACGGTAATTCCCGGAAACGGGTTTCCAGAAATTTCGATGTCGACACTTTGTTGACAAAACTGTTGAGACCAGGGGGCTTACCATGACCTCTTAGCAAAACGATCAGTTTCCAGTCAGTTTTGATTTAGGCCTAATTTAGCGCTGCTGATAATCGTACTATGAGAGTATTAAAATTGAACGATTATTGAACGAAGTTCACCAATGTTGAATCGTCATGCTTGTCTGTGGCCTGCTGCAATGCCACTGGCTTTTTAATACGCATCGTTCAAAAACTTATATTTTCACTTTATCGGTTTTTTTTTAATAATAGATACACGAGATTCTTGGGTATATACATATTTTAATTATGATTATGTGTGACTAGTTGATAGTGACCTAGATTAATTATCTAAAAACACTACAAAGGTCAATTTTCCTATAAAAGCAACTTTATAACTTTGAAAGATTCGACGTGATTTTGAACGTGTGTGTATAAGTCATGGCTCATGCAACATAATTATATTTTTAAATCTTTATTTATTTAACCAATATTTGTATTTTTTATTCAATATAAACTCTGTACAATGTCTTGTTTGCTTAGATTTTTAGTTGGAATGTCGCTGAGGAGAATAATTATGATTAACGTGCTGAATTTATTTTTGATACATGTACGGACGACAGTAGGTCAAGCTACCCGAAACTGTCAGATATTCCCAATCAACCTTGAGCCTTAATGCGTTATAGGTAAAGTTTAAAATCGGATAAAGAAACTAACTGTGCGTCTTTGTGTTAGTATAACCCAATTGCAGTTTATCAATTTTATATAGGAAATTTTATACGAGTATATTATGTAGAAAAGGGGTCACAGGGAAAATATAGTGTACTTATTGGTCGTTTTTTTACATAAAGTCTAACCATGATCAAGATTCAGTATAAAAAGAAAGTGTGTTGATAATTATTCAATTCCCAATATCGTCGTCGTCGTATTGTCAATGTAATAAATTATTGTATTGAAACGTTATAAACGATTTTATATTTAAAAAAAAAATAATTATTTACCCTAAATCTACTTTTAAAAATAAAATAATTTATCGCTGACGGTGCAGTGTTTTTAAACCCAATTTTTTAGTTTATTTACTCTCCTGTGAAATGGGTAGGTAAAAATCACCGTGAAACGGATTACAGTTTTCGATTTCTCGTTAGTTCGACAGTAGTGTTGTTACTTAGACATTACCGGCATTCGATTATCTCAATTATGAATAAAATAACTTAAAAGAAAGTTTCATAGCAAGTTCCATACTCAGTGACATTCAATTTATTCGTCTTTGTAAAGATTGTATTCTCCTACTCACATTCCATTGTGCATCTGATAATCAATGACGTTAGATTATCGATTTTAATGAAAAATTTATTTCTGTCAGTTGACTACGTGTAGAACAGACAGAACTAACTCACGGAACTGTATAATTTTCATTAAAGTAATAATTATGACGGTTAATATCAACATCGCGTAGCATTTAAGTGAAATAACTGTATAAAACCAGAAAACATAAACATATACATCGAAATTTCGTGTATTGTATCTTAATAAATATATAATATCTATCCTCTGGTTTATAATCTACCAACGTATTTAATTATAGAATTAAGAACGACAGTTATGTAGTGTGTATTGATGATATTTATTTAATTGCGTTGCACTAATTTAAACCATCAGGCACATCGATTAGATATCGAATCGAAACTTAATTAGATTAACGATACCGAGTTATAAACATCAAGCATAGCACTATCTGACATTCTCAATGTCAAAAACTCAAAATGCAAGTGTCAAATGACAACAAAACTATATCAAAATTATATTACATAGTTCCTTAAAATATTTTCATTTGTACATATTATTATTTTACTCTTAGTATTTGTACCTGAAGTTTTACGGGGCATATTCGTTTTACTCATTAATCAATCACAACTGCACAAGTCAGACGCGAGCGAGTTTACTCTGGTTGTCTAGGTACTTGGTGAAGGTGCTTCGTGGAGTGGAGACAAGCAGACTCCGCTGCAATACTCCCGATTGCAGCGCTTGAGTCTGCTTGTGCCGCACCGCTACGTGTGGAGGAGACTTTGTCCGCTGCTGTAACTGGTGCCTACAGCCAGAACTAATCTGCTAGCAAAGCCACCCCTAACCAGACCTGTGAGATACGTTTACATGTGGCAGGAGTTAATTGACCAAAGTACTGCTGTTTATTCTATGTTTTACACATAATAAAAGTTTTTGTTACTAATTATGTATATTAAAGAAGATTATAAGTGTTTGTGCATGTTTATATTTCGTTAAATAGTATTAAGGTATAAAATGTGTTCAAATGTTTGAACAGTCACATTAAGGTAATGCCTGTAATGATAGTTTCAGTGAATGAATAAATATATTTTTTTTTATTGCATAGGATTGATATTTTGGTTTTTCTGAATGATTTTTATGAATATGGTATTTTCAAGATGGTACAGCATTTACTCCAGAAGGATGCTATGTTAAATGTTTTAGTAAGAGTTCAATGCAATGTGCGAAGACATTGTTAGCTGTTGTGCTCATGTACTGTACCTAATATTGAATGTGCGTTATGTATGTTTTTATCTGATACCAAATTGATGTAGTACTCATAGTAATAAAATATTTTGCTAATATCTGATTTTTAATTTCTTGAACCGTTATAAACAGTCTATATTTCTACAATTTTTTCTGAACAGAACTATTTTACTGAATTATAAAAGGGGGTCCAAACTACACACTGCTCAGGATTTTTAGGTTCCTTATTATAATATTTCTACAATCTAAACATGGAACACACAAACATGATCGAATCAGAAATTAGGAGATCTGCAGAAGAACCAAAGTCACCGACATAGCTCTTCGAGTCGCTAAACTTAAGTGGCAGTGGGCAGGGCACATTGCTCATAGAACTGATGGCCGATGGGTCAGTAAGGTTCTGGAGTGGCGACCACGTACTGGAAGACGCAGCGTAGGGGGCCCCCAACAAGGTGGACCGATGACCTGGTGAAGGTTGCGGGAAGCCTATGGATGCGGGCAGCACAAGACTGGTCTTTGGGGGAGGCCTTTGTCCAGCAGTGGACATCTATAGCCTGAAGAAGAAACTTGGAACAATTAAATATGCGTTTAATTAATAGATAGATACAAAGAGCATAACAATATCAATTTGATAGGTATCAAAATTTATTGAGGATTGTGAGAGAGCACCATACAAAAAACCTCTTACATTCTGCTGGCAAAGCTGTTAAGTCTGCACCCAAAGGAAGTATTTTTTGCCATACCACTACAATGTTCTTATAGTATAGTTTTTCCGCAATTATAAATACCCAGAGCAATGTATTACATAAAAGGCTGCTAGAAGCAACTTATGGGTTTGATTTCTAAAATATTTCCCATTGAATCCTTGTTTGAGTAGGTATATAAGATTGCTATAGAAATAAGGTACTTATTTAACATGAGGATATTAAGGTTAAAATAAAAAAAATATTCATTTCAACAGGCTTATTTACTTTCTTATAGGCATAACAGAATAGATGTTTTATTTCCCAGGTTCCCATTCATTTCGGTGGTTGTAAAATTATGGAGGTCCTCAAGCAAGACAGCAAGTCCTCATTATGTATCCCAATCGAGGATATCCCAGAGTACCAAGGTTTAATTAATTTATATCTACTGTTGTTTTCACGATGCAGTGCCGCATACTCATCCAAGATTTCTGGGATGGTTTTTTCTAGGTTTTGTATAAACATTTCCCGTATTCTGCGTCTGTTGTGATTTCCTTGAGATAGGAATTGTTGTCTGATATCTTTGTTGTTTGCAATGACGCGGGTATTTCTTGACATTCTTGAAAAATCCTCCCGGCACTCGTTAACTACGATTATATGTGGTTTAAAACGAACGAATAAGGTTTTTACCCGACTACGGCAAAGCAAAAGGAGGGTTATGATTTTGACAGGCTATGTATGTATGTATGTATGTATGTTCATCTGTTCCCTCGTAACTTCTAAATTACTTATTCGAATTCGATAAATGATATATCATTAGAAGCGTCTTAATTGTCTGCTGGTTATAGGCTATATGGAGTTTCACAAAATCTAACGTGGCGCCCTCTAGCGGACAAAATATACAGAGTAAAAAAATAAAGTTAAGATAAATATGCCGTGTTTGGTATCATTTGAAAGGGCTTAACTTGTACATTTTAAATATATATATATTACTAGCATTTGCTTGTGACTTTACCTGTATTCATGGGCTGATTGCATATAATTCACATCTTTTCGTTCATAGATAGCTTCTTTACTACTTATCAGAATAAGACCACTGCAGAACCATTAGAAGGGCCTTGATATTCTGTTGGTTATGAGCTATAAAGCTTGTCACCAAATTTAGTATTACGCCCTCTAGCGGACAAAAAGTTCTATGTTAATACAAAATTAAAATAAATATACCGTATTTGGTATCATCTGAAAGAGCTTCACGAGTACTTTATGTTTGTACATAATCCCTAGTAATGCTTCGTAGAAATTTGAATGTAAACCAGGGTTTGGTAAACGGAGCGATGGGAGTGGTGAAGGCCTTCGAATGGCCTGCTCTTCGGCGCGATCAGTTGGAACAGGAGAACAGCCAAGCGCTGTTCTCATACAATTTGACGACGCATCCATAAAAGCAGATACTAACGGACTTATCAAAATCGAGCCTTGCCTCACTGAATTTGACGGCTTGAGGGGTTCTGGGCAAATTCAGCGTAAAATGCTCCCGCTGATTCTTTCTTGGGGTTGTACTGTACATAAATTACAAGGTTGTACTCTAGATAAAGTTACAGATCTAGGAAAGTCATTGTTTGCTAAAGGACAGGCCTATGTCGCTCTCAGTAGAGTTAAAACCATAGAGGGATTATTTATAAGTGCCTTGGATCATAATAAATTACTTAAAAATCCACATGACAGTCGATCGTTAGCAGAATTAGATAGATTAAGAAATCTTCCCAGGTCCTCTTAATATAAGTTTTTTTTTTTAAATAATTATAAACTAGCGCTTGACTGCAATCCCGCCTGATGGTAAGCAGTGACGCAATCCTTGATGCCTGCGCACTAGTTTATTAAGCCTATTCACTTAAAAAACTTAGGAATAGCAAGGATGACGGCCGTTGAGCCAGGTGATGCAATGTTAAATCCAAGAGCAACACGACCAAACTCCCGACACAACAACATTTGGCGCATCGTACTCGCCACACAACGCAACACAAAGTGCTCAGACGCGTCCTCCGTACGGCTTCACCAGACATCATGCTGGAACACGACGAATCGCTTGGCGGCAAGACTTTGTCTGGTGGGTGGTAACTTCTGCCGGCAGCCGATGTTATGGCCTACCACCGTTAGAAAAACATCCAATCTATTTATACTAACGGCCTCATCCACTAATTCATGACCCATTCGGTGCCATCGACGCAAATGTGCGTCGCTACTACGAAAAACCGGGAGCTTCATACGGGGAAACCGTTGCTATACGCGCTACGCTCCAAGCGCTACGAAATAGTAAAATAGGACATCTCTACATATTACTATACGCCGATACATAAGTCAAAAGAGATGTCGTATGTTAACTACCTAGTTTTTAGTTCGTCAATTTAACTTTTATTAATATTATGCGCCACAAATACACTTTAACACCAAAATAGTACAAATAATAAAAAGTTAAAAAACTAAAACCCAACTACGACAAAAAACGACGCTGAAAAAGTATAAAACAAGATTTTCAGAATACTGAACTGAACAAAGTTGCTAATATAGTTGCAAGTAAATGGACACAGTAGACTCTACCAAGATGCCTTCGTTGTAAATTGACAATAATGTACCTAAATATTATTCACTAGAGATAAATTTTCATGTTTGGAAAGGCGTAGTCACACGTTACATATGCTACCGTAGCACTTTCATAACGTGTGACTACGCCTTTCCAAACATGAAAATTTATCTCTAAATAGTGAATATTGCATACTTCAGAATAGTATCGTAAGACATTATTTCAATTTACAACGAAGGCATCTTGGTAGAGTCTACTGTGTCCATTTACTTGCAACTATATTAGCAACTTTGTTCAGTTCAGTATTCTGAAAATCTTGTTTTATACTTTTTCAGCGTCGTTTTTTGTCGTAGTTGGGTTTTAGTTTTTTAACTTTTTTATTTCATATAATCCTTGCATGAGTAATTTATAATTTCGAGTTTAATTACACAGAAACAAAAATAAGTTTTCTATGGACACTCTATATCAAAACAATGTTGAATAAGCGTCTTTAATAGTAACTTAATCAAGATGACATTACAACCGTTCAATATTCGTTTTGTTGCTGTCAAATAGTAAGTCATGGTATGAAATCCTATACAAAAAAGAAGATGAACAGTTTTTGTAAACGTCAACGCAACAGGACTGTTGCAGGCCTGCTAATAGGACGTCATGGTACGGAAAAATAAATTAGGACTGTTTCTGCCCTGCTATAAGAGCTCATGGTAAGGCCCCTGTACCATTCGATAGGCCATCCTAAGTCTAGCAATGCGTTTTTATATTGTACCTAGAAAATGTCTAGATCTGGGGAAATAGGGCTTAAAAGTGACACACTGCATGTCACGCGATATTGAACCTTATGCCATCGACATAAGGTCCATTCGTAACAATATCATAAGTTTGTCAAGGATTACTGTCATGTATCTCACTCGAGGGTACTTGCAGATAATTCAGTCTGGTTATGTCAGGTGAGCAAACACGTGTGTTCCCTCGTATTTTCCCGATTTCCGCGCGTATATGTTATTGGCGACGAGGAAAAAGTGTTTAAAAGTGTGTGTAATAAACTAAATTCACTGAATTGTATAAAAATCTTTAGGTGGAAAAGGTAAAAATGGTGATTAAGTTCAGTGAATATGATGTAGCACATGGCTGTTGGGAAAACTACATTACAAGGTTTGGATTTTGTCTAGAAGCAAATGAAATCACGGATGATGCTAAGAAAAAGGCGAATTTATTGTCGGTATGTGGTCCTGATTTATTTGATTTAATTTCTGCACTGATTGCCCCGAAGAAAATAAGTGAGGTTACTTTTTCAACTATAAAAAATGTTTTAGATATTCATTTTCATCCAAAACCAAATGAAATAGTTGAATCATTCAAATTTCATTCCCGAAATCAAGAAGAAGGAGAAAAAATACGCGATTATATAGCTAGTTTGAGGAAATTGTCCATTCATTGTAATTTTAGTGATATTGACAGAACACTGAGAGATAGATTGGTCTGTGGAATTAACGACAAAGACATTCAAAAGAAAATGCTACAGCAGAGGGAGTTAACTTTCCAATTTGCATGTGAAATAGCACTATCGCATGAGTCAGCCAATTGTGATTCTAATTTAATTGTTAACCCTGGAGTTAATACGAGTAAACCTACCATGGATTTAGAGGAACCAATGGAAATAAATAAACTTTCTTTTTAAAAAAGTGAAAAACCTACTGGTAAATTTAAATGTTTCCGCTGTGGTAAATCACATAAAGGAGAGTGCAGGTTCAGGTGGTCAAAGTGTAATTTTTGTGGGAAAACTGGTCATATAGAAGTAGTATGTTTGAATAAGAATAATAAAAACAATTATAAAAAGTCTAATTGTAATGGCCTTTATGAAAGTCCTATTAATAATTTTAGGGACAACAGACTACCCGCATTTATGATAAATATTTTGCTTAATGGTTTTGAAATTGAAATGGAGGTTGATTCAGGTTGTGCATTCACATTAATTAGTGAGCCGACAGCCAGACTCATATGGAAGGGAAAATTACCTGAAATAGAAAAGTATGATATTACACTAAAAACATGGACAGATAACCAATTGAAGATTATAGGAAGGGCAATGGTTCCGGTAGCTTACAAAGAGATTTCTAGAACACTACCAGTGATTATAGCCCAAGGCAATGGTCCTAGTCTCATAGGGAGAAACTGGTTCAGAGAATTAAATATTGGAATACATGGTCTCAATAGCATAAAAATAGACACTTTAGATATGAACAAGTTACTTGGTCAGTACAAAGGTGTTTTTAAAGAAGGTTTAGGGAAGTACACAGGGCCAGTTGTGAGTATCATACCAAGAGAAGGAGCAGCCCCTAAGTTCCTCAAAAGCAGGCCGGTACCATTTGCTATAAAAGATAGAGTTTTTAAGGAAATAGACAGATTAGTAGAAGAAGATGTACTAGAACCGGTGCCATACTCAGAATGGGCAACCCCAATTGTGCCCGTATTAAAACCTAACGGCAAGGTGAGACTCTGTGGAGACTACAGGTCAACAGTAAATTCAGTGACTGAAACTGATACGTACCCACTTCCGACACTCGACGAAGCTTTCACACAGTTACAAGGTGGTGAAATATTCACGAAAATTGATTTAGAGAGAGCATATACACAGGTGGTTGTCGATGAACCTACATCACGACTACTTACTCTTAATACTCCCAGAGGTCTGTACAAGGTAAAACGGCTGGCATTTGGTGTAAAAGCATGCCCAGGTATTTTTCAACGTTTGATGTCATCGTTGCTAGCTGGGATTCCGGGTGTGGCTGTCCTACTTGATGATGTGGTTGTGAGTGGCACAAACATAGACCAACATAATGAACGGCTAAAAGCCGTACTACAGAAACTAGAGGAAGCAGGGCTAAGAGTAAATAAAGAGAAATGTAGGTTTGCAACAACAAATGTCACATTTTTAGGATACAGAATTGATAAATTTGGGATACATCCATGTGAAGATAAAATTTATGAAATTGAGAAAACGGCGGCACCACGTAATCTAAAAGAGCTACAAGCATTCTTGGGATTAGTTAACTTCTATGATCGATTCTTGCCACACAAGGCCACAATAGCGGAACCCTTATATAAATTATTAAATAAAGAAGTACCTTGGCAATGGACTACGACACATCAAAAAGTTTTCGAAAGATTAAGGAAAATGTTGACAAGCAAAGATACTCTGGTACATTATGACTTAAAGAAAAAATTGATATTATCATGTGATGCTTCTCAATATGGACTAGGAGCTGTATTAGAACATGAAATGGAAGATGGCAGTATAAGACCCATTATATTTGCATCAAGGACTATGAATAAACATGAAAGAAAGTATGCTCAGGTAGATAAAGAGGCAGCGGCAATAATATTTGGGCTTAAGAAATTTCATCAGTTTATAAGTGGCAGAAAAGTCAATATAAAGACAGATCATAAACCATTACTGGGGTTATTTGACCCTAAACGTCCCATACCTAATATAATCTCCCCTAGAATGCTAAGATGGGCCCTTTTACTAAACTCCTATAACTATACAATAGAGTATGTACAAGGGAAGAAATTGGGAAACGCTGATGCTTTAAGCCGCTGGCCATCGGCAGATACAGGAAAAAGGGAGGAAGAGTACTCAGGAGTGTTATTGATAGAAGAAACACCAATAGAGTTAGAATTTACAGCACAAGAGGTAGCAAGATTTACATCAAAAGACCCCATATTGAGTAAAGTTTTATATTGGACGCGCAATGGCTGGCCAAGCAAAATAGATGATAAGTTCAAAGCATATGGACAGAAAAGAGAAGAATTATCTATTTTTAAAAATTGCATTTTGTGGGGAAGCAGAGTAGTTCTACCAGAGAAAATGAAAGACAAAGTTTTGGAAGAGTTACATACAAATCATGATGGAATTGTTATCACTAAAGCAATGGCAAGAAGTTACTTCTGGTGGCCATCCATTGATAAACATATTGAAAATATGATAAAAAACTGTGAAATATGTGCAGAAAACAGGAGTATGCCTACTAAAGTTACACACCGCTGGATAAGAACAGATAGACCATGGTCTAGACTCCATATGGATTATGCTGGTCCATTTCAAGGAAAAACATTTCTTATAGTTATAGATTCTTTCTCAAAATGGCCAGAAGTCAAAATTGTTTCAGATATGAGCAGCGCAACATTAATAAAAATATTGCGAGAAATATTTTCGGAGCAAGGGTTGCCTGATACCCTTATAAGTGACAATGGCAGAAGTTTCATCTCAGAAGAATTCCAGAACTATTGCAAAAGGAATGGTATTAGGCATGTTCTAGTGGCACCATATCATCCAGCATCTAATGGGCAAGCGGAGCGAACAGTTCAGACCATCAAAAATAAACTCAAGAAACATTCCTCTGAACCATGGCAAGTAAAACTTCCCAAAATTTTATATGGCTTACGTACTACACCAAATAGCGTAAATGATAAAACACCAGCAGAATTACTGAATAACAGACGGTTTCGGACTAAATTCGATTATTTAAATCCTCTCACTTCAAAGGATAAACCTATGTTGGAAGAGGTAGAAAATAATGAAAACACAAAATTAAGAACACTGGAAGTCGGACAAACTGTTTATGTAAAAAATTATAGCGGAGGACCACAGTGGCTAAAATGAGTAGTAGAGAAAAAAGTTGGAGTTTGTAGATATTTGGTAAGATGGAATGGTAAACTTTTGAAGAGACACATCAACCAGATACATAGCTTTGGGGGGAGGAAGGAAGATAAGGAACAAAAGGAGACAAGAAATGGATTATATGAAGATGATGAGGAAGAAGACTACGTGTCACTCCCATCACAATCGAAGTGGACTGAAATTATTGGAGTATCAGGGCCACAAGACATTGAAATACGGGAAAGTTCACAATATGGAACTAATACTGCAAAAAGGAATAAAAGGGTTTTATCAGAATCACCTGAACAGTCAGCCAGCAAGAAGGTTGCCTGTGAGCTGTCTGGAGAAGAAGAGGTCTCTGAATTAGAAGATTCCCAACAGTCTTGGAGAATAATAGACTCCGAAAATGAACAATAGTGTTAAGACCTTCATGTAGAACTAAAACTAATAGGATTAAGCATTTAGTGATATAGTGTGTAAAGTTATAAGTGATTTAGTGTATTACGAACAATAGACATTTAGTGGGTGCATTGAAGAAAGAAGAGTACAATGGTGATCCATCTCGGGGGGAAGGCATGTCATGTATCTCACTCGAGGGTACTTGCAGATAATTCAGTCTGGTTATGTCAGGTGAGCAAACACGTGTGTTCCCTCGTATTTTCCCGATTTCCGCGCGTATATGTTAATTACTTTTATATAAAATATTTCAGTGCTGCCGTTTCAACATTTGTTTCATTTGTTAGTATAAGTATATCTATACCGAATAATATATAACTTTATAATATATTGCATTATAATATGCTTATTGTTTTATTTTTATATATTTTTTATTATATTACCTCTATAGTAAACTAAAACATATAATAAAAACCTTTTTTGGGATAAATATTCAATAAATTTTCCTATTCGTTTAAATATTATTTACAAACATTTTTACTTTAAAATACAAATCAATTATCATAATTTTAAATTATATGAAACAACAAAAAGATTTGCCTTTATTAAGGATCGAACCCACAATCGCTCGCTTATGATAGCACCATTGTTAAGTGCGGCCGCTAACTTAACTTCAAATGAAGTAACGAAATATTGCATTACTTTAAAGAAAGACAAAGACTGCAATAAAAAAATAATGCGGTAGTGTGCTTGGCCGGTTTAGCACAGGCGACAGTAGTCTTTAAGGTGGGAATGGACTTCTACAGCTGATAGTACATAATGTATTGTAACTCACTGCATCCAAGTGGGCGCATCTCAGCATTCTGTGTGTACACCTGTGAAATGTCTGCGATGCGGCGAGTCAGAATGTGCACAGGGATCTCAGTACCATACTTGTACTGCCAGTTAGCGGCCTCATAACGGGCACGCTGGACCTGTGACCGGCTGTCCGCTGAAAACGGAAATAACTAATTTGTAGCAAGCATGATTGTGTACACCATCTACAAAATGCTAGCATGAACTTAATTTACCATTCTACTTTATTTGTTCAAATATAAGCTAAAGCTCTCACCTATCATGCCTGTCATGACGGCTCCGATGCGTTTAGTGAGCGGAAACAGGTGCGTAACAGAGGCAGGGTCTAGCAGGCGGTCGGGCACCTTGCGCTGCGCCGCTACCACCGCCGCGTCCGCGCCCCGCAGCGCTACCGACGTCAGGCCACCCTGATTAATCGCCTTCAGTGCATATTCTGTAAAGCATTCAATAATTTATTATAGTCTTTTTTCATCTCCCATCTGTGGCGGTCTTCGTGTCCGTGACATTGCAGACAAACTGCAGGAGAGTCGCATACGCTGGTACGGCCACGTCTTACATGGGTAACAAATGTCTTGCCATGGCGCCTCCGCCGGAAAGCAGGAAAGCGGACCCCGGGGTCGAACGCGAAAGCCGCGGATGCAACCGGAATAAACGCTGAGATGATGATGAGTCTTTATTAGAGACACAAGGCAATGACTGTACGATTTTGAATACATTTAATATTTTAAGGTGTATAGTGTGAGTAATATAAACTGAGTAAGCATGCAAATAATTACTTAAATACTAATTGTTAAACGATTGTGCATTATTTTACAACTATTATTTAAAATTTGCATTGGTGGTTACCACTCAACTCTGTGCAAGTCATTGCGGTTAACATTAACAATTGTCATTCCGTATAAATATACAACTTACCGACTTGGTAAAGTCTTCCTTCAGGAGAGAAGATAGTAATGTGCCTGTCAAACCCAGCGCTACTTTCCCGTGCCATTATTTATGAAATAAATTGGAAAATTGTGGTACTTAGCGTAAATCAACGAAATAAGTTCTTTTGACAGCCGCTCTGTTGTGAACGTAGCAGGGGCAGTGTTGCCAACGGTGCTGGCCCTAATGTCGCCGTTTATCATGCATGAAGTAGCCTAATATCGCCCAATTTCAGTTGTAGTATAATTTCTTTGGTTGTAGTAGCCTAATAGTAGCCCAAACACCAAAATAACGATAAGTATTTTATATACTTATCTATAATAACGATAAAATAAAACGAACTTAATATAATAACGATAAAATAAAATGTAGTTTATAATGAGTGTGAATTTGGTCGACATCCGACTTGACAATCGACACACTCTGACATTTAGCTTGAGTGATAATGGCGCGTATTTCAATTCTCTTCATGATTATTTTTTTAAATATTATTTTTATTTATTTCCGTAGCTGTCAATTTTAATATTTTTCATTTAAACATTTTATCGATATCAGTTTATCAATTTCACTTAAAATCACTTTTTTTAATATACTTAGCGTAAAACAGGAGCGTTTTTTTTTTAATTAATAAAAAAACTTTGGTCTTAATAACGAATGAAAATTTGTATTTCTAATTGCAGCTCCGGGAATAAATTAAAAGAAATATTTTAAAAAAAATACTCATCAAGAGAACTGAAATACGCGCCATTATCACATAGACTTACTTAAATTTACAGGAGCATTTTCTCATTTTTTTAAAGAATAAAAACTTTGTTGAGTCGTATTAACAACTGAAAAGATATATTAAAACATTGAATTATATCAATGTATTAAAAATTACAGCTTCGGGAATAAACGAAAGAATTATTTTTTTTTTAATCCTTTCTATTATCACAACAATTACACAGGAGAAGTCGTTCAAAGAGAAAGGCAAAGTAATAACCGAAATTTCTGTACAAGATAGATAATTGCGTGCACGTTGAATATCTATGTATAACTCTAAATTTGGTTAGGTACAGACGACAGCACATCAAGATACTACAAATGTCAAATTTCATTATTCGATTTTCAACTTTATATCTCAAGCATTATGGCTCAAGAATGATTGGGAATATTTGACATTTAGCTAAGACAAATTTAGGGTATTCCGGCCGGAAACTAAGTATAAACAAATAGCGTGACCATCTTAATACCAACATTACACACACGCATGGCCGCATGTCTCTTGGCATAGTAGGTAGTATATACAAAAAATAAATAAAACGAAGCTCTAGAGTTGAGTAGCCTAATTTGCGACCAGTCGCCTTTCAGATTTTTTCGTCGCCGATTCTCGTTCTAAGTAGCCTAAATGGCGAAAAATCGCCTACGTTGGCAACACTGAGCAGGGGGGGCACACTTAGTACTTCATCAATTTTTACAGTCGACAGCGACACCTGAACTCTGGCGAGTGAACAATTTGGCAGCCATCTTGTCCCTAGGGTCAAATAAAGGTCAATGACAATGCCATATTTTTTCATTTTAATTTTCATGAAAGAAGTAAGATGGCGGATAGAGAATCAAACAATTTTATTTTATTTAGACTTGTGTTGAATTAATGTAACAAGTGCACGTGTTAATGCCAAAATTGTGGTGTCTCTTCATGACGACAGGATGCAGATGGATAAATTACCATGGTTATGTGTTGTTACAAAATAATAGGTATACTTATAAGTAATCCATACAAAGTTTCAACCCCAAACTGTTAATTTGTGACACTTTCGGCTAATTTGTAATATTATTTCTGTGTGTGTCAGCTGTGAAGTTTCCACTCATAAAATAAATGAATTACTGAATACTTTTTTTTAATCATCTGAAAACCCAGACCTATATTATACATAGCTACGTACGCATAGGTACGTAACAATAATATACATAGCTACATATGCATAGGTATGTAGCTATAGTATACATACTCTACATATGCATAGCTACGTATATCACTCACTAGTAGTTGTTCACCCGCCAAATGTAAGGGGGCAGCACTTTCCATACATGCAAATTTTACCACAGAGTTGTCACTCTTTAATTATATACTTACTATACTCTTTGGAACGTAGATAGCGTATATAAAATTGTACTCTGTGGTAGATACATTTATAGACTATAAATTCAACTTCAATTTTCTCATCTCATCGCTAAATTTGTTGTCTATGAGGCTGACAACGACAAAACCTAACAACAAAAAATCTAAGGTCCGTATTAAAAAACCTCACTCAAAACTTTACTTAAATCTCGTTTGAAGCTATTTGATTAGTTGAAACTAGTTTTAAGTAAAATCAAAACTTAAACATGATTATGGTTCTGTAATGAAATGAAATGAAATGAAATCGTTTATTAAGCAAGTAGGATCACTGATCACTTTTACACGTCATGTTTATTTTTTATTTTATTTTTTTAACTAGATGAAGCCGGCATTTCCTAACTGACTACCTCTGAGAAGAAATGGCCGAAACAAACTCAGGGATCATCGTCTTTTTTCAAGTCCAGACATTAAAAATGAAAATGTTTACAATAATTTACCTTATAATTACGCATATTGCTTAATAAAAATTAACAATGCTTAACAGAGCGAGCAGCTCAATCCCAAGCTTTTTGTCTTCTAAATAATCTGTGATTTTATAATACCCCTTTTTGCAAAGTTTGGCCTTTATATGGTTCTTAAATCGTTTAATGGGTAAGTTTCGAACGTCCATGGGTAGCTTGTTGTAAAAGTGTATACATTGACCCATGAACGAGTTGCCTACTCTGTGGAGACGAGTGTGATGTAAAGCAAGATTGTGTTTGTTCCTGGTATTTACATTATGAATATCGCTTATCTTCTTAAAATTCGAGATATTTTTATGAACATACATAAGATTTTCAAATATATATTGTGAAGCTACAGTCAGAATGTTCACCTCTTTGAACTTTTCTCTAAGAGATTCTCTAGGACCAAGGTTATAAATGGCTCGAACAGCCCTCTTCTGTAAAACAAAGATGGTATTGATGTCCGCACAAGTTCCCCAGAGAAGAATCCCATAAGTCATAAGACTATGAAAATAACTAAAATAAACAATTCTGGCTGTATCCACATCAGTTATCTGTCTAATTTTCTTAACAGCAAAGGCGGCAGAACTGAGTCTACCCGACAGCTTCTCAATGTGAGGACCCCATTGTAACTTGGCGTCAATAGTTAATTCAAGAAAAACTGTCGACTCGACAGGGATCAACTCTACTCCATTCAGTTGAACATTGGTACTTAGCTGCCTGACATTTGGCGTAGAAAATTTAATGACTTTAGTTTTTTTTTCATTTAAAAGGAGGTTATTTACATTAAACCAATGGACAACTTTAGAGAGTGCATTGTTAACTTCGTCAAAGTTTGTTAGCTGACGCTTGACTTTAAAAATAAGAGAAGTGTCATCCGCGAACAATACTATGTTGTGATTATCCCTCACGTGATGAGGTAAGTCATTAATATAAATTAAAAACAAGAATGGACCTAGAATTGAGCCCTGCGGAACGCCCATGGTGACCACAGATCCTGCAGATCTCTTGCCATTAACATCAACCCTCTGAATTCGATTATTCAGATAAGAAGTCAGAAGGTCGAGAGCTCTGTCCCTCAAACCATAATGGTACAATTTCCTGATAAGAGTATCATGATGTACGCAATCAAAGGCCTTGGACAAATCACAAAAAATACCAAGAGCATCTTGCGATTCCTCCCAGGCCCCAAATATGTTCTTTAGCAAAGCCACGCCCGCATCCGTAGTTGAACGACCCTTTGTAAAACCAAATTGTTTCACGTGCAATAAATTGTGGAGGTTAAAGTGCCTCAACAACTGTTTCAAAATTAATTTTTCAAAAATTTTGCTCAAAGTTGGTAATATCGATATTGGCCGAAAATTCGTGGGATCAGTTGTACTACCAGATTTGAACAGTGGAATTACTTTGCTTAGTTTCATCAAATCAGGAAATACACCAGATGTGACACAAGAATTAAAAACAATTGCTAAGAAAGGTGCGATAACATCTATTATTGAAGCTACAGTGTATACTGACAAACCCCAATGATCGGCAGTTTTTTTTACATCAAGATCCTTAAAAGATTCTATAATGTCTTTAGCAGTCACAAATGTAAATTCAAAGTGATTGTCACATTCTGGAACACATTCTTTTAGTATGGCATATGCAGAAGTGGAGGAAGAAGACAAAGTTTTTGTTGTCATTATTGGAATATTAGTAAAAAAATTCTCAAACTCAGTTGCTACCTCCAAGTCCGCCTTTATATCTTCATCGTTTATTTTAAGATGGAAATCGCGGTTCTGTACTTTGGTTCTTCCAGTTTCAGAATTTATAATTCCCCAAGTTGTTTTGATTTTATTGCCAGAAGATTTTATTTTATTTTTAATGTGTATGGCTTTTGCTGAGGAACAGGCTCTTTTAAAAGTTTTTGAATAATTTTTAACAAAATCTTGAAAAGCTTCATCATGGTTAAATGTTTTTTCCTGATATAATTCATACATTTTTTCCCTGCTTTTATAAATACCTGGGGTTGCCCAGTCACTAAATATAATACGGTCGCTAACAGGCAATGTTTTTTTTGTGAAAACTTTCATAAATTCACAATTAATGAGGTTAAATAGTACACTATACGCATGATCCGGATTGGCGTGATAAGGCAAGTCCGGTAGCTTTTCAATTAAATTATTTTTAAATTGTCCTAAACGATTTTCATTTATAGGAACAAAACTCACAAGTTTTCTTTGAGCTCTGACTTCACTTTTCTGGGTAAAAGTAACTAACTGGCCACAGTGATCAGAGTCTAACTCGTTTATAATTAAATGGTCAGAAGGTCTTGAGTTAGTAAAGATGTTGTCTAAACAGGTGGCACTCGTGGCAGTTATTCTAGTCGGCTCAAAGAATCTTGCGTACAAGTTATAAGACTTAAATAATGACATAAATTTATTAACTGTAGCTGATTTCTCTAGAACATTAATGTTGAAGTCTCCACAAACAACAACTGTTTTGTTACTGCGACAAGTCTTTAATAAAACTTCCTCCATATATTTCTCAAAAATATCATAGGAAGCACATGGGGGCCTGTAGACACTTATTACAATGAACCGCTCAAGCTCGATGCAAGCAATTTCAATAACCCGCTCAACAGAGAGGCTTACAATATCAGTCCTTTCTTTAAATTTGAAATTGTTACGAACAATTATTAGGGAGCCACCCCTTATCATATTCACTCTGCTGAACGAGCTAGCAATCTGATGGTTATTAAAGCTGAACATGAACTGATGGGCTTTTAACCAATGTTCAGTAAGACAAACAATATCAATGTAATTACAGTTCATGAACAACTCCAATTCTAATTGCTTATTTATCACACCCTGTATATTTTGATGAACAATTTTAAGGTTATTATTATTCATTTTATTTTGAAAATTATTTGATGGGTGTGATATTATTATATCTTGGTTTACGGTTATGCTAGAGTTTAACTCTGTTGTCTCAATGTCCCTTGATAATGGGTACAAGTCTAACTTGGTATTTAAAATAGTGCTAGAGGTTGACTCTATTGTCTCAAGTTGTAATTTAAATAGCTTGGAACATATTCCAAGCTCTGCTCGTTACCACTAAGTGTATTACTTAACTGCTCAATAGAAGCAGTATAGTTAGCCAAACACTTGGCTGACTTATATATATAGTATGATAGCGATTCTGCTACCTGTCCTTTATAAAAATTACAAAGATAATAGTTATCTTTGGTCATAAAATAATTTTGACTAATAAGTACATTAGAGTCAATAAATTCAAATTTTTCATTATATAATGTCATAGTTTGTAATGTCATATTACATCTATATCTAATTTTGTTTTCCGTCTGTGACAGGCCATTGCCATAAGGAAAGGCAAACAAAACTATTTTATTTACATTTAAGGAGGCTAGACTTTCAAAATATTTCTTAATTTTTACACTGTTTGCATTTCCCCTTCTCCCAATCAAAATAACAATGGTTGTGGATGGACTGTAATTACCACTTATAACTTTTTCTATAATTTTACTGTAAGATGCTTCAGGCATACAATAATTAATTACTTGGTCATTTAAATGGTGTTGTAGTGTATGACCCATATTTTTACCCATTTCATCGCAGTACATCAATATTTTATTTCTATTGTTTAACAATTTATTTGTTATTATTAATTCTTCTGTGTTTGGTGTGGCGAGGGAAGTACTGCTGAGACTGTCAAACAACTCCACAGTATGAGTCTCTGATGGTGCAGACTCATTAGAGACAGCTGACCGTGAACAGCCCGATGGACCAAGATTACAATCAGGTGTTAGATTGTTCGTTAAAGAGTTTAACATTCTCTCGTTCTCACTACACAGGTCCACCAGACCATTCATTGCCAGAATATACTCTCCCATTTCCTTTTGAGAAATCTCATATTTAGCTATAACATTATTCAAGGAATCCTGTAAGCGGAGAGTCTCTGACTGTAATTGTTGAATTTCAGCCTCATAATTATTTTTAATGCTATCTAATTTTATTTCATGCCCACTAATGGTTTCTTTTAATTTTTGAGAACTTTTTAATACATTAAAGCTTTTTGAAAAAGTGTTTTTGTTATTTTTAATTAATTTCTGAGTTTTTCTAATCATTTTATTAATTTTAATGTATTTTTTTAACTTATTTTTACTACTATTTACAAATGGGGGAGGGCTTGATCTTATACTATTATCACAAGTAAGATCAATTGTCTCAATGTTATTATTACAGTTTATGTTGCCCATGACTGAGTTGGCAGAATGCAACGGAGTGGTACCAACCAGTTCATCAAACAAAGCATTGGTCTGCGCTGCTTGGAGTCTCCGGCTAGCACCCTCCAGCCTGTCGATGGTGTCCTGGGCATCACTTAACCTACATTTTAGCTCAGTGTTGCATTTGAGTGTGATATCGAACTCATTGCTACACTGGTCAAAGCTGTTTACAGTACGCTGGAGCTTATCCCGTTCCTCACTGATGATGATTAGCTGATTATGCATTTCAGCCATCTCAGTCTTGAGCTTAGCATTATTGTTTAAAATTTGAAGTACTTCCCTCTCACTGTCATCCTGTTCCCGTTTCAGTTCCTCACACAAACTCTTATATTTTTGAAGTTCAGTTAATGCTAACTGCAGCTTAGATTGCTCCAAGCGTGCAGCAGCCCCCCTGGTTATAATTCTATCCATTCCTGACATTATTTTTCAAAACAAAGAAAAAAAGCAAGAACTTTGGGATATAGGTGATGGTAGGTTAAGTACTTTGTGTAAGGAACTAAAAACAATTAAGGCAATTCCTTGTTACTGTAAGTTTCAGCAAATGTAGGTCGAAAAAAGTTAACACTCACAGGAATTTGCGATGACAATGCACTTTTTCGAAATTACAATATTCGTTACGATTTATGATTTTGACAGCGAGAGAGTAATACGGTCATATGACTTATTGCAAGAAACGAATAACGCTGTCTTATCAATCCCTTTCTAATTGGTGCTATTATCCGTTTCTTATTTAATTTTATGGATGTTTATTGCAATATATTATGTTGTTTTTAGTATTGGTAAAAATATGAAGTGTTTGACTGAAAAAGAGATCGATAGACATCTGACTGCTATGCCCAGAAAGATTATGGATTTGGAAAATAAAATCTGTTATAATTTTTAAATAACATGGTTCATATAAAGTTTATATTTGGTTCTTTCTTATTTTCATATATTTAATAAACTAAACGAACTAAACGATTGCCCGTTCTTGAGCTCAGACAGCTACAGAGATAGGTAACTGCCTCATTTTTTTATGTAAGGCAGCCATATTGCTCTCGTGCCGTTCCTGAACTGACAGCGTATATGCCAATATGCCATAGATATTTTTTTTTTGGTTAAATTTTTTCCGTTCTTCTGAATGGAAAAGGCAAAGGCATAGTACGCCATACAGCCTAGTCTTCAGTATATATATTCTTGAGTAAACTTCTATCCTAACTTATCTTAGTTAATCCTAACTTATCCTAGCTTATCCTAAACTTATCCTAACTAATCTAACTCCTTTCGTTTCCCGCGTCCGGACGATAAGGAGCGGCCCAGCGCAAAGACATGATGCGGCCACTATGCTACAATACCTCACTGTTCCTTTTGAACCACTCACTGAATGCACTTTTTACTACATAAATCAAGCGCTTTTATTTAGTAAACGACACTATAAATAATTTCAAAAGTCCAATGAAAAATGAGCGTGACACTCATCTTGACATTCCCGCCAAACCTCCTGCCATAGATTTTTTTTTTGGTTCAATTCTTTCCGTTCTTCTGAACGGAAAAGGCAAAGGCATAGTACGCCATACAGCCAAGTCTTCAGTAAATATTCTCTTGAGTAAACTTCTATCCTAACTTATCCTAATTAATCCTAACTTATCCTAGCTTATCCTAAACTTATCCTAATTAATCCTAACTTATCCTAGCTTATCCTAAACTTATCCTAACTAATCTAACTCCTTTCGTTTCCCGCGTTTGGACGATAAGGAGCGGTTTAGAGTCAAGACATGATATGGCCACTATGCTACAATATTTCACTGTTCTTTTTGAATTATTCACTTAATGCACTTTTTACTACATAAATCATGCGTTTTTATTTAGTAAACGACACTATAAATAATTTTAAAAGTCCAATGAAAAATGAGCGTGACACTCATCTTGACATTCCCGCCAAAAAAAAAAACCTGCCATAGATATCAGAAATAATTAAATTTAATATCTCTGTGGTATCTGCAGACCGTACGGGGCTTGCTGGGGAGAGCATCACAACCCAGGGATGTTCTGCCTGATGGTCACCATCCTGAACGGACTCTGCTGGTGTAACGTAACAATACCGTAAATATAGCCTCTTGAAATCCCAGTGGTGAGTATCGCTTGTGAGGCCACTAGAATGTGTTAATCACGAGTGTCAACAGGTAGACGGTTGCAGGATCATTACATCAGCCGGCAGACAGAAACCGGGTCCGTAGCTAAGTAGATCACGTCGGGGTCACCACTATAGCGTGTAACATAATGTGTGTGTGTGGTGTCACATAATGTAGTTTTTATCCACATTGCACAAATGTTTTCAACAGTGCTCCCCTAAGCACGTCGTTAGCATGTAAAAAGATCCTTCTAGCGATATATCAAAATCAAATTTTCATAAGGAGGTGGCAAAGCAGTTATCATGACATTGATAACGATATCTTTACGACCGATATCGGACGCAAGTCGCAACGCAACGTCCCACTCGACAGGTTTGTAGCAATATTTCATAGCTTCGACTCTCAAAGTTTTCGATTGTATTCTACCGAACTTTGTCGCAAACTTGACCATATTCGTAATGAAAAATAATTATTTATACTAAATTACACTTAATATTTTCTGCAATCAAGGACATGTTGAAATGGCCAATGAGTTGCCTTTGAAAAAACCGAACTATGAATAAGTACGCTCTTCGCTAGCCTAACGACATCGGTATAACGGATGCAGGGGGGGTTCACTTAGAACATCAGCAACTGAAGTAAAGTGACTAATGACATCTTTGAACGTGAACCTAAATATTGGTACCCATGGCATGCCGATAGGTACCGCTATAATAAAATTTAACTTTTTTAACTAGACTGTCGATAAAGTCGATAAAGCAGTGCACTTTAGTTTGTGGTTACGGCTTGCGTGACGTGAACGTCACTAAGCATTGATCTGTTTAAACATTACTTAAAACTAGTTTCAACCAATCAAATGGCTTTGAAACGAGACTTATGTAGTAGAGCTTAAGTTTTGAGTGACGTTCTGTAATACGTACCTAAGGCACGTATTAAAGAACGTCACTCAAAACTCAAACTCCACATAAGTCTCGTTTCCAGCCATTTGATTGGTTGAAACTAGTTTTAAGTAATGCTTATGCAGAGATCAATGCTTGAGTTTCCTTCTGTAATACGGACCATATTCTTACCAAGTACAAGTACATCGGATGCAAGGAACTTATACCTAAACTGGAATGTGCACTATTGATCAAAACGCGGTCCGAAGGAGATAGCTTCGTATAGCCCTCGGTCCTTCTTGTATATGGTGCCTATTTTATATAATGGAAGTTTTATTATATTTTTACGTACGGACGACAGCAGGTCAATCTACCCGTAAAAAGAGGAAAGACGTATAAAGAGGAAAGATTTGTATTTTTGTATTTAACGAATAAACTCAAAAAGTACTGAACCGATTTAATCGTTATTTTTTCATTAGAAAGCTATATTATCATTATGTAACATATGCTAAATTTTAATTAAAAAAACGGGAACCGTAAGATATTTGGGGTTTTTGAACACAATGTGTAAAAAATTCAGTTTCATATTTGAGTGTCTTCAAGGCTAGAGTGAATAGGCTCTTATTAAACTAGTGCGCTTTACCATCAACGATTGCGTCACTGCTTACCATCAGGCAGGATTGCGGTCAAGCGCTAGTTTATAATATATAAAAAAAAAAATCAACCAGAAAAGTTACTTATTTTGCGTACGGTGTCTAAACTATAAAAGATAGAACGATAAAATGTGCTAATTAATTGTAGATCTTATAAATATCTACAAAAAAGTCTCCGACACACTATACCTATCTATGTCGAGTGAGGCACAACAACCATTTTTTTATTTAAAAATCTTAAATTTTTTTGGGAATATGTTTAAACGCATTTTTTTTACTCATGATATTAATCCTTAACAAAATAAATTATTTCTTTCCTAAGTACAGTTTATGTAGATTATATTTGGAATGTGAATGATTAAAATTGGACTTTCGAACTTGAAGTTATGGCGAAATTAATATATTACGATTTCTTTGACGCATGCGGGAGGGGAGTTTAGATCTATGAGTAAGGTCCCCGCGCGGCTCAAACGCGAGATCGGCTCCCTACGCGGCGGTGGTGCGCGAAGTCTAATAATTTACGTGCGATTTCTTTTAAGATTTCGTTGTTAAAACTACACCTACGCAAAAGTTCTTCTCAGAACTAAACAACAGTTCTTCTCATAGCTAATTAACAGTTCTTTACAGGGCTAACCAATAGTACTTTTCAGGGCTAACTAACAGTTCTTTTCAGGGTTAAACAACAGTCCTTTTCAGAGCTAGTATATTACACGCTATTAACATTTTCTTAAGCATTTGAAATTGCCTAGGAGAGCTAGGTCTCAACTTTCTAAACATAGCTCTCAAGCAGGGGCAGCAAGAAGACGTCGTATGGGAGAATCGTCACCTGGACGTTCACAACGCCTTGCTGAACAAAATCGGAGAAACTCTCAGGTACGCACACGAGAGTCGAGTGTCGAACGTTCGCAACGCCTTGCACAACAAAATCTGAGAACCTTTGAGTTACGTGCACGAGAGTCGAGGCAGGAGCGTTTCCAACGTCTTCATGAACAAAATGTAAGGACCTCTTCGTTGCGCGAAAGAGAGTCGAGTGTCGAGCGTTTGCAGCGACTTAGAGCTCAAGCAGAGAGACAGTAGTTGTCCACAAAGAGAGTTCGCAATCGAATTTTAGCAAACAGCAACAGACTGGCTTTCAGATATGATCAGCAGGTTGATTAAATAATAATAATAATAATTTATTTGCATCAAGTTTTACAGTACATTGATGCATGTAGTACATATAGTTAAATGCACAACAAGCTTCAGTACAAATCGGAGTCATGAATAAGATCTGCTCTAACTGCTCTGCCAAGAAATGGGCGGACGAACGTAATGGTATGTGCTGCGTTTCAGGTAAAGTTTGTCTTTCTAACCTTCAGGAGCCACCACAACCAATAACAAATCTTCAAACTAATAACCATCGATTATTTGGTAATTTTTTAACAAATATACGTAAATACAATAGTCTTTTTGAAATGAATTCATTGGGCGCCAAAAAAAATAACTGGGTTAGGTAATTTTATGCCCACTTTTAAAATTGAAGGACAGGTGTATCATCTTATTGGTAGCCGTTTACCGCCATCGGGCCAAAATCCACAATTCTTACAAATATACTTTATTTCGGATGCAGACCAGCTATCGTTGCGATCAATCATCGTCCCAACTTTAAAAAAATTAATTTGCGAATGTGAAAACTTAGTATTAATTACAATTAAATATTTTCATTTAACATCCTCATAAAGACAATCTATGTAGCCTGTGGACAATGACTGCGTAGTCGATATTGCTGTCGGTGTCTGTGAATTGACTTGGGAATCATTTTGCACGGACAGCAAAATGATTCCCAAGTCAATTCACAGACACCTTCAGTCTTTCCTGGGTAGGCGTTTTGCAGCGATAATAGACATCAACGCGAGCGGAGCTGCGGGCGACCGCTATGTAGTATAAAACAAAGTCGCTTTCTCTGTCCCTATATCCTAGGGACTAGAACAATTTGCCAGCGGCGGTGTTTCCGTCGGACTACAATTTAAGTGTGACACTTCAAGGCGGTCATCACCGGCTGGGGATTCGTAGTGCAGGCTCTGCCGGATTTCCATGACCCCGCCACTAAGGCGACGTCATTGTGCCGCTGTGGTTTTTAGTGGCTCACCTCCCGGGGAGTCCCACATACCCCTCGAGGATGCGTAATTGTCATTTTCCACAGCGAAAAGAAAAGGATAAATTATAAGGTTAAGAAATTGCACACGGATCCTCGTGTGCAGTTTCTGGCCTGCCATCTGACGCGTCCAGGTGGCGGATAGGAGAACGGCCCCCAGATATGGGGGTTACAGGTTTATCGGCGCGGACTAAAGCCAGACGCGGGGACCGCTTCTGTGGTCAGACGTGCGGCGGGTTAATAGCCACCACTCCAGGTGTCTGACGTGACCCGAACTCCGGGTCACCGTCGGACAACCCGGACTCCTCATTGAGAGGAGCCGTTTGCATTCGTGCAAACGAGTGGGGCTAAGAGGCAGGACGCCGCGCTAAAAAACCCTTGGCTGCTGCGTCTTCTCCCACAAGAAGACGTACCCAGCCCGGCCCCTCCCTATGGAGGGACCACTGTGGGCCCGCCTTTTAGGCGGGAATCGCCGGCGGGGGATTGGTAGGCAGGCTCTGCTTTTTTCCATGACCCCGCCACTAAGGCGATGTCGATGTGCCGCTGTGGTTTTAGTGGTAAGTTAAGATATAAACTTACTCAAGAAAAAACTTACTGAAGTCCAGACTGTATGGCGTACTATGCCTTGGCCTTTTCCATTCAGGGCCTGTAGCCAATGTAACATCGCTTCATAGCGAAGCGATGTTACATTGTCTACAGACCCAGAAGTAAGGAAAGAAGTCAAACAAAAAAGAGAGTTTGGCGGGAATGTCAAGATGAGTGTCACGCAGGTCACGCTCATTTTCATTGGACTTTTAAAATTATTTATAGTGTTGTTTACTAAATAAAAGCGCGTGATTTATGTAGTAAAAAGTGCATTCAGGGAATAATTTATAAAGAACAGTGAAATATTGTAGCATAGTGGCCACATCGTGACCTCACCCAAACTTCCTCCTTCTAGGCCCCACGCGGGAAACGAAAGGAGATAGTTTAGTTTAAGTTAAGCTAGTATAAGTTAGGATAAATTAGGATAAGTTAGGATTCCGTGTGCAGTTTCCGGCCTGCCGTCAGACGCGTCCCCAGGTGGCGAATAGGGGAACGGCCCCCAGATATGGGGGTTACCGGTTTACCGGCGCGGACCAAAACCAGAAGTGGGGACCGCTTCGGCGGTCACATGTGCGGCGGGTCGGCCGCCACTCCAGGTGGCTGACGTGACCCGAACTCCGGGTCACCGTCGGGCAACCCGGTCTCCTCATTGAGAGGAGCTGGGGGCCCCGTTTGCCTCCGGCAAACGAGTGGGGCTAAGAGGAAGCACACCTCTCTAAAAAACCCTTGGCTGCTGCGTCTTCTCGCAGTAGAAGACGTACCCAGTCCGGCCCCTCCTTATGGGGGGACCATTGTGGGCCCGCCTTTTGGCGGGAATCGCCGGCGGGGGATTGGTAGACAGGCTCTGCCATTTCCCATGACCCCGCCACTCAGGCGATGTGGTTGTGCCGCTGTGGGTTTATTGGGTATTCCCGGCTTCGGCTGGGCGTGTCCCACACACGCCCTTCGGGGTAACGGTGCGTAAATGCATTACCACAGCGTCAAAAAATAAAAAAAAAGGATAAGTTAGGTTAAAAACTCAAGAAAAACATACTGAAGACTAGGCCTGTTAGGCGGGAATCGCCAGCGGGGGATTGGTAGGCAGGCTCTGCTTTTTTCCATGACGCCGCTACTAAGGCGATGTCGATGTGCCGCTGTGGTTTTAGTGGTAAGTTAAGATATAAACTTATTCAAGAAAAAACTTACTGAAGTCCAGGCTGTATGGTGTACTATGCCTTTGCCTTTTCCGTTCAAATGAACGGATTTAATGAAACAAAAAAAAATGTTTATCTTTATGATCAGTTGTTGTCAGTGAGGCGAGTTTGGAGGTTGTGTGGTTTTTGAATTTGATTTCATTTTTAATTTATCTACTCGTTTGTTTCCTGTTTTTATTTTTGAAATAAACCGTTCAGAAGTTCAGATTTTGAAAGCATATTTGAAAAATTAATTACATTCTCAGTTGTCATTCAACAATCGCGGTAATTTTATTAACACAATGCAAGAAACCGTTACAAACACGAACGAAAGAAAATCGTTGTTTTCTTCATTCCTTGAGGTGCTGGAGGCTCGTGATAAACAGGCGCAAGTCGACAGGCAGCTGCAGGAAGAGAAATATTTAAGAAGAACCCAAAGAATCTATGATTTCCACGGTAAATAAATCTCTCTAATTACCTGCATAATTTGCGAAACGAAGCTGGTTTGTTTTGATTTTTGTTTTTCTTTTGCTTAAAGAATTATCGTGTATTTTTTATATAAGCCGAATATAAATTTCAGTTACATATTGAATTGGAATGTAATGCTTATTGTAATACAGTATTTGTTCTTGTTTTCAGGTTTATTAAGTTTCAACCCAAAACAAGATTGTGTACTAGTGTACTGTATCAGTGTGTATCTAGGACATGGACAGCAGCATGGGTTATTTGTATAATAACCCGCTCCTGTCCTAGATACAGTATTGATACAAAAACATTATTTTGTATTTGGTGTAAATATTCAAGGATTTAAACAAGTTCTTTTAATTTATTATTCAGTTTGTACTTCATTAGTGTACAACACTACAATCTCTTTGTTTCTGGTTTGTGGCCATTCCAAGAAATTGTCAGAAATGATGGGGCACCAGCACCAATTAACTGATTGTTGTTTGTTTTATTATTGCTATGTTATGGCAAGTGATTGTTGGTGGTTTTGGCATGGCCACAATATGTCAATAATCCTGTTCTCAGTCAGACAAAAAATTTGCAAATGCAAGTAACAATATCCATCAACCTAGCCTTGCCTTGATTGTTGACAGTTGTTATTTCAGCAAATCATAGCAGTTAACATGAGATTGACAGTGTATTTCATTAAAATTGTGCTATTTTTATTTTTTCTACTAAATGGTGAACCTTTTGAAACATTTACTTAGTTAAAAAAAACCATGGTTGAACATTATTCTAACTGAATGTTACAATGACTAATTCTAACTGAATATTATATTCTATTCTAACTGAATGTTATAATAACTGAAAGTTATTGGTGTTCACGCTAACCCCCTTATTCATAAATATTGTTTAAAGATTGACCAGTGATTAGCAATTCTTTAACCATACATTTTTTGACCTTTTAACGTCACTTAACTTTAATCATTGTTTATAAATAAACACCACAGTGTTTAAGGGGCTTATTCATAAATGATGATTAAAGTTAAGTGACAGGCAAAAGTCTAAAATGTATGGTTAAACAATAGTTAATCACTAGTTACCTTAAAGCAGCGTTTATGAATAAGGGGGAATATGTTTTCTACTTCCATAAATACTATAGGAACAAATCAGAAAAATGTTTTAGAACCTTACAATGGCTTAAAATCTATGAAATGAAATGAAATGAAATGTATCTATTGCATGCAAGCATAGACTACTGAATTACTCTCAAAATAGTCAACTGATCCTATGTTAGATAGCAAGCAACAATCAGCCCTGAGGTTGAGCCATTGTTAGCTATCTTCCACAGGGATTGGTCTTGAGTCCGCTCCTGTGGAACAACGGCTACAACTGGGTGCTGAGAGGCGAGCTCTCGTAGGGCGCCGCCCTTGATGTAATATGCGGACGACACGGTTGTCACTCTCTGGGAGAGCTTGCACAGGGAAGCGACGTTGATAGCCACAGCTGCAGTGTCACAGGTGGTAAACCTCATCCGGCGCCTGGGCCTGGAGGTGGCCTTGGATAAATTGGGGGTCATGATTTTTCATGACGCGCGCCGGTGCCGGGATCACATATCGTGGTCAGCGGGGCCCGAATAGCTGTCGAGTCCGCCATTAAGTATCTGGGACTGGTGCTCGACAGTCGATGGAAATTCGGGCCCCACTTCCGGCGGCTGGCGCCCAAGCTGATGGGTGCAGCGAGCGCACTGTTAACGTTGCTTCCCAACATGGGGGGCTTGAGCGCTGCCTGTAGGCAGTTGTACGTGACAAATCGTACGGGCCAATGCCCTGTATGGGGCCCCTGTGTGGGCGATGGACCTGACAGCCGGAACTCTCGCCATTCTACGCAAACCGCAGAGGGCGATGGCCGTCAGAGTTGTCCGCGGGTATCGTATGATTTCCTACGAGGCAGCTTGCGTCCTGGCCGGATCGACGCCCTGGGAACTAGAGGCGAAAGTACTCGCGTCACTGTACCGATGGCGCTCCAGTCCGAGCTGCGCCGAGAGGAGCTCCGTCAGGTCTTGGTGGCGGCCTGGCGGCAAATGCTTCTGCGCCCTGGCTCGGGAGAAGGCACGGCTCCCTGTCGTTTAGGGTGACGCAGGTACTGTCCGGGCACGGCTGCTTTGGCAAGTACCTGTGCAGCATAGACAGGGAGCCGGACGCTTGGTGTCACCACTGCGTCCGACGTGGAGAGGTCACGGCGCAACACACCCTCGCCAAGTGCATTTCTTGGGAGGAGCCGCTCCGTGTCTTCACAAATGAAGTAGGCGGCGGCCTGATGCTACCGGCAGTCGTGCGGAGGATGGTCGGTAGCCAAGAGTCGTGAGACGCGGTGGTGTCCTTCTGCGAGGATGTGATGTCGCAGAAGGAAGCTGCGGTACGGGAGAGGGAGATCTCGACTCCCTTCCCGGGCCGCAGAAGACGCACCGGGCGCAGGGGAAGGGCGGTCAATGCCCTTTTCCGGCCCCCATGAATGGGTCCAGGACAGGTACAATGGGAAGTCCCCGCGACCTATTCGATGGACCATGAGGCAGAGGCGCGCGCGAATTTCGGCGCGCCTCCACCTGCAACTCCATGGTAGGGTGTTAAAGCTGATGTCCAAGGACACCACCAACATCACTCCGCCTCGGGACACCGCTTCCTCCGCCAGGACTCTCACGTGCGACACAGCGTGAATGGTGGAGCGCCCATGCCGAAACCTGCCGGTCTGCTAGTGCTGACTTTGTTACAGAGCGACAACGACGTGAGGCGGTGGAGCTGCGACGCTGCCTGGACTACGTGTCGCAGCACGCGCACGTGCTAGAGAGCGTGCTGCGCGGCGCGGGTGCGGCCGACAGCGAGGCGCCGCTGAGCGCGTCCCTGGTGCGCCAGGCCTCCGCGCTGCAACGCTGCATGGCGCAGTGCGTCGCCAACGCCAGCCGCATCCGCCAGCTGCTCACCGCCACACATCAGCCGCAGATGGATACCATGCTCGCCAAAATGGTGAGTTACTTTTTAATAATTTGTTTGGGTATGAAAACTAACTTTCAAAGGTATTTGAAAAGTGCCACCCGTGGCCCTGCGATACGTGATAGCCACACTACAATCGTGCATGGAGACCTACCGCGATATATTAGTCTTAAGTTAGCGGTCAAGTACTAGTTTATAATTATAGAAACCAAACATGCATGAGTTTAGCCGGGGGTGGTACAGATATCAACATATATTCTCCCTCAACTTCAACTTCACGGACAACGAGTATTTATTCACTAGTGTCAGTGTAATAACGCTGTTTGCGCATCCCAATACCGATAGTGATAATGTGTGGTGTAGACTTAGCAGTCATTGTAGTGTAGGTGTTTAACAATACTGGGGAATCAAACAACTTGATTAAGCGGTATACTTATCTGTAAGCATATGTAACATTACACGTATAAATGCAGGTAGATGGAAAAGTGAACATTAAAAAGTTACTATTGGCGTACAATATAATAATAAAAGAGAAATATATATATATATTAAAATAGCGGCCGCCCGAGACTTCGGTCCCGTGGAGTTAGTTGTTTGAACATTTTATTATAACCGCAAAATATAAAGCATACATTTATTTTGTTGTTATGCTCCGCTCCTATTGGTCGCAGCGTGATGTTATATAGCCTAAAGCCTTCTATCTATATAATAATATATAAAGCTGAGGAGTTTGTTTGTTTAAAAAAAAATATATCAAAACCTACGCGGGTGAAACCGCGCGGCGCAGCTAGTGTTAGTATAGATTCCAACCTATTAAAAACAACAAAATTAATATACCTAAAACAATTAAAAAAAAAACCGGCCATTAGCGAGTCGGACTCGCACACGAAGGGTTCCGTTGTGGTTCCCAATTCTAAAACAAACATTTGACACTGTTTTCTAAATGTGCTTGGATGTTCGGGTGCACCCCGCTGACCCCGCGCTACCATATAGGAGGCGTGACGACGAACTTTACACACCTATTAGCCGTGACAGCCAATGGTGGTACCTAGTCGAGGCTCTTGGCTAATAACCAAGAAGACTACCTGAGGAGGCTCTCGTTACGCAGCTGAATCAAGGACTGGAATGTCAAGAGGTTCATCTCCCAAGAGCCCTCCACCACCAGTAGCTTGGATCAGTTCTCTTACAGATGGCTAACTACACACATCAAAAGTGTCTAGGGATCAAGCATTTTTATGCGGATTTCTTGAGATTGAGATGTGGCTTTGTAATAAATTTATGATTTTATAAATTTATATGGATCCTTTTTGGTGCATTTCATAATTTGAATCAGGAACTGTGAATCAAATTCGAGTAAAAGATGAAAATCAGCTGTCAATATTTTCCCTATAAAAACATACAACGCATTGAAGACATTATTAGTGCTACTGTTTCCCTACTACTGATTAAAACCAACGTTATTATGGAGCGGCGACGTCATTTAAGCAGGGAAGAAATGCTCAGAGCCGTGGGAATGATAGAAGCTGGTTCCCGGCAACGTACTGTGGCTTTAGCTCTGAATACAAGTCAGAGTGTTATCAGTCGACTTTGGACACGTTACCGAAGCACTGGTACCGTGGCTGAGCGCCATGGAGGACGGTATCGCTGCACCACACGGAGACAAGACCGATACATTCAAATCTTAACTCGAAGAGCTCCAACAATAACCGCCATGATGTTAGCCGTGAGGCTTCATCACTCTTCAGGGAACTTAATTAGCGACCAAACAGTCAGAAACCGCTTGCATGAAGTGAACCTTCATTCCCGAAGACCGCTACGGGTACCACCTATAGCAATGCACAATCGTAGGATTCGATATCAATGGGCTCTTGAACACAGAAATTGGGCAGAAGAACAATGGCGTTTCGTGTGCTTTTCTGATGAGTCTCGTTTTGGTATGAGACCGGATACAAGACGTATACGACACTGGAGAACCCCTGGACGCCAACAGCGATTAAAATCCTGCCAGGAAGTCCATCCTTATAGTGGTGGAACCATCATGGTATGGGCGGGTATTTGGATCGGCGGAAGAACTGAGTTGATTTGGATCAGAGGCAACCTCAACGCTCAAATTTATGCTGAAACGATTGTATCAGACGTCATCGTTCCTCTACAAGTGCAAATCGGTCCCTTATTTCAGTTAATGCATGATAATGCACGACCGCACACCGCAAGAGTTGTAAGACAGACTCTCGCCGCAGCTAACATCAATGTCCTGCCCTGGCCTGCTCAGTCGCCAGACTTGAACCCGATTGAGCATGCATGGGATATGCTACAGAGAAGAGCTCTGCCGAATATGGAGGGTATCCAGTCGCAAGAAGACCTTTTTTTGTTGTTGCAACGAACATGGGCGGCCATTCCACAGCGTGATTTGGATGAACTCATTTTGAGTATGCCAAACCGATGTTCTTGTGTTGTTAGTGTTCGCGGTAGAAACACGGATTATTAATTGTTTAAGTTACCCAATAAAATTTTAGAGAAAACTGTTATTTCAGTCTTTTTTTCGAACTTTTGTGTTAGTGGTTCAAATGTCAAATATCCCTTTATTAGGAAAATGGCAAATTTCTTTATTAATGCAAAGGTGACTTGGTTTATCGTTACTGTGACAAACGAAAACACTTTATTTGATGAATCCTTAAAGAAAATTTTAATTAATATCAATCAGGAGAAAAGTTATTGCAAAAATATATGTTGATCCCTAGACACTTTTGATGTGTGTATTTTTAAATGTACTTTTACTCACTTAGGTACTCTTTATATTCGAATATTTGAAAATATTATTTATGTATATGTATTTGTACTGAAACAAAGAAGGTTAATAATATACCTATTCAGTTAATAATATACCTATTCAGTTAATAATATACCTATTCAGTTAATAATATACCTATTCATTTAATTCCCAAATATACAAATGATTATACTTGAGCTACTTTTAATGAGGGTAAGTAAAGTTAAAGAATAAACAACATTATGAACAAGAGATACTCAATAAATAGCTGTTATCAATCAATACATAGTATAAAACAAAGTCGCTTTCGCTGTATGTCCGTATGTATGCTTAGATCTTTAAAACTACGCAACGGATTTTGACGCGGTTTTTTTTAATAGATAGAGTGAATCTTAAGGAAGGTTTAGACTACCTTTTATCCCGGAAAAAATTGATATTCCCGAGGGAAATCCAAAAAGCGCGATATAACCGAACTCTACGCGGGCGAAGCCGCGGGCGGAAAGCTAGTGTTTAATAAGAGAACTTTATCTACAACATTTGGGAATCGGAAATGATCACGTTAGTTCTGACTATTAGACTCTGTGGTTATAATAATACTTCATGACGCTTGAATATTGAATGGACGAAGCGAAACGATCATTATGTTGATAACGTACAAATAATTGTTCAGGCTCAAGGTGGTTGTCTGTTGATGGTCTTGAAGTTCCGGCGTGACTTTGATAGCTTGCAATTGTTTGTATTTATGTGTTGAGGAGGCTGCTGAAGGATGTTTTAATAGCCGCTAGAAATCGCGATACAAAGGACAGAGCTCCAGCGGGATCTCTTTGACATGGAGAGTACAATTGTCGAAACCTAGTGCTGGGTACGCCACAATAGCGGCATTGAATCCCCTCTTTGAGGAGTGGCTACAGATTCGCCACGGCGCCCTCACTTTTCGCCTGACGCAGTTCCTCACTAGACACGGTTGTTTCGGAAGGTTCCCGTTCCGGATAAGGCGAGAGGAAACGCCAGGTTGTCACAGGAGCATAAGGTAGAGGTTTTCCCGGCTTAGTCTCAGCGCCGCCGTGGCCTCGTGGCGGCAAAATATCTCGTCCGGCCCTGGTCTAAGGCATGGTCTGAAGCGAGTCCAAGGCAAGCCGTTACCTACTGCGCACCAGCAATGTTTGCCAAGTAGGAAGCGGAGTGCATGAGGGAGAGGCAATCTCTGCGCCCTCACTCCCCTAGTCGTCGCAGGTGGACCACATGTAACTCCCGGCCACCATAGGCACGGGTTTGCCGGCGGTGAGCAATGGGTAAGGACCTGCCCGACGCGTTGTGTTCAGGCGTGCCTTAAAATTAGTTACGGGGTCAAGTTAGACCGATGCTTGCCAGGGGCACAGGTTGTCCCATGCAAAGTGCGAATGTTGGTAATTAAGGAACATAGGTGGGTTGTAGTTGGTAAAATTCTGACCGCCCTTTCGCTCCGCCCAAAGCAGGTGAGGTCATTTGAGTTCCCATATAAAAAAGGCTGTTTGAATAGCTTGCATTTGCAGTTGTTTGTATTCACGTGTGGAGGCTGCTGTTGAAGGAATGTTTAAATATTTACCGCGAACAATGAGCTTGTAGTTCAGTAGCTGGGTCAATAAAGATTATTTTGCTGATTATATTGTCTGTATCTCCCCCGATATCTGCGTTCTACTTTTGAATACATGTTTTGCGATAAGGTAACAAATAAATAGGTCATGTCTGTAACATTCGTCTCTGTTCAAATCGGTGTTGGTGTGGTTTTACCTAATATTGTTTTCCTTCCGCGTGTGATTACGTTAAAACGGTTTATATTGTATGAAGGTGGAACAAAAGACTGAAGACACGAGATGGACTGTTTGATTGGTGATATGGTTTGAAAAGTGGTGATTACTGAGATAACGACTAATAGAGAGAAGTATGAAAGATAATGACATGTTGCGCTGACCACCAATAAATTGGTATGAGGTGATGAGAGTGATCATAATTATTAACTGTTAATTAATATGTAAATAAGTACTTAAAAGAAGTTCAGCTATCAGCCTCACGCCATAATCATAGGCTAACATACTTTTAAATGGCAGATAACTAATCAGTACCATTTTATAGAAGAACCAATCAATTGAACCGGCTAACTCCGGTAAACCAATATTTCAGTAGCTTGTAATGCTTCGCTTCATTTTATCCGCTTCCCAACAATAGGAACATGATAATGATTCGATAATGTACTCTTAGTATTTTATAACAGCAGTTAAATGTAAAGAAGAAAGAGAAATAACTTATAATATAATCATAAATCTTTCATATGCTTATAAAAATATTAAATTGTATAAAAATAATAAAAATACTAGAAACAAACATAATTTGTTGTACCTACGCCAAGGCTCAAGATAATAAATGACTTCAGATGCCAATGTACACGTTTTTACAATAAACTTCCAGCGTAGTTCAAGATCGAAGTCTTAATAAATTCAAATCATTTATTAAACATAAGTTATGCTAGAAAGCCTTTTATACCGTTAAACATAATATTGTGGACATAAATGCTTGGGCTTGAACTGCTTCCAATTTTGGGGACTTAATTTTTTTTATCTCTTGTTGTTTTTATTCATTTTTACTCCAATCTTGGGCTAAAAGTACACTGTTTAGCCAAGCCTCCGTGGCGTAGCGGTAGTGAACGCGGCCGTTGCGCAAGGAGGCGCGGGTTCACTCCCCGCACAGTGCAAATATTTGTATGCATGTATATGAGTATTTGCCAGTACAAATACTCATATTCATGCATACAAATATTTCGTCTGGTCGTACCTCGGAAAGCACGTTAAGCCGTTGGTCCCGGTTGCCATACGAACATCTAGTGGCAGTCGTTACGGGTTGTTGGAGCCCTCAAAAGTCTAACAATTGGTCTAACTGCAATCCTTAGATATCGCCTTCGGGTTTTGGAGGTCAGACGGCAGTCGCTTCACGGAAAATATCGCAGTTTAGCCAAAATCAGCAGTTAGAGACTGATAAAGCGGACCGTAGACTCCAAATTTGAAAAGCTACGGATGCGACTGGGATTAACGCTGAGATGGTGTTGACTATAAGTTACGGGATCACATCGCTCCACAGGGGCTAAACTTTGCATTCGGGAAATTTTTTGAAGCTGTTAACAGCAGTTTTGCTCTCATTGCAATGTATAGATTCAATTTTAATGTTGTGAGCACTATGTGTACTTGCTATAAAGCTACTATTTACTGGGTACGTCTTTCATTCACTTGAATTTGCTCTGGCTGCTGAAAGTATGTCATGCTCTGTTTAATGTCTCGCCGATGGTATTCCATTATGAAGTCTATCTCGTTTTGGTCTGACCATCGGGGCTAATCCAGGTCCACTTGCGGCGCAATGGTTTCTTGAAAAAAGAATTCATCGCAAAGAGTCCTTCCCTTTCCATGAAATCCATTAGCATCTGACCTCGGGGATTCCGATTTACAACTCCAAATTGCCCCACTTTCGTCTCGTCCGCCTCTCGCATGCCCAGTTTTGCGTTAAAGTTCCCCATGACAACAGTGTAGTGGGTTTTGGCGGAATGTATGGCTCTACTGACGTCCTCATACATAGCCTCCACTTCATCGTCGGGAGTGTTTAGACGTCGGAGCGTAGACCTGTATAACTTTTAACGAATATCATTTGGTTATTCTGAGTACAAGGTACGCCACCCGAGTCGAAAAGCTCCCGACTTTAACAACGTTGCTCACGAGGGACTTGTGGACAATAAGCCCGACGCCACCCTGGGAAAGCTGGTCGCCTTCCCGGAAATAGAGCAGGTTGCCGGACTTCAGGATTATCGAGTCCTCTCCCTCTCTTCGGACTTCAGATAACCCCACTATGTCCCAGCGCAACCGGCTCAGTTCTTCCTCCAGTTCGACAATCTTCTCATCGGTCCGTAGTGTGCGCGTGTTATATGTGGCCAGGGCCAAAGGTCGTCGTTGGTGATGGTAGCCGGATCTCTTCCGGAGATTCTTCTCAACCCTTGCTCCGCCGTAACAGAGTCCCCTACCATAGACTGGAATAGCGGAGCTACCGGGGACTAGGTGCCTGGGCTGTGTAGTGTGCATCATTGGGGGGGTTTGACATAATCCCCACGCTTGGCAGGCGGGTTAGGGATCGCAATGATTTGATATTCCACAGGAGAAGCGCTGCTGCCCGCTTCCCTGGTGAGAGTTCTCTTAGTCGCCTCTTACGACACCCACGGTAGGAAATGGGATGGTACTATTCTAAGCCCGGCACCACACGGAGGAGATCCGCAGAAGAACCAAAGTCACCGACATAGCTCTTCGAGTAGCTAAAATTGTGATGAATGATGATGATGAAATGTGAATGAATGGTGCTGATCCACATATTTATTCTTTTTCTCTATAAACATATTTTTATCTCTCTCTACTGTTTATATTTTGTATGTATGTATTTATATTATTTATTATAATTTTTTGTTTGTTTCTCTTTTAACTTTAATATCTACCATGTTTTTGTCTCTGCATCACCTTAAGGTAGACTGGTAGAAAATGCCTACGGCATTAAGTCCGCCATTGTGCAATGTTTTTCTTTGTGCATGAAGTTTTAATAAATAAATAAATATTATGTTCAAGACATTTCTCTGTTCTGGACATCTCTTAGCCGCTACCTCTATAATGGACGTTTTTAACGTGAACATCGTTCTGTCTTTATTTCGACATGAATGATGTAATCAAATATAAAAAGTGCCGTGACGATTCCTGCCCGTTGATCTCCATAGAGACTTACGCTTTGGAATGGGCAACTAGCTTCATCTTATTGACTGACTTGACAATTCAATTGTGCCTGTAATTGGTTTACTTGGAATAAATGCAAAAATATTCATAGAGGGAAACGAGACGAAACGAGCCCAAACGAGACACGCCTGGTCCGAAAATTGTACCAGAAACATGTGTCAGGCTTTAGAACCTCATACCATACCATAACTATAGGAAATGTCGCGCATGCATTTTTTTTGCTGCGTGGGTTGCCCCACACTAGGACTATTTGTCCTCTACAATAAACATTTAAACTCGTTAAGTCATACAAATATTTGTCCCGTGCGGAAATCAAACCCGCGACACGCAGCGCACCAGTCGAATGCTCAACCACTGCACTAACCTAGTCGTCAAAATTGATGCTGTGACGCATTACGGTAATTTTTAGGAATTTACCTTGCGAGTTGCTTCCGCGTTCGCCATGGAAGGGCAAGATACAGTATAATGCAAAAGGTCTAGGTAGATAAGTACCTATCTTACAAAAGATACTAGTTTGGAAGAAGCGTGTTTCCACGTAATAAAGATCACTTGCATGCCGCTGCTCCTCAGTACCGCCTTCCTTCCGAATGTTACCGAGCGGACAGCAGTCCTTTATGAACAGGCCCTCAGGCGCTTGTAGTGAGCCCGTTTCTAACGTATTAATAAATAAATTATTATTATATGAATTTGATCATATAATAATAATTTATTTCATCACTTAAAGACTATTTAAAAGTCAAAACACATAAAAAATGGTCAATACGATACGATTACTTCCCGGGTCTCGCAAAATGAAGTATTTGGGCTAACCCATCTGTATGTCTGGCAATTTTGTCATCCGTTTCGCACGTCAAGTGCGGATTATATATAGATACGACATGATGATGAACTTCGGGCACGTTTGCTCACTTTTTGTTTTTAATTTAATATCTATCTTCAGCGATAATTAATAACCCCGTTAGTTAAGTTTTTCATTTAGCCATGTTGTATCCTTGTGAGTTTCTAACGCGGTTGTTCTCTCAGCTTCCATAATTCTCCCTGTTATGGACGGCTGCCTGATTAGATCGACTATTTTAACGATTTCTTGTTTTAGTTTTCATATAACAACCTGCGTGAGAATTGGTAGTTTTCTTAATTGTTCTTAAGCAACAAGGCTTTGCGTGCATAAAGGTTACACGGTAACCTAACATCATAATAATAATATCCTTATCGTGAGATGTTTCATGTTCATATAATGGAGGTGGGTTGATTGGTCGCTCGCTACTTCTAATGCTTATTCATGTGAAGTATAAGAAATCAGTTTGATGTAGATGTTGCGGTCGCGTGTAGTCGACAACAGCTAATGAGCTCGACCGCTCGCCCTGGATCCCGCGAGGCTTCCTGCTTCAACAAATATACGCCTATACACAACCGGCACGCCTGTCGACCACCAACTCCCCATACGCACACTGGTTCGAAGACGATGTAGTCACGTTTTTTGCAATGTATAAATGACAAACTAAAGCTGATAAATAGAAAAGTAAAATGTTTAAATTTAAAATGTTCAATTCATGAATGCGTATACTCGTACATATATTAACTATACGCTATATAGTAGTAGTATAGCTAAGAGTCCCGAAGGTCCAGTGTGGGTCTACGTTACACAGTTTAGCCAACAGTGAATAAAAGAAAATGGCGATAGTAGAGTACTGTTACATCAGTGAAATTTTGTCGCAGTAAACACTTAGGTGAATTGAGAGTTGTCGTTTGAGCTAATGGTAAGGGATCGCCACTATTGACAGCTCATTTTAATGGTAAGGGATCGCCACTATTGACAGCTCATTGTTATGGTAAGGGATCGCCACTATTGACAGCCCATTGTAATGGTAATTGATCGCCACTATTGACAGCTCATTGTAATGGTAAGGGATCGCCACTATTGACAGCTCATTGTAATGGTAAGGGATCGCCACTATTGACAGCTCATTCTAATGGTAAGGGATCGCCACTATTGACAGCTCATTGTAATAATTAGGGATCGCCACAATTGACAGCTCATTGTAATGGTAAGGGATCGCCACTATTGACAGCCCATTGTAATGGTAAGGGATCGCCACTATTGACAGCTCATTGTTATGGTAAGGGATCGCCACTATTGACAGCTCATTGTAATGGTAAGGGATCGCCACTATTGACAGCTCATTGTGATGATAAGGGATCGCCACTATTGACAGCTCATTGTAATGGTAAGGGATCGCCACTATGGACAGCTCATTGTAATGGTAAGGGATCGCCACTATGGACAGCTCATTGTAATGGTAAGGGATCGCCACTATTGACAGCTCATTCTAATGGTTGGGATCGCCACTATTGACAGCTCATTGTAATGGTAAGAGATCGCCACTATTGACAGCTCATTGTGATGGTAAGGATCGCCACTATTGACAGCTCATTGTAATGGTAAGGGATCGCCACTATTGACAGCTCATTGTAATGGTAAGGATCGCCACTATTGACAGCTCATTGTGATGATAAGGGATCGCCACTATTGACAGCTCATTGTGATGATAAGGGATCGCCACTATTGACAGCTCATTGTGATGGTAAGGGATCGCCACTATGAACAGCTCATTGTAATGGTAAGGGATCGCCACTATTGACAGCTCAATGTGATGGTAAGGGATCGCCACTATTGACAGCTCATTCTAAGCTCAATTCACGCAACTTTCACGGTGAGATTGTTAATGAATCGATCGCCTGAAGATTTAGGTTTATACAAAGGGTTTAGTACCATAAACAGAACTCGATATATTAATTTTCAAACCGTCCACGATACTGTGGGAATGCCTTGTACTCAGCAAACATTGAACGCAGATAATAGTATATGTTATAACGATCGTCGAATCGAAACACAAGGTTGAGGCCTTAGGACACAACAGCTATTGTTTTTGATGTATCCAATTAGTAGCGAGTTAACTGAATATGTTAAAGTCCCCTAAATGGTTCTCCCTACAAAGATGTTCAAGCTCAGATCAGTCTAAAAGTAGACAGCTTGCTATATCTGATACGGTAAGTCCAGATGAAGCTGCCGCACCGGCGCGACATCACCTCGGATAATGTCGTTAAGGTCGTACCCTCACCAAATGACCTCGAGCATTTGCTCCCTCTTCACCGCGCCCCACCTCTACAATACTTCGCAAAATATTACTAGCGCCGTCTGGCGGAAGAAGTACTTACAAATACAAGTTAAATTCATAGACCACAGAAGTAACAGACATGGCACTTTTATTTTTGTTTATTGGTGCGCCCAAATACTTTTGGTTATTATGTACTCAAACAAATGTTGACGATACTTCATGATAAAATTCTGCGGTGTTTATTTTTTAACCGACTTCAGAAAAAGGTGGTTCTCAGTTCGATTTATTGTCGCTGATAACTTTATGGTTAATGAACCTATTTAGACCATTCTTTTTTTATATGAAGGGATATGCTGCTTATGTAATCCCATTGTTACCACGTCAGTGTCGATAATGGAAATTCTGAGAAATTTAGGCCAATTATCGAAAATTGTAGGCACGCTTCGGGTGACAACTTGATACTCGTGTTTATATCGGATGATACTATAAAACCGTGAAGATTTGGGCCTGACCTGATGATGGAGATGACAGAATATCAAGGGAATCCACATCGGAAGCAACTGTCACGTGTTTGGGCTTATTTAATGTGTATTGATTAGACCTTTATAACTAAATATGTTATGACTGTAACTTCAGGGTTGGAAGTTAGTTTTGTAGATTGAAAGTTAGCTAAGTCAGATGGACAAAGGGATAGAAAAATAATATAATAAAGTTTAATTTATCATTATTTATTATTTTAAGGGAAAACGTAATCAGGGTCAAATAAATTTCTGCAGAACTGACACATTTAAAAAAAAAAATTCATGTTTTTTTTTTGGGACCAGGCAAGACTGTGAAATTATATTATTAACTTCCGAAATTAGTTATTTTTCACTTTGTAGTGGTTTTTGAAGTCGGTTGTTTTTTTGTAAAAAGTTTTTATTTTTATGTTTGTTTGCGGATAACTTCGCCTAAAATTTGGTATTTCGATGAATTTTTGGGTATTTCGACATGGGTGTCGTGATAGGGGTTTTTGGGAGTGCAGATCACGAATATGACGTAATTTTTGAAATCCAAGATGGCCGACACCAATTTTATGATATTTTGACATGGGTGTCGTGAAAGGGGTTTTTGTGGGTGCTAATCACGAAAATGACGTCATTTTGGAAATCCAAGATGGCCGACACCAATTTTATGATATTTTGACATGGGTGTCGTGAAAGGGGTTTTTGTGGGTGCTAATCACGAAAATGACGTCATTTTGGAAATCCAAGATGGCCGACACCAATTTTATGATATTTTGACATGGGTGTCGTGAAAGGGGTTTTTGTGGGTGCTAATCACGAAAATGACGTCATTTTGGAAATCCAAGATGGCCGACACCAATTTTATGATATTTTGACATGGGTGTCGTGACGGGGGTTTTCGGGGGTGCAGATCACGAAAATGACGTCATTTTTGAAATCCAAGATGGCTGACACCAATTTTATGATATTTTGACATGGGTGTCGTGACGGGGGTTTTCGGGGTGCAGATCACGAAAATGACGTCATTTTTGAAATCCAAGATGGCTGACACCAATTTTATGATATTTTGACATGGGTGTCGTGAAAGGGGTTTTCGCGGGTGCTAATCACGAAAATGACGTCATTTTTGAAATCCAAGGTGGCCGAAATTATATTTCATGATATTTTGACTTGGGTATCGTGGCGGGTTTTCGGGCGCTGATCACGAAAATGACGTCAATTATAAGCTGTGGCATAGCTTCTATTTCTTTATCAAAGTCAAAAATAAAACATCAAATATAGTTTAGTCGCTAAATCGCCACCATTTTTCGCACTCCTTTAATGACGTCACTGGTAAAAAATAAATAAATAAATAAACTACAAAAAAGAAAATACATACTTATACAAATGTATACGTTAATTGGCAAAATAAAAAAAATACTATGTCATAAATAACTAATAAAAAATTTCCTACTAACTACATACTGCGGAACTCGGTGTGCACACCTTTGCGATTTACCCCGCAGCCACACGCAGGATTGCGTTTTTTATCTGCATTTTCATGCACATCTGCAGCCCTGCGCGTGAGCGCAGATTCAATGTATAGTACCATGCGTTTCTCCATACAAAATTTGGTACTAGCGAACATCTATCTTATATATAAAATTCTCGTGTCACAGTTTTCGTTCCTATACTCCTCCGAAACGGCTTGACCGATTCTCATGAAATTTTGTGAGCGTATTGAGTAGGTCTGAGAATCGGCCAACATCTGTTTTTCATCCCCCTAAATGTTAGGGGTAGTCCACCCCTACTTGTTTTTTTTTATTTTTACACAACATTTTTAGTTTCTATTTTTTTACAACATACAAAAATACATACAATCCTAAATTTTCACCCTTCTACGATCAATCCTTCAAAACTGATCAATCGTCATTTAATTAGTTTTATTCCCATGGGAAATCTAAAAAACGCGATATAACCCAATTCCACGCGGGCGAAGCCGCGGGCGGAAAGCTAGTACTAATATATAAAGCTGAATAGTTTGTTTGTTTGAACGCGCTAATCTCAGGCACTACGGGTCCGATTTGAAAAATTCTTTTTGCGTTGGATAGCTCATTAATCCAGAAAGGCTTAAGGCTATAAAACATCACGCTGCGACTAATAGGAGCAGAGCATTACTAACTCAACGCGAACGAAGTCGCTGGCGGCCGCTAGTATAAAATAGCTTTACCGCGGCAGCCCCGAGTGCCACATGTTTTTGTTTTATTAGAAAGACGATATCTTCAAGGTAGTCTCATGTTTAGGAAATTAGGGTCTGATGATGGAAGACTAGGTAAATCTAGAAGAAATTTAAAAAATCAAAGGGGCGTCTAGGGCTTTTCTAAGTTTTTTCATTAAGTGTTTTAACGCACTACAATTTAATAAAGTTCGGAGTTGATGATGGAGCCGGGAGACAGCCGAGGGAACTCCTTAACGATTCACATCAGCTGCCTCGTGTTTGTGCTTAATAAATTTGTGTTGATAAGAACTTTACACCTAAATGAGTTGTGATTATCATTAAAGCTCTGATGTTGAAGACAAAGGCCAGTTAAGGGAACTCCTTAAAGGTTTACAATAGTTACCTTATGTTTGGACTTATTTCTGTTCATTTATATTGATGAAAACTTTACACCCATATAAGTAGGTTAAAATGAATGTCTGCAATAGATCTGATGATAGAGCCGAGAGAAATTCGAGGGAACTCCTCAACGATTCACAGCAGCTACCTTGTGTAATATCTTGATTAATTTGTATTGATAAGAGCTTTACACCTAGATGGATTGTTATGATCATTAGGAGTCTGATAATGAAGACGAAGGACAGTCTGTTGAGGGAACTCTTCAAAGGTTTACAGTAGCTGCTTTGTGGTTGGACTTAATTCATTTATATTGATGAGAAATTTGCACCCATATGGGTAAAAATTAAATCCCGGCTCCATCATCAACTCCGAACTTTACTAAATTGTAGTGCGTTAAAACACTTAATGAAAAAACTTAGAAAAGCCCTAGACGCCCCTTTGATTTTTTAAATTTCTTCTAGATTTACCTAGTCTTCCATCATCAGACCCTAATTTCCTAAACATAAGACTACCTTGAAGATATCGTCTTTCTAATAAAACAAAAACATGTGGCACTCGGGGCTGCCGCGGTAAAGCTATTTTATACTAGCGGCCGCCAGCGACTTCGTTCGCGTTGAGTTAGTAATGCTCTGCTCCTATTAGTCGCAGCGTGATGTTTTATAGCCTTAAGCTTTTCTGGATTAATGAGCTATCCAACGCAAAAAGAATTTTTCAAATCGAACCCGTAGTGCCTGAAATTAGCGCGTTCAAACAAACAAACTCTTCAGCTTTATATATTAGTACTAGCTTTCCGCCCGCGGCTTCGCCCGCGTGGAATTGGGTTATATCGCGTTTTTTAGATTTCCCATGGGAATAAAACTAATTAAATGACGATTGATCAGTTTTGAAGGATTGGTCGTAGAAGGGTGAAAATTTAGGATTGTATGTATTTTTGTATGATTTAAAAAAATAGAAACTAAAAATGTTGTGTAAAAATAAAAAAACAAATAGGGGTGGACTACCCCTAACATTTAGGGGGATGAAAAACAGATGTTGGCCGATTCTCAGACCTACTCAATACGCTCACAAAATTTCATGAGAATCGGTCAAGCCGTTTCGGAGGAGTATAGGAACGAAAACTGTGACACGAGAATTTTATATATAAGATAGATGTTCGCTAGTACCAAATTTTGTATGGAGAAACGCATGGTACTATACATTGAATCTGCGCTCACGCGCAGGGCTGCAGATGTGCATGAAAATGCAGATAAAAAACGCAATCCTGCGTGTGGCTGCGGGGTAAATCGCAAAGGTGTGCACACCGAGTTCCGCAGTATGTAGTTAGTAGGAAATTTTTTATTAGTTATTTATGACATAGTATTTTTTTTATTTTGCTAATTAACGTATACATTTGTATAAGTATGTATTTTCTTTTTTGTAGTTTATTTATTTATTTATTTTTTACCAGTGACGTCATTGAAGGAGTGCGAAAAATGGTGGCGATTTAGCGACTAAACTATATTTGATGTTTTATTTTTGACTTTGATAAAGAAATAGAAGCTATGCCACAGCTTATAATTGACGTCATTTTCGTGATCAGCGCTCCGAAAACCCGTCACGATACCCAAGTCAAAATATCATAAAATATAATTTCGGCCACCTTGGATTTCAAAAATGACGTCATTTTCGTGATTAGCACCCGCGAAAACCCCTTTCACGACACCCATGTCAAAATATCATAAAATTAGTGTCAGCCATCTTGGATTTCAAAAATGACGTCATTTTCGTGATCTGCACCCCCGAAAACCCCCGTCACGACACCCATGTCAAAATATCATAAAATTGGTGTCAGCCATCTTGGATTTCAAAAATGACGTCATTTTCGTGATCTGCACCCCCGAAAACCCCCGTCACGACACCCATGTCAAAATATCATAAAATTGGTGTCGGCCATCTTGGATTTCCAAAATGACGTCATTTTCGTGATTAGCACCCACAAAAACCCCTTTCACGACACCCATGTCAAAATATCATAAAATTGGTGTCGGCCATCTTGGATTTCCAAAATGACGTCATTTTCGTGATTAGCACCCACAAAAACCCCTTTCACGACACCCATGTCAAAATATCATAAAATTGGTGTCGGCCATCTTGGATTTCCAAAATGACGTCATTTTCGTTATTAGCACCCACAAAAACCCCTTTCACGACACCCATGTCAAAATATCATAAAATTGGTGTCGGCCATCTTGGATTTCCAAAATGACGTCATTTTCGTAATTAGCACCCACAAAAACCCCTTTCACGACACCCATGTCAAAATATCATAAAATTGGTGTCGGCCATCTTGGATTTCAAAAATTACGTCATATTCGTGATCTGCACTCCCGAAAACCCCTATCACGACACCCATGTCGAAATACCCAAAAATTCATCGAAATACCAAATTTTAGGCGAAGTTATCCGCAAACAAACATAAAAATAAAAACTTTTTACAAAAAAACAACCGACTTCAAAAACCACTACAAAGTGAAAAATAACTAATTTCGGAAGTTGGTGTCTTTCGTTTGGTATATTCGTTTTAGACACCGAGTTCCGAAATTAGTTATTTTTCACTTTACATAGTGGTTTTTGGAAGTCGGTTGTTTTTTTCTAAAAAAGCTTTTATTTTACATTTTTTAGTTGTTAAAAGTACTATGTATTCAGTTGCATCCGGTCAGACTGGAAGCTGACGCAAATATAGTTGGGAAATGACGTACTTTTGTTTACTTTAATTTTTACCCGTAAGTACCTATTCCCTCAACTGCCTATGGTCTTCATCATTAAATTTACTGTAGACTATTATTTTAACCTAATCGGAGTAAAGGTCTTATTAATATAAATGAATGAAGTCCAACCACAAAGTAGCTACTGGAAACCGTTGAGGAGTTCCCGGAACTGGCCTTTGTCTTCATCATTAGAGCTCTTATGAGAGTCGCAACCCATCTAGGTGTAAAGTTCTTATCAATACAAATTAATCGAGCCCAACCACAAGGTAGCTGCTGTCAATTGTTGAGGAGTTCCTTCGACTGTCTCTCGGCTCCATCATCAAATCTACTCCAGACCTTTATTAAATTGTAGTGCTTTAAAATATTTAATGAAAATGCTAAGAAATGCACTAGTCGCCCCCAATTTTTGAAAGTTCCGCTTGTTTTCTCTGGACTTCCACCATCAAACCTTGATATCCTTATCAAGGGACCACCTTGGGAACGTCTTCCTTCCAACAGAAAAAGAATTATCAAAATCGGTTTATAAATGACGAAGTTATGCGCGAACAAACATAAAAAAAAAACATATACGGTCGAATTGAGTAACCTCCTCCTTTTTGAAGTCGGTTAAAAATTGAACATAAAAAACATACAATTGAGCAACCTCCTCCTTTTTGAAATCGGTTAAAAAAACGAACACCAAAATAAACATCAATAACAGAGATACTCTAAGATAGTATTATACTCTATGCGACATGCGGTGCGTGAGCGAGCAAGCAGATGCTTTCTCGCTCACGCGCCGCCCGCTTATGCTAGCGGAGCGCGCGATGACGAACGACACGGGTTCCCCCTTCGAGAGCTTGTGGCATACTGAATCTCAATAGCCCGGGCAACAGAAATGATGGCGAATGCGCTCAGATTGTTGAACAAAATTTTGATTTTGGTCGTTTTAAAAAAATATTTCTACAATAATGTTCGTCATGAAATTACCTATCCATTAGTGTAAGAACGCAATCTAAATAATGCTTACTTTCCGAGGAGATGCACGTTTATGATAATTATTTCTCTTGTCAGTGGTTTCGTTGTGAAGGAATTATTTAAACATTATACTTAGTAAAATAAAAAAAAATCTACAATTTTGGAGCCAAGATTATGGAGAAAATTTACGTATTTTTAATAAGTTGATATTTCTTTTGGATAAAGAGTAGATAGCTCCGGAAAACTACATAAAAACGGCTTGCGGTGTGTTTTTCCTCTGGAGCCGCCTTAATGATTTTAATGAGTTTTCGGAGAAACCGTTAAGTCGATTCGGTCTCTAGGCATAGGTAGAAAGAATCCATACTTTGTTAGATTAAGTGATACATAGATAGTTGGAGACTATTGCTCGTTGTAAGATAACTTCGAGCGGACGTATATTGTGAGCTTTAATTATGGACTGATTGAATACATACTAAGTTCGGCGTATAATAAATAATATAACAACGGGGAGCGCCTCTACCTGTCGATAATTACATTTGTGTCAGTGTCGGGTGCTTACACATATACGCGGTCGTAACGGTTGTCGACCTGGTTGCGGCCGCCAGGGGCCGACGACCCTCATTACGCTATCTGGCCGATTAGCTTTGTTTCAGGGCGACCACGATCAGGGTCAATTCTCATCACTCCCGCCACGTCCACTCAGCCCCCGCACATTGTACTCTTACACTTGATTAACTGACCGGAATAAATTATGTTTCGGAATTGCTTCAATTTTTATATCATTGGAGGTGCGTAGGTAAAACTTTCTGTCTCTCGCTCCTTGTAGTAACACAAAATTAAGTACGATGTAAAACAATTTGGAAAGGTTATCTCATATTATAGCGTGACATTTAGTCGGGGCCCCATGACATTGTGTAACATTCGGGTGGCACCTTACCGCGTGATTCCGCCACAATGAGCCTTTCGCCGGCGGTGGAGCGGAACACGACCGCGTGTGACCTGCGCCACCCCGCTATCGGCGGTTACTGCCCGATGCCCAACGTATTGGTGCCTCAGGGCCACAGCCAATGCTACTTAAATACCCGAAAACAAGTACAGCTACGTTTTGCGCTTAAAACAGTTTTAGCTGTGGGAATTGATTTCAGAATAACTGTATTTATTGCTATTTTACAAAAGCAACCGCGGAGTTTAATCTGATTGATTTGAGTATCAATATGACTGAATATTTATTTTGGTATAATAGTTCAAAAGAGCTTCAAGTAATTCTTATGATTATGACAAGCAACTCTCTTTCTGCTGCATATTAACGAAGTGCTGATGTCTGGTATCTATGGGTATGCACAATATGACATCACAGTTCTGGAGAGATACTTGTCGGGTGCTCGGGCTAGGAAGGAAGCAATCGGGGTCCGAAAGAGAGGCTACGGTACAGCATATGAATGTTGCACTTCAGACATTTCACATTGAGACAGCTTCTAATGTTGTACAAGCGTAGGTCCGTTCGTATGTGGAATAGTGCAGCCAAATTTGGACTGGTTCTGCAACATGCCACCTGGTAACTTTGGATTCGGTGAAGAAGCGTGCGAAGAGGCTAATTTATTGACGATCCAGATTTGGTTAAAAACTGTCTCCAACACTTGGAGCACTGGCGTAGAAAAGCCAGTCTGTCGGTATTTTATAGGATGCATTTTGCAGAGTGTGCGCGGAAACTGTATGAGTTATTTCCTTTTCATCATCGGACCACACGTCGTATGGCGAGTATTCCCCTTACGTTATTGACACCCCTACGAGGGTTTAGCCTCGTCTGCAACACCGTGTACACCCGGATGCGAGAACAACTTACTTGCCTACGGCGGCACTTCCGTCCGACTACAATTTATGTGCCTTCAAGGCTAAAGTGAATAGGCACTTAATAAACCAGCGTGCTTTACCATCAATGATTGCATCACTGCTTACCATTAGGTGGGATCGCGGTCAAGCACTGGTTTATAATGTAAAAAAGTTGCCGATATTAAAATGTATATACTCTACTAATATAAATAAAGCTGAAGAGTTTATTTGTTTAAACGCTCTAATCTCAGGTACCACTGGTCCAATTTGAAAATTTCTTTTTGCCTTTGATAGCCCATGAACCCAGGAAGGCTATAACATCACGCTGCGACCAATAGGAGTCGAGCATAATAAATAACTACACGCAGTCGAAGTCGCGGACGGCCGCTAGTATTATATATAGTAATATCGGTCGCGACGTGCATGTAGTAGTTCGAACCCCGTCAGGCGATTTACTTTGAGTTAATTATTTCATCAGCACTGCACTCAACACGGTGAAGGAAAACATGGTGACGAAACCGGCTTGTCCTACAGGGAAAAACTTTGACATCTACCAACCCACACCGGGCCCGCGTGCTACATTACGGCCCACCCCCTCGCACTGAGAGGAGGCCTGTGTCACAGGAGTAGCAACATTGTAGGCTGATTGTGGTAATATGTACAACCAAACATCAGACATCCGTTACCGCCCAATAAGATTTGTTTGTCATGGGGTATCATGGTCAAGCGACAATGAGCGGTGATGCGGCATCAGTCACCTGCGATGAAATCACACGGCCCGTCAATTACCGCACGTTATCCAATTGAGCGTATGCTTCACAATTATGACCTTAATGCGCTAATGCCACCAACGCGGTCACGAGCCACACGTGGTCAACATTTTTTTGCTTCCTCCGCATCATGCCCATAGAAACACGCTGACTGACGTCTCGAATTGCAGTGAAGCTCAATTTTTACCCGACTACGGCAAAGCAAAAGGAGGGTTATGATTTTGACAGGCTATGTATGTATGTATGTTCATCTGTTCCCTCGTAACTTCTAAACTACTTATCAGAATTCGACAAATGATATATCATTAGATGCGATCACACTTTGTCAAGGTGCTACGGTAGGTAAGTATAAATATGTAACGTGACTACGCCTTTCCAAACATGAAAATTTATCTCTACATAGTGAATATTGCATACTTCAGAATAGTATTGTATGACATTACTACTGTGTCCATTTACTTGCAACTACATTAGCAACTTTGTTCAGTTCAGTATTCTGAAAATCTTGTTTTATACTTTTTCAGCGTCGTTTTTTTGTCGTAGTTGGGTTTTAGATTTTTTACTTTTTATTATAGTAGATCGTTTCTTTATTAGAGCATCATTCAAACCTTAACTAATGAGGATATTACTTGTATCTAAGCAAAACTGCGTAAACCTATGCGACCAGGAAGTGGATGTGGTGTTGAGATGGAAAGTGGTTGTATTTAGTGCATGGGGCGTGGCTATACAAGCAGCCTTTAAACTAACCAAGAGGATGGCATGGTTCAGCCGAGTTTGATTCTCTGCATGGTGAGATTTTCGGACTGATGACACGTGAACTGTCGACATGCTTACGAAGTACCAATTTGACATTGTCTGAACACTCCACCTGTTTCATTAATAGTTATATTTTCCAATGAAGGGCCCCGTCCCTCGCAGTCTGCCCAGTAGCCTGCTCGTCTCGTGCCGCGGCACGCGCATGGCGTCATGTAACATTACATTTTCCGCACGGACGCAGTTCGCTTACGGGTAATCTAATACACGTTCCACACAAATGAGTCGTTATGATCAGGTCGAACGGTGAAAGTTGTCGAAAAAATGACCAAGTCTAGCTTATACTAGCTAGTCATATAATGAACCTTTATTCAGACACAATATGTACAAAAAGGTAGTAACTTATGCTAGTGACTTTGGTCTGTTTGCCCTTTGGCAAAGGCCTCATCCATTTCTTTCCATTTTGTTCTGTTTGAAGCTTTCCTAGTGCATGTTTTCCCTACAGTTGCTTGTAATTCGTCTTCACATCTTTGGACCTGTCTGTCTCGTTTTCATACCCGGTTTCGAGGGTACTATTTACACAAACCGTTTCGAGCCACTTGTGACCCCCTGTAGCTCAGTGCCTATTGCAAGTACAGAGATAAAATTGTACTTACTTGATTATATACCAGTTAGTATCACCAGATTCTGCATGTGGATCGTCGGTTGCGGAGGATAGCACAATATAGACAAATTACGACATCGGTAAAGGTGATGAATCTTGGATTTATCAATACGATCCAGAAACGAAGCGCCAGTCGACGGTGTGGGTGTTTCAAAACGAATCAACGCCTACCAAAGTGAAGCGATCTAGAAGCGAGGGTAAGATTTTGATCGCGAGCTTTTCAGATTGACTGGCTATTTGGTGTCAATTGTCAAGGTAGTTAGATATTATTTTGTACTTTGCACTGTCCTAAGGGTCAAGGTAGGTATATATTAATTTGTACTTTGTACTGTCGTAAGTGTCAAGGTGGGTAGATATTATTTTGTACTTTGTACTGTCGTAAGGGTCAGGGTAGATAGATATTATTTTGTACTTTGTACTGTCGTAAGGGTCAAGGTGGGTAGATATTATTTTGTACTTTGTACTGTAGTAAGGGTCAAGGTGGGTAGATAATATTTTGTACTTTGTACTGTCGTAAGGGTCAGGGTAGGTAGATATTATTTTGTACTTTGTACTGTCGTAAGGGTCAAGGTGGGTAGATATTATTTTGTACTTTGTACTGTCGTAAGGGTCAAGGTGGGTAGATAATATTTTGTACTTTGTACTGTCGTAAGGGTCAGGGTAGGTAGATATTATTTTGTACTTTGTACTGTCGTAAGGGTCAAGGTGGGTAGATATTATTTTGTACTTTGTACTGTCGTAAGGGTCAAGGTGGGTAGATATTATTTTGTACTTTGTACTGTCGTAAGGGTCAGGGTAGGTAGATATTATTTTGTACTTTGTACTGTCGTAAGGGTCAAGGTAGGTAGATATTATTTTGTACTTTTTACTGTCGTAAGGGTCAAGGTAGGTAGATATTATTTTGTACTTTGTACTATCGTAAGGGTCAAGGTAGGTAGTCTTATGACTTATGGGATTCTTCTCTGGGGAACTTGTGCGGACATCAATACCATCTTTGTTTTACAGAAGAGGGCTGTTCGAGCCATTTACAACCTTGGTCCTAGAGATTCTCTTAGGGAAAAGTTCAAAGAGGTGAACATTCTGACTGTAGCTTCACAATATATATTTGAAAATCTTATGTGTGTTCATAAAAATATCTCGAATTTTAAGAAAATAAGCGATATTCATAATATAAATACCAGGAACAAACACAATCTTGCTGTGCATCACACTCGTCTCCACAGAGTAGGCAACTCGTTCATGGGTCAATGTATACACTTTTACAACAAGCTTCCCATGGACGTTCGAAACTTACCCATTAAACGATTTAAGAATCATATAAAGGCCAAACTTTGCAAAAAGGGGTATTATAAAATCACAGATTATCAAATATATATTTTGAAGCTACCTTCACAATATATATTTGAAAATCTTATGTGTGTTCATAAAAATATCTCGAATTTTAAGAAAATAAGCGATATTCATAATATAAATACCAGGAACAAACACAATCTTGCTGTACATCGCACTCGTCTCCACAGAGTAGGCAACTCGTTCATGGGTCAATGTATACACTTTTACAACAAGCTTCCCATGGACATTCGAAACTTACCCATTAAACGATTTAGGAACCATATAAAGGCCAAACTTTGCAAAAGGGGTATTATAAAATCACAGATTATTTAGAAGACAAAAAAGCTTGGGACTGAGCTGCTCGCTCTGTTAAGCATTGTTATTAAGCAATATGCGTAATTATAAGGTAAATTATTGTAAACATTTTCATTTTTAATGTCTGGACTTGAAAAAAAAAACGATGATCCATGAGTTTGTTTCGGCTATTTCTTCTCAGAGGTAGTCAGTTAGGAAATTCCGGCTTCATCTAGATAAAAAAATAAACATGACGTGTAAAAGTGATCAGTGATCCTACTTGCTTAATAAACGATTTCATTTCATTATTATTTTGTACTTTGTACTGTCGTAAGGGTCAAGGTGGTTATATATTATTTTGTACTTTGTACTGTCGTAAGGGTCAAGGTGGTTATATATTATTTTGTACTTTGTACTGTCGTAAGGGTCAAGGTGGTTATATATTATTTTGTTAATGTAGTATAATGTAGGTACTTAAAACATGTTAATTTTACTTAGAACGTATTGCAACCCTGCACAGAGGGGCGGGGGTCCTGTCCCGCTGTGCGCACGCGCCTAGTACCATTGCTCTGCCATGAACTGTGTTGTGCGCTCGGTAACCACACTGCAACAATTTACAATTTTTTTTTCGGAAAAATTTAACATTTTGTAAAAATTATTGGAATCGATTCAGTTGCTGATTCTGAACAAACTGTATTCAGGTTTCGTGTAAAGAAAAAAATACGTTGTATATTAAAATTGTTTGTATTCATCTCGAAAATTAGATGTTCTACATCTCTCCTCTTATGAATCTCTTTTGTCTAAAGCAAACCCGAACGGAGTATAGAATTATGCTGTTTTGGCAAGAAGCAATGTTATGTAGCACAAGTAAAGGAAAAATCCAGCACTCGTGTCTCGAAACTCATGTAAGAAAAGCGAACTTAACGACAATGGAAATGTTAATTACGACGTGACAGTACAATGTTCGCTGCACTCTACACCACGCAGTTTGTTCTCAGCTCTCACATTCTATTTATGTATGATGTAAATTGTTAGTGTACACGGTGTCGTCGTGCGGGGGATCACAGAAGCGTCAAAAATAACGGGAAAAAGTGTAACAATAAAACAATCGCCCACTGTCGATCTACACAATGATAATAATTTACTACTTAAATAGAGATTTGCATATAAATGGAAACTCGCTTTCTAATCACTGCGGTGGCCTTGTGTGAGAATTGCGGTAATGATAGTGAAAGTGCGCGCGCGCAGGACGCGGGCGGCGCGCACCCGCCCAGCTCGCACGGGGCCAGTGTGGAGCTGAAACGAAAGAAAGTGCGCGCGCGCAGGACGCGGGCGGCGCGCACCCGCCCAGCTCGCACGGGGCCAGTGTGGAGCTGAAACGAAAGAAAGTGCGCGCGCGCAGGCGCGGGCGGCGCGCACCCCCCCAGCTCGCACGGGGCCAGTGTGGAACTGAAACGAAAGAAAATGCGCGCGCGCAGGACGCGGGCGGCGCGCACCCGCCCAGCTCGCACGGGGCCAGTGTGGAACTGAAACGAAAGAAAATGCGCGCGCGCAGGACGCGGGCGGCGCGCACCCGCCCAGCTCGCACGGGGCCAGTGTGGAGCTGAAACGAAAGGTGCGCTCCACAATATCTGCTTATTGTAAACGTTCGGGACTTCGGGAGCATTGCAAACTAATTCAAGACAACGGCGCGCGGCGACGACACTTGACTGATTCTGAAACATTTCACCGACACAACGATTCACTTTTCATTATTTCACCGATAGAACCTTATAACTGTCGCTGGGGTAAACGCAGGTTTTCGACAGGTAGACCTGCTTCCGTTCTGTTTACACTTGAATCAAAATGTGAAGATGAAAATTAAAGGAAACTTGCGGAAAACTAGCCAAAAAAGTCACATAACCTTTTATTTTGTTTTGGTATTGTCGCGTATAATTATTATCAAAATAAATTAATAATAATGTTTATTATTAATAATTACCTACACATCTAATACTAATATATGTAATATTATAAAGCTGTAGAGATTATTTGTTTGAACGCGCTAATTTCCGGAATGTTTGGTTCGCGTAGATAAAATATTTTTCTGTTGGATAGTCCAGTTATCGAGGAAGGCTTTATAACATCACGCTGCGACTAATAGCAGCGAAGAAAATGTGGAAAAACGGGGAAAAATTATTGATCGTTGAGGGCTTCCGTTACGTGCGCTGCGTACACCGTTCAGGTTACATAAAAAAAGATGTACTAAAGAATGATTCCTCTTTAAATGATCAAAAATAAAATATTCCCGAGCGTGGTGACGAGCCTCTTGTTCACTAACTAAACTAATTTTAACTTCAGTGTATTTTTTTCTTTCTATTTCGTTAAGAAAAGGATAGAAAATAACATTTTATGGGAATATATCCAGGTTTTCATATTGTTTTTTTTATGAAATAAAATAAAATATGAAATTACGATTACAGTTTTTATTTAGCTTCGTAAATTGGTGAATAAACATTATTTTAAATGTATAATATTATTTGTCGATAGGACACTAATCCCATCCCTACGTTTTACTATAGATACGTTATACATTTGTAGTGTGGCGCAGGAGGACACATCGCGTATTAAATAGATGGGCGTTCAAAAGGTTAAACTACTGTAACTATTATTTTAAAATATGCTTGATCATACAATGGACTGTGATGAAATACTTGTATAAATAATCACGTTCGAAGCGTAAGTGGTCAAACTTGTTGTATCTTAAATGCACCACTATTAGTGATATTTATACTCCAAAAAACACTAGAAGTACCTAAGTCGTGTTAGGTCCACGATCGAAGATATTTGTGATAGTAATAAATAAAGACCCGCTTCTTGGGTTTTTATACGGGTTTAAACCCAAAAAACTCGGTTTTAACCCGTTTCCACCCATTGGCTTTAAACCCTCTGCCCATCTCCAGGCGTAAACTACTCGTTGCTTAGCAACGGTTTGTTTAACTCTATTTATCGAATTTGGCTCAACTATAGTTTACAAGTAAATAATATTATAAATAGGAAATCTCACGTCTTCAGTTAATTTCAGCAAACCACAAATAGTTAAACATACAAGATATACATTTTCTTCTATCTGTGCACAGATTTCAACCAAACCGAGCTTCGTTTGTACATCTTTTTTTTTTTTATAAAGCTGTTAGATGAAGGGATGCTATGTAATGGATTAGTTTTGACCACATTAAAATATACTGTTCCAAATATATTGTGTGACGCGTTATCGATTTTGTTTATACTGCTTTATGATTGTTGTCTAGTCTTAATATTGCGGATTATTTATAAAGATTAGCCATTAATCATGAGTTATTGTGTCAAGAGCCAACACATGAATTTAGTTTGTACATTATTATAATCGAAGTAAAAGTGTACATCGTTTAAATGTATTGCTCTATTGCGTTACATTCTATATACATATATATATAAGTCGTCAGTTACATTTGCAACGAAAGTTGTCTGATGTGAAGTAGTGTGATCATTAAGTGAATGACGAGCGAGTAAAGTCAGCATTTGCCAAGTGGAATTGTGTATTGTGCGCGTCCACCGAAAGGTAAACGTCAGTGGCCATTTAGATTTATTGGAATGGCGTGAAACTGCGAGCTCCAAGGGTATCGCTACCAACTCGTCGAACCAACCAACCGCCGCGCACCTTCGACGATCTTCATGTTTCCAAATAAATATGAAAACTGAAAAGAAAAAACGGCCAAGAGCGTGTCGAGCCAGCTCAGTGTAGGGTACCATAGCTTCACATCCGTCACAATAAGTGACCCCACTTAACAGTTAAATAAGAGATATAAAAATAGGCTATATTTTGTTACACTGAGTTGACATATTGAGTACGGAATCCTAAAAATGTGCTCACGAAAGTCAGTGATAACTAAAGAAAGAGTTTTATTAAATAGCTCATACCCGTCCCGACCCGACCCATTAACTCTCGAAAATCCTGGCAGCGCGAAGTAACCCCAAGTACAGCACCATCTAAGGATGAATTGGGTTGGGTACTAATTAAATACGAACTAGACGGATTATGTATGTTGGATAAACTGTGGTAATTTCGGATTGCGTGCAGCCAATTTAAAAATTTTGAAAGCAGATATGTTCAGGATAATAAAATATGTAAATTAAGATAATACAAATTCATGCATATACGGTTAAATTACAAAGTTGCTTCATAAATCATTTTGTAAAATTTTTCAGAAAGGGGTTCAACCTATCAACTTCTAAATAATTATCCCAGAAAGTCTTTGTAAAGTCCTACTTTTGAGATTATTTCATACTAGCTTTCCGCCCGCGGCTACGCCCGCGTAGAGTACGGTTATATCGCGCTTTTTAGATTTCCCTCGAGAACATGAAATTTTTCCGGGATAAAAGGTAGCCTATGTCATTTCTCAGGCTCTAGACTATCTGCCTACCAAATTTCATCACAATCGGTTTAGTAGTTTTGGCCGGACAGACAGACAGATAGACAGACAGAAGGACATCACTACTACTACTTAGTATTGTGACGGATGTGAAATGTACTTTCGCATTTATAATATTAGTATGGATTTTTAAAACAAAAGGTTCAAAAGTTAGAGGGTGGGGCGACATAGGTATGTTTTTACTTTTGGAGCGATTATTTCCGAAAATATGAGCATTATTAAAAATGATTTAAGTGAAAAAGTGAATTTTTAAATACCTATCCAACAATATATCACACGTTAGGGTGAAGATTGATTTTGTTTTCATTTTCACCCTAACGTGTGATATATTGTTGGATAGGTATTTAAAAATTCAATATTAATAATGCTCATATTTTCGGAAATAATCGCTCCAAAAGTAAAAACATATGTCGCCCCACCCTCTAACTTTTGTCACGCGGTACGCGGTCGCATTGCTCATGTTAATACCGTCGAAAATGGATTTGTCACTTTTTTAAACATGACTAAAGTTTGGGGAACTGGGAAAATTAATTCGCGGAAAAAAGATTATTTCAAAATTCATAACTATTGTTAATATGATGATTATGTTAGAAAGTTACAAGCTATGACGCATCCTATAGATTGAAACCACTTCCTTTACTTACGAACATTGAGCATGACTGTATCTCAAAGTTTGGGCCAGTGATAAGCAGTAAGTTTCAAGTCAGTGCTGACGGTTACATACAGGCAACATACAGTCATGGTCCTTTTTGCTAAATCTATCTTAAAAAACCAAAGTAAACGCATGATATTCGTCATAAAATGTACGCTTTCCTAATGTTGAATCTCGCCTTCGCCCACTGCCCTGTGTCGGCGGACTCTCGGAATATTTATTAGACTGTCTCGGGTGTCTTAGATCTGTTTGATTTCTTTGCTATTTTCACCGACTTCTTAAAAAGTACTTATTGGTGAGTGAGTTGTGACAATGGCTCGTCACGCATGTAGTCGCGTGGGAGCCGGAGGTATCGACAGGCGTGCGTCTCGTCATCTCGTGCTCCGGCTCTGGCTATCCTTAGCTTTCTCATGAGCGACCCACATACGAGCACAACCGGTACCAGTTGCGTCGAAGCTCATGAACTTTCTGGTTATAAATAATAAAACGACGGTGCTACATTTCATTTATCGATAGCCCACTTACTTTAAGAACATTTTTATAGAGTCGTTAGGTTTACTTCTCTTAGATAAATTACTTAATAAACCTCGTATAATAGTGATCCTTAAAAATATTTAACCTCACAGCATAAACGGTATTTGAACTGCGGTAACACGATCATGGCAGATAATAGAGACGGTTTGTGAATAACTCGGTAGTCGTTACGGCGAGCACACATTTAGCACACACTTAATTAAATCAAAAGAGGTCAAATAATAAACTAAGGATAATTAGTAATCAGCCGTTATGTGATTCAGCCTTCAAGTTGTAATAGGTACAACAGTTCTCATTGAAGTCCCTGTAGCATGTGGTTACCGCTGTATTTGCTCCGAGCTGGATGTGTTCCGCGCTGGACCGGTAGCCATAAATACTGGATGGTTTCGTGCACTCAATAGACAGACCGAGTGAGAACATTTACTTCGGAGCGCACCTATCTCATACCGATTGATACAACAAGACAAAGCCTCGTGCCATGATACCTACCTACTAACTGTAATAATAGAACTGTCTTACATTTACAATAGTATATCAACCATATGTGAATGGATCCGCGGTCCTGCACCGTTCGGAGTAGACCTTCTGCGACTGGGGTTTGAAGTGTCGTAGTGCAGCGACCGCTGGTCCGCGGCGACCCTGACCGTCATGTCATCTCTATTTATACGCGGTGCACATCGGTCGCTAGGCGCCCCACTTACGTCATTACTTCGGTATACATAGTGGACTAGGAAGTTACTCGCAAGTCGAATGCGAGGTTCTGCACAAATCGAAAAGAGACAAAAATAATGTAGCTAGTCTACGATGAGTACATCGTAGATTAGATAGACATTAAATGCATACCACCGGGTTTAGAATAGTACCAACCCATATCCTCCCGTGGGTGTCGTAAGAGGTGACTATGGGAATTTGCACCAGGGAAGCGGGCAGCAGCGCTTCTCTTGTAATCAAATTACTGCTATCCCCAACCCGCCTGCCAAGCGTGGGGATTATGGCGAACTCCTCCAATGGAGTGAACGCTTTGGGGGAGGCCTTTGTCCAGCAGTAGACCTTTATAGGCTGAAGAAGATACAGTAAATATGAACATAAGTGAATCATACTAATTTCTATAAATATACGTCTAATTAATAAACATTAACATGTCCTCCGTGGCGCAGCGATCAACACGCCTGCCTGCGACGTGGAGGCCCCGGGTTCGATCCCCGGCCAGGTCGTACTGGAAAAACGATCTTTTTCTGATTGGCCTGGGTCTTGGATGTTTATCTATGTATGTATCTATTATAAATATAGTATCGTTGAGTTAGTATCGCATAACACAAGTCTCGAACTTACTATGGGGCTAGCTCAATCTGTGTGATTTGTCCATATTTATTTATTTATTAAACAAGAGCAATTAAATTTTTTTAAAGACAGAGGAAGCGCTTTGTAAGACATGATTTACATTGTCAGCCGCACTGCATTCCATAGCGTGTGCGTTCGCGCAGCGGAATGTTGTTGAATTTAAAGATTTTAAATATGCAGATATTTAGTGTACGACGTCGTGTAATTGTGTATGGTAAAAAAAAATTTGTGCATGCAGCCATTGTGGAGAAATTCACCAAAAACTGATTCCGCTGGGCGAACGTTGTCCTGGCGGAACTTTTTTTAATCCATTGACTTTAGAAAAAAGAGATGTGTCCAAAAATTAGTGTGTATTTGTGTGTAATTGTGTATGTATGAATAAATTTGTGCATGCATAGACTTCGGAGAAATTCAAGTTTCCGCTGCGCGAACGTTTGGCCATTAGCTAGTTTTCATATAAAGCGCTTACATAGAGAGCTGTATATTTTTACATACGTTGTTTTGAATTTGTGCATATTTGTGTACAAAACAGATTTAGAAAAAATCGTAGGGCTAAAAAGATAAAAATATAAACGTAAAACACGCTTTTTAGGTCATAGTTCTTAAAGTATGCACTTTGGGGTCTAGATTTTCACGTTTATACAAACCTTGTAAGTGTCTGCAACATATTGCCAAATATCAATGATGTTCCTTTAGTAATTAAAGAGATATAGGACAATTTACCATGACAAAATCACTGTTTACAAAGCAGTCAAATATCACGACATTCTGAAGGAACTGCATGGTAAAATGTATGCCAATAATTAGTGTATTCATTCAACTATTCACATGCAAAATTTCATGTCATTAAATTCAGTAATTAAAGAAAAACAATTAAAATACTGACGAAGCATCGAAAACCTACATAACCCGACCAAGTTCGGATAGCTATAAAAAAGCGGCCGTGCAATATATTTAGGTAACATTCCAAAATTTACAGTATAATACCGGTATTGAATTGGTATAGGTGATAACACAATTGTTTCGATATAATATAAAGGTCATTTATTTTTGTACACCTACTTTTTTAAATGTATTTGACTATGACAAAGTAGGTACTATTTACGTAGTTACTTTATTTAAGTATGCGCTTGAGACTTGAGATATAATCTAAATATATTAATTTAGGCAAATAAAATTCATACAGCTAATTTCTATTGAATATTTCACGGATCCGGATTCTTACTATAGACCCCTCAGGGAAATTAAATAATTACCACAAGTAAATACTACTGTTTTTAAATGTTGATTTATTTTTATATTAGGCAGACTCTCAAACCTAAACAACTGAATAGTCTACTTTATTGATCTGTGATTGTTAATCTGTAATTTTATTATTGGAACTAGAAAATATTAGGTATACTTAGAAATGTTGAGGTTATTTACTGTATTTGCTACTCATTTAAAATATTTCTTGAAAATACCTTTTTTATACAAATGTTTTAGTTTATAAGCACTTTTTTAATGTTGATCAAATATAATACGACTGAATAGTCCAGTTATCTGATGTGATTTTAATATTTATTGAAGCTCGAAATATTATACGTCTTACCCTTATATTCATAATAGTTTATTAAACCTATTTTAGCAAAACACATTTAAGTCTATTGCTGGCGTTGCAAGCGTTTGTTAACGTTATTATAATTACATAATTAAGCATTATATGTAATTAAAAATATTTTTGTACACGGATATTTAAATAGAGAAGTACTTGTTAATTGAAGATTTATTTTTGTCGTAGATAGTGGCGTTATTATAAAAAAACATTTTTCATTCAAGAAATGCAATTGTTTTATTTTTACCTAACGCTTGTGTACGCAACTGTGCCATATTAATAAATACTATATTGGAAGGTTAAGAACGTTCATAAGATATATGGCACGGCCGCTTTTTTATAGCTATCCGAACTTGGTCGGGTTATGTAGGTTTTCGATGCTTCGTCAGTATTTTAATTGTTTTTCTTTAATTACTGAATTTAATGACATGAAATTTTGCATGTGAATAGTTGAATGAATACACTAATTATTGGCATACATTTTACCATGCAGTTCCTTCAGAATGTCGTGATATTTGACTGCTTTGTAAACAGTGATTTTGTCATGGTAAATTGTCCTATATCTCTTTAATTACTAAAGGAACATCATTGATATTTGGCAATATGTTGCAGACACTTACAAGGTTTGTATAAACGTGAAAATCTAGACCCCAAAGTGCATACTTTAAGAACTATGACCTAAAAAGCGTGTTTTACGTTTATATTTTTATCTTTTTAGCCCTACGATTTTTTCTAAATCTGTTTTGTACACAAATATGCACAAATTCAAAACAACGTATGTAAAAATCTACAGCTCTCTATGTAAGCGCTTTATATGAAAACTAGCTAATGGCCAAACGTTCGCGCAGCGGAAACTTGAATTTCTCCGAAGTCTATGCATGCACAAATTTTATTCATACATACACAATTACACACAAATACACACTAATTTTTGGACACATCTCTTTTTTCTAAAGTCAATGGATTAAAAAAAGTTCCGCCAGGACAACGTTCGCCCAGCGGAATCAGTTTTTGGTGAATTTCTCCACAATGGCTGCATGCACAAATTTTTTTTTACCATACACAATTACACGACGTCGTACACTAAATATCTGCATATTTAAAATCTTTAAATTTAACAACATTCCGCTGCGCGAACGCACACTTCCATAGCCGTGGTACCAAGGTATCAAAGGCTTTGGCTAAACCTAACACATGTTTTTATTGTGGTCGAGATAACGTTCTATCTTCATTAGTGATGTACACTTGTATTGATGAATGGTTCTTTCTAAAATTTGCGGAAAGGGGGATGGAAAAAAATCTATAATGTCTCTTCGTTTTTCAAGTGAATGCAAACCAAAATTTTCAAGACCTTTTGTGTAGTACGGTTTTTTTTTATCCAGTCTCGTAGAATAGGCAAGATGGTATAAACATCTTTGCTGGACCCGCTCTAACCTGAGACTATGAGTTGCATAGTGATGACGCTACACAACCGCGCAGTATTCAGCGGACATCGCACTTTTAGAACATCCTAGCTTAAGGCATCGCACAGACCTGAAGGCTGGTGGTGTTCGTTTACTAATGCAACAAAGCCTACATCACAACTCACTGGATGACATTTATGTTGCATATCATCTACATCTCATATCATGTACTGAATATTTCATACACTGACTGGAATACGCAGTAGCTCACACTAATCTTTGTACGTGAAGGTAATAATAATAATTACGTAACAATTTAATGTATACATTCTACAGCTACATCCGAGTTACTCCTTTTACGATTTAAATATTCCAATAGATTAATATCAATTCTGTTGATAAGTAACAAATATGATGTCGCCCACTCTTGCCTTATATTTTTACTCTAGAACACATAATACTACCTCCAAATAGTATTCCCCCTGAATACTTTTACATAGTAATCGACAATGTTTTATACGGTGCCGTCCTTATAAAACTCTCTCGGTTGCTATGGTTTTATCCTACTTCCTACTTATACGTATTTAGGTCATTGGGTCATTGACGGTGGTGGTTGTTCGTGTTTTCTATACAAACTAAGATACTTACATCTCACGCACAACCAAGCAAAAAGCAACTTTAAAACACTTTTTTTTTCCTTATCTTACTTACACGATAGGTTTTCAGATTTCTTAATCATTAATTTGCCTCAGAAATAATAGTTAATGCAAAAAAAAAACAAATGTAATCAGATAGGTAATTTTATGAATTTTGCCACCTTGCTGTTTTGAAGACCGGTTTTAGCCAAACTTGCTTTAAAGTACTACTTCTGTCTTCTGATTATGAAAGCTGAGAGTCTGGCGCATTTTTGATAGTAAATAAGAAGTGAAATAACACTTGATTAGATTTTTAATGTTAAGTTGAAAATTAAAGTCTTAATTCACGGAACGTATTTTTTTTAATTCTGACCAACATTTTCGTAATTTCCATCAAAGTTACGGAGCTAGTTATTTTATGTATTAAAGTACAGCACATGAGGATTCTGTTGCAAAAAAAATCTTAAGAAGTCTTAATTAAAAAAAAATAAATCATTTTTTATACTTGTCCGGTTGAAATTCCTCGAAAAGTAAAAAAAAATTCATAACTCGAAAACTATGAAATATCGCGGAACATACATGGGGGTGTTTCGGATACCCCACGAAATGCCGGACCTAAATTTTTTTTATGACGTCAATCGATGGGCCACCCTGTATATATATATATATGATAATTATAAACTAGTGCTTGACTGCAATCCCGCCTGATGGTAAGCAGTGATGCAATTGTTGATGGTAAAGCGCACTAGTTTATTAAGCCTATTCACTTAAAAAACTAAGGAATAGGAAGGATGACGGCAGTTGAGCCAGGTGATGTAATGTCGCCCAGCGGGCATCGCGGGCCTACCGCACGGTGGGCTTCGCAGCGGCGTGCGCTCTGGCGGGCACCCCGCCTTGGGAGCTCGAGGCGTGGGTGCTCGCCAGAGTGTACGAGTGGACGGCGGGGTGCAGGGCGCTGGGCGAGCGTCCGGCCTCAGAAGTGAGGTAAGCCGTCCGCCGGGAGGCGAGGGACGCCATCGTCCAGCATTGGACGCTGGACCTCGCCTCCGCGGTGTTCGGCCGCCGTACCCTCGACGCCATCGGGCCGGTCCTGAAGGACTGGCTCGACAGGCGTCGTTACCACCGAGAAAATAATAATTTGTTAGTCGTCATTTCTTTATTGGTATCTTTACTAACTGTACAGTTTGGATTCACTGTGGTCTGATACATCGAAACGCTAACTGTAACCAAGTATCCAGCACACGAATCCAGACACTCTAGATAATATAATCGATTGTTTCTTAGAAAGTGCAATTATGTGTTTGTGTGCCAGGAAGCTGAGCTGAGCACGTGGACGGCATTCCTGCAGCGCGCCGTAGACGCTACCTACAACACCGAGGTCGTCATCGACAACCTGCACAACATGATCGGTGAGCACACCAATACTATCACTTCATACTATAATATTCGCGCGGTTGTCACTTGAAACGGAACGTACGTCGTGTTAGCGATGTGTTGCGGGCCCTTTGCGCGGCTCACAACATGGCATTGACGTCAGATTGCCTATAACACGGCACCGCCCATAAAACATTTATGTGAGAAGTACAACACGTCGACTCCTGTGACACAGTCGGTGTTGCTATGTCCGCGCATGGGGGTTTATTGCCCAGCTGAAGTCCCCAAGTTTCCGTGACATGAGCTTGGTTTTATCTTAGACATGGTTACATTTATAGATGAAGTAACGTTAGTGAAATCACATCAATATACAGGGTTATAGGTTAAGTCGACCTAAATCCTTTAAGAGGTGGTAGTTTCCATCATTTCTGACTGATTTGACTATGGAACACCATACCCCAAACTTAACCGTTCTCAAGTTATAGGACTTTGAAGATTTTTTTATAAAAAATCCAGATTTTTTGTCTATTGTCCCCATTTTTTTTTTGTGTTTTGTACCTCTAATGTTTTTGTTTTTGTATTTTTTGTGTAGCAGAATAGTTACTTCATTATCTTAAATACAAAACTGCAAGTAACTCTACCAACTGAGTCGTATTAGACGACTGATTGTTAAAAAAAGAAATAAATTTGTGAAAAGTTTTTAGCTAGTGGTCCGGATGGTATACCAGCGATTGTTCTTAAAGCATGTGCGCCCGAGTTGTCTCCTGTATTGACGCGCTTGTATCGCCTCTCATTTAGGACTGGTATAGTGCCCAAGTCCTGGAAGCTTGCTAACGTGCAGCCTGTGCCCAAGAAGGGTAGTCGTGCCGATCCTGCCAACTATCGGCCGATTTCGATCACCTCCATACTTTGCAAAATTATGGAGCGTGTATTGAACTCGCGCCTCTTGGCATACCTGGAAGGTAACGATCTCCTCAGTGACCGACAGTACGGGTTTCGCCGCAATCGGTCAACTGGGGACCTACTAGTGTATGCCACTCACTTGTGGGGCGAGGCCCTCGAGAAGAATGGGGAAGCAATTGCTGTCTCCCTTGATGTCTCGAAGGCCTTCGACCGGGTTTGGCACGCTGGCCTTTTGAGTAAGCTTCCAGCGTACGGCATTTCCCCTAGCCTGACTGGCTGGGTAAAAGACTTCCTGACTGAACGGTCCCTCCGAGTTGTTGTCGACGGATGCTCTTCTGAGCCCATGTCAACTAATGCCGGTGTTCCTCAGGAGTCTGTTCTCTCTGCAACTCTGTTTCTGCTGCATATTAACGATCTGCTGATGCCCGGTATCTATGGGTATGCAGATGACAGCACAGTTGTAGAGAGATACCTGCCGGATGCTCGGGCTAGTAGGGAATCAATCCGGTCCGAAAGAGAGGCTATGGTTGAGCGAACGAGTGTTGCACTGCAGGCAGTCTCCGAATGGGGCAATGCCAATCTTGTAGCATTCAATGCCGCCAAAACACAGGCGTGTCTTTTCACCGCCAAAAGGAGCCCGTTCACCTTGGCCCCTACTTTTCGGAATGTGTCCTTGGAGTGTTCCGACCGCCTTCAGCTTTTGGGAGTTGAGATTTCCTCGAACCTTAACTTTGGGCGGTTCATTGAGTCCAAGGCCAAGGTGGCTGCCAGGAAACTTGGCGTTATCGCAAAGGTCCGGCAGTACTTCACACCTGGGCAGCTTCTAATGTTATACAAAGCACAGGTCCGTTCGTATGTGGAGTACTGCAGCCCCATTTGGGCTGGTGCTGCCAAGTGTCACCTGGCCACTTTGGATTCAGTGGAGAGACGTGCAAAGAGGCTGATTGGTGACCCTGATCTAACTCGAGTTGGTCTCCAAAGCCTAGAGCACAGGCGTAGAGTAGCCAGCCTTTCGGTGTTCTATAGGATGCATTTCGGGGAGTGTGCGAGGGAATTGCATGATTTAATTCCCCCATCTCCGTTCCACCAGCGGACGACCCGTCGTACGGCTGGTTTCCACCCTTACGTTGTTAACACCACTACGATCCGGACGAAGCGCTTCGCCTCCTCTTATAAACCGCGTACATCGAGGGACTGGAACAATTTGCCCGCGGCGGTGTTTCCGTCGGACTACAATTTGAGTGTCTTCAAGGCTAGAGTGAATAGGCTCTTAATAAACTAGTGCGCTTTACCATCAACGATTGCGTCACTGCTTACCATCAGGCAGGATTGCGGTCAAGCGCGGGTTTATAATTTGTAAAAAAAAAAAAAAATCTTTGTAAGATATTGTAAAAAAAAGTCTATGACAGTTGTGCTGCAGATGTGCTTAAAAATATCTACGGTTCTTCAGCTTTCCGATAAAGTATAATACAATAGGATATTATTGGATTTTTTTACAAAAACATTGATGATATGCTACCAGTTAGTAGTAAAAAATAACGGTATTTCGTAAAGTTCCTCGCAGTGCCTATTGTCCTGCCAGGTAGCGCGTCGTGTGCGAGCGGGATATCATACAATGTAACCGGGTGCAAGAGAGACAAGTGATTTGAAACGCCACTTTGTTTTTATTAGGGTTGTAACGGAGCTTCGCCTCCGCTTCCGTTACTGCGGAAGTTCGGCAAGAAATCGTATCTTCGCTTCCGCCTCCGCCTCCGCCTCCGCACAATTTTTGCGGAGTTATAACGGAGGTTTTTTAGGTATTTATAAAATAGCAAGCTGCGACGCTCGACAACCGTCCGGCCGCGTTTGAGCGCGAAATGGTCAAGAATCAACTAGTGCGAGGCGGGAATGCGACAGACACAATTTGTTTCTCCTTAATTTTCATTACAAGAAGGTAATTTTTTTACCAAGTATACTACTATTAATGTACATATTTGAAATAAAAAAAATGTTTTAATTAACCATAAATTTAAATTTTTTCTATATGTACTTTCACTCGTCTTGAACCTCGTCGCCTCTGCATCCGCCTCCGCTAACAAGCCTCCGTTACAACCCTAGTTGTTATTGTGTTTGATTAGTCTGCTTAAGGCGCTGTGCTCAGTAAAAATAGGCTTCAAAAAACAATTTTTTAGCCAAATGTATACATTTCAGAGCAGCCAAAAATTTATATGTTAATCTTGATTATATGTAGCAGGAAACCATTGTTTTCAAAACACGTTTTGAATTAATTATCTCGATAGAAAAAAATCCTAAAGTAACCCCTAAAATTGAATTTATAACAGTTGTAACTGTATTATTAATCATCAAATCTTGATAAAATTGAGAAGAGCGATGTAAAATATAATAGTAAATGAAACCATTGTTTTTGTTTATCGATTTAACTAAGATATTCTAAAATAAATAATGTATTTAATGATAAATAACGTGATCGAAACGTCGCTCCATCGCGGCGTCCATTGCCTTCTCTTTCACTTCTATGCTTAGCGACAGTGACCGCTGAGGCGCGGTGCTTGTCGGACCTATGTCACTTTTTGCTTTACCCCGCACAGAAAATAATTATATTTACGTGTCTGTTTGTTGATGAATAATCATATTTCGTTTTTGCCTGGGTTCAAACCCCAGGTTTACATTATATGCTTTTTGTAGATTTTAATTGACATAAATGCTTTTTAATTTACTGTTGTATTTTTGCCGATATTTTATTTGATTTTTTTCTGTAATTATTCTTTTTACTTTTTCGCGGCAAATTTTTCTTCACCTGTATGTGTTCGGGTTCAAACCCCAGCTTTACGTTGTATGCTTTTTGTTGGATTTCTTATTTGCAATTGTTTTTTTTTTTTTAATTATTATTAATTTATCCGATTTTCTGTATTTTTTGTAGGTAATTGTTCCATCTTTTTAAATATATTCTTTTTGTAACAATTATAATGCAAACTAATATTTAAAATCAATTCGTTATAATTTTCTTTCTACAAATTTCTAGAAATTAATAATAAATAATAATAATAAGCCTTTATTAAACCATGAATTTCTTAGTTCATAATATAATTTAACAAAAGAAAAACAATAAAAATAACAGTTAATTTGATAATAGTTCAAAACAGTAAATTTAGATTTCATTTTTGATAAAAAATCTTTTATAAAAAGTCCTATAACTTGAGAACGGTTAAGTTTGGGGTATGGTGTTCCAAAGTAAAATCAGTCAGAAATGGTGGAAACTACCACCTCTTAAAGGATTTAGGTCGACTTAACCTATAACCCTATATATTATTAGAGTATACACATCGAGGTTCGTACGGATGCTTGCATCTGCGGCTTTGTTAACGAGCAGAGCACATTTAGTTTATTTAGAAGGGGCCCACTCGATTGGAAATGAAAACCGTACTAATGATTTATATAATAGTAATAATAAGCCTAAAAAATTACGCCAATTACTTGTTTATAAAGTTTTTACATCCATTGTGAACGCTAAAATTAACGAACATATTGACAGCAACTCAGTACGACAGCAGTCAGGTTATATCGCACCTCCTACCTGCCTACCTTTTCCTACATAGATGATCTAAAACTAAAATTAGCGAATATATTGATAGCAACTCAGGTCGATAGTAGTTAGGTTATATCGCACCTCCTACCTGCCTACCTCCCCCTACATAGATGACCTAAAACTAAAATTAACGAACATATTGACAGCAACTCAGTACGACAGCAGTCAGGTTATATCGCACCTCCTACCTGCCTACCTCCCCCTAAATAGATGACCTAAAACTAAAATTAACGAACATATTGACAGCAACTCAGTACGACAGCAGTCAGGTTATATCGCACCTCCTACCTGCCTACCTCCCCCTACATAGATGACCTAAAACTAAAATTAACGAACATATTGACAGCAACTCAGTACGACAGTAGTCAGGTTATATCGCACCTCCTACCTGCCTACCTCCCCCTACATAGATGACCTAAAACTCTTGCTCCTACCAATTTGCAAATGAAGGAGCTACTGAATATTACTGAAAGCTTCAGTGGCGCGAGCGCCATCAGGATGGAATTTCGTGTGGACAAATGTACGCTCATGCATGTAAAGCGAGAAAAGATTATGGAATCCGGCGTCTGAAAAAAGTACATCTTTATCAGGCGAGAACAAGGTGCGTGTCTTCAACGGTTGGGTCATGCCGATTGGGATGTACAAAGAGTACATCAAAATGGGCGTGACCCAACTGGCATACTCAAATGAACTCATACCGAACTCGACGGTCACCGGTCATCAGGTTGTATTTATTACCCGCGAAAATGTAGAAATCGAGGCTTTTAAAATTCATTGATCCTCCACAATCGCGAGATATGCAGTCTCAGGGAATGTTTCCTAGAAATAGATGTGGGGTTGCATCGAGATGTAGTCGCGGTTGACAAGGGCCTCACACCGCTCTCCTTATCTAAAGAAAACTGATGTAAAACAGTATTACCTACTTGACACTAATGGTTGCATTGAGGTAAGCAGAACAAGGAGTTTCACGCACGCTTTTTCCTGGCCCTACATGGACACGATGTAGATCTACTAGCGTCAGTAGCCTGGCTGCGTTTCGGTGACCTCTTTGGGGAAACAGAATTTTTTTCCCTGCAACTGTGGACGAAGTTATGACGAACAATTATTACGGAGATTTATTGTGAAAGATGGTACGGTTGACATTTGTCTGGCACGTCACCATCCGGGTGAGTCGATCGGACACAATATCTGTGGTTGCTCTCGTAGTAGCTAAGTAAGCGATCTGAGTTGGATCAAGGGCCTTATTCTTTTGAATCAGGCTCTTGATCCAACCGTCTAATAAGAGACGCCCCTTTTGGCAGTACTCGACACGGCCCACATCGTGTGTGTTCCTGTCTCTGGAGCACTAACCACCGGTAGCATGGATCCTGCTCCCGACATTGGATCACTATTTTTATGTTTATAGATGTATTTTTTATATCGAACTATTTTAAAACGTAATTTAATATGTATATTGTATATACAGCCGTGGTCAACTAATTAGGGACACTCTATACTTAAACCTAATTGTGAATCTATTTTTTCCAAAGAGTCTAAACAATATTCCATATCTCTTACATGAGATAACAACTTCTTAAACATTAAACCTCTTAACTCTTTACAGTATAGCTGATAGATTATCACACTGCTATTTGTTCAAAGAATGCTGGCTGGCCATTTAATTAGGGATACTGAGATATTGCATTATTATTTGAGACTAGCGACCCGCCCGGCTTCGCACGTGTGCATGTATTATACATATAAACCTTCCTCTTGAATCACTATCTATTTAAAACAAGTTTCAACAGTATAGCTCTTATAGTTTCGGAAAAAATGGCTGTGACATACGGACGGACAGACGGACAGACAGACATGACGAATCTATAAGGGCTCCGTTTTTTTGGCTACGGAAAAATCGCATCAGAATACGTTGCGTATTTTTAAAGATTTAAGCATACATAGGGATATAGGGAAAAGAGAGCGACTTTGTTTTATACTACATAGCGGTCGCCCGCAGCTCAGCCCGCGTGGATGTCGGTTACCGCTGCAAAACGCTTACCCAAGGAAGACACGGTCAGAAAAATGATTCCCAAGTCAATTCACAGACACCGATATTAACATCGACGACGCAGTCATTATCCGCAGGCTGCATAGATTGTCTTTATGAGGATGTCAAAGTTGTTAATGATGAAAATATTTAAATGTAATTCATATTAAGTTTTCATTTCTGCCAGTCCCGGAGTGCAACCTGTTGTTTTAGGATAGATAACTAAAGCGATTATTGTAGACCTTCTCTATAAACAACATTTGACGTAATAGTAGATTAGTAGCCGAGGGCTGTAAGGCATCAATGGCAGCCCGAGATATTTAGGCGCACGAGCGCAGCGAGGGCGCCTATAATTCGAGAGTGCAATTGATGCTTACACCCGAGCTAACTACTCTGCTTTACATCTCGATTGTGAGGTAAGTAGAAAAAAACCGACATTACAAGAACAAAACATTTTATTTGTTAAAATTTATAGTGAAATGAGAACAATTTTCAAATATTAGGGACATGTGTTTTTTGGGTATGTTAATAGTTTGAGATTATGATATTTGTTGGTCATGGACAAAATCTGACGGGATGAAGCTTTCTTCAGTAGGAGTTGATGGTTGTGGATCATCTTTTGAGAAATATGATTCATTTTTTGAAAGCTGAATAGTTTCCGTTATTTTGTTGCTAATTTTACTTTTATTTTGTATGGAGTTTTCAATGTAACCTTCAGCCATCTTGCTGGATTTCCACCCACCGTGCCTTTTTATAAGTTAGCCCCAGCATCGGCTAAAAGTGTAGCCGATGTTCTCCTGAAGCAATGACGGTGCTAACTTTAAATAACTTGCGATTTGCTTCGGCATACTTCTGATGCTATTTTTTCCCATAACTTGTTTGTAGCATTTGCCTTGGCGGTACTTAAAAAAAAATCGGTTGGTGTTTACATTTTCAGGTCGAAGATTTCTGTATTTTTGTACAGATTCAGAGAATTCTTGAGGAACTACAAATGTTCGGTCAATTTTAGTTTTTGTGTTCAGTAGTTTAATTACTAACAACTGACCCTGTTGTTCTATGTTCTCTATTGTTAAATTTGTTAATTCAACACCTCGGCGCCAGTTATACCGAAGATAAGAACCACCTAAAACAAGCGAAATATAAAAATAATTTAGTATGTTTCATAGGATTGTAAGAATTTAAAAGATAAATGATGAAGTATTCCATTATGTGATTTTTTATTTTACGTACCTTAACAAAATATATGTCATCAGGGGCTTCATTTATGAATGTTTTCACGTCTTGCGCTGTAAAAATCTTTGACGTTTTGCTTTTGTGTCCAGCTGATTGTCTTTTTAGAAAAGCTGATAATTTTGAAAAGTTCTTGATATTGATGTCGTGTTTAGTACTCATAGTTGCTTTTAACATTGAATAAATGCACCACAAACTAGATGGCTGCAGCTTTTTTGATAGCTCACTAAAGTATGTTAAGAATACAGTCTCAGATAGAGACTTTACTCGTTTTTCTTTTCGCCACTTCATGAACTCGTCGTAAGTTTTCAAATATCTCTCTTTAGAATTTTCAGGCAAAATATTGTTAATTGCTGCTTCAGCTTCCATTTCGATTGAATCGGGAGTGCAGCTCATATCTTCATCACTTGCAGAACTCATGTTTTTTTCCTAATTTACACATAATTATTTAAAAAAAAAACAAAAACAAACTATATTAAATGTAAAAGTTTTCTATTCCCGCCTTTTTTCATCTGTTTTTGTAATTATTTTTTCAAGAACAAAATTGAGCTTCGCCGTTCGATATTTGAAATTGATGACTGAGTACCCATACGAAGACAAGGCTGAATAGCGAAGCGACCTCTTTTGTCATTGGGCTGAATGTATGAGATGTCTATTGCCAGTATGATGGTTAGATGTACGCGAACTTTTTGAAAGAGTGAAGAGTTTTTTTTTTAATTACTTACCGCCCTAGGGCTTTTCTAGCTACATTATTACCCTAGGGCGTTAATTGGTCACTTACAAGCCCAAATTGGGGGTAATAAGGACCTACTTACCGAATATGAGAGATGTAAAATTATTTTCAGGTATCAAAATATACTGATGGTCGGGAGCCATGACAAGTAATAGGGTAACGTAATGTTGCCCAAGCGTAAAACATTCTTTTTGTAAATCAGTTCTTACTAATTTGAATGTTAGGCCCTGGGATTTGTATATCGTTAGTGCGAAAGAAATTTTTGCTGGAAATTATAGCCTTTTGAAGGGTATAGGCAAATCAGTAGAAATCATGGGTTTTCGTGGTATATAAGCTAATTCAGCAGCTGCAGGGCCGGTGATAATCTTACTACTATTAAATTATCTTTTAGCTCCTTTATAAGAAGTATCGTGCCATTACACATGTTGGGAGGGCTTAAATTTCATAGAAGCATTATCGGCGTGCCAACTTTTAACGACAGATCATGAGGTGGTAGCCCAGCGGTGTTCAGAGAATTTAAAAATTCTTGGGGGTAGTGCACTGCGTCCCTTGGTAACGCTCACTTCGCAACGGGCCGTGCAGCAGAAATCGTAATATTTCGCCATAACTTCAAAACCAAAAGTCCAATTTTAATCATTTACATACATAAACTGTACTTAGTGATGAAATAATTTATTTTGATAACGATTAATAGCATGAGTAAAATAAATGTGTTCAAACATAGTCCAAAAAAAAAATCAAGATTAAAAAGAAAAAAAAAAATGGTTGTTCTGCCTCACTCGACATAGATAGGTATGATGTGTCGCTGACTTTTTTGTAGATATTTATAAGATCTAGAATTAATTAGAACATTTTATGGTTCTTCTATCTTTTATAGTTTAGGCAGCGTACGCAAAATAAGTAACTATTCTGTTTGATTTTTTACACCTTGTGTTCAAAAAATCCAAATATCTTACGGAACCCTAATTTTTCCAAAATAAAATTTAGCATATGTTACTCAGCAGCGATAATATGGCTTTCTAATGAAAAAAGAATTATTAAAATAGGTCCAGTAGTTTTTGAGTTTATTCGTTACATACAAAAATACAAATCTTTCCTCTTTATAATATTAGTGTAGATATCACTTTGACCGACCAGTCGGCTAGTCGCCCTTTACACTCGTAGCAAAGAGATTTTGCTATTTTTTTTTATTATAAAAAAACTTTTAAACAAAAAAATAACCGACTTCCAAAAACCACTACAAAGTGAAAAATACTAATTTCGGAAGTTGGTGTCTTTGGTTTTGTATATCCATTTTTGACACCGACTTCCGAAATTAGTTATTTTCCGAAGTTAATTACTTAGTTTCGGTTTCTTGTTACGATAGCTAAACGCATTCGTCACTGATATAAAATTCAGGTTTTCAACCCTGTAAGATCTCAAGTTTTTGAAGTATGGGGAGGGCGCAAGGTTCATAATTATGAACGTTACGCCCACCGTGTATCTCGACAATGGCTGGACCAAAGAGTTTGGAACTTTGATTATTCTGCAGTGACGGATATGTGACTTTAGTGCCACGAGCATTTAGACTTCGTTATTGTCATTTAGAAAAGTTCTGGCTAAACCGAAACTAAGTAATTACTTAATAATCATAAGAAAACTGGTGGGCGCAAGGAGTCATTGCTTTAACAAGCAATATTGACCAGACCAAGGCCGTCACAAATTATAGTGAATATTAAAATGTGCGCCACATTTTCGTCACTAAAGGAGTGATACTTGCCAAGGCGCTAGCAGATTGGGCGCAAGGTTCTGAAGTTAACTGCGCCTCCTGCATCCAGCGGTTTCGCCCGACCTTCACCAGGTCGTCGCGTCGCGTCGCGCGTTGCGTCTTCGGGTGCGTGGTCGCCACTCGTGAACCCGTCGGGCCCATCGGACATCGGTCCTACGGCCAATGTGCCTGGCCCACTGCCACTTTAGTGTTGCAATTCTTCGGGCTATGTCGGTTACTTTCGTTGTTTGTGTCATCATCATCATCTCAGCGTTTATCCCGGTTGCATCCGCGGCTTTCGCGTTGGAGCCCGGGGTCCGCTTCACGGGGGGTTGTTTGTGTATGTGAGCTTATATGTTTTTTTTATGGCTATGGCATCAAAAAATCAACATATGATTAAGCCAAAAAGCGCGCGTATTTCCGTCACGACTAAACATCGCATGTTATTAGGCTGTATGGATATGCCTTTGCCTTTCATTTGTGGGATTATAACAATAAAATAACATGGCGGTACGCGACGTGTTATTTTCGGGACCTTGTTAACTTCTATCCACATTTATAAATAAAATTGTTTTGAAAATGAGTGATATCAGTGATAATAGCGAAATGGACAATATCTTATAAATATTCACTGATGCTAGAACGCGTGCAGAATAAATTCACACGTCACTTGTACTATAAGTTGTATGGTGTGTACCCGTTGTATCCGTTGATGTACCCTTCTCTATTCGTCTTGGGCATGGTCGGGTACAACCAACTGAAGGTGCGTCGAGAATTTGCTCTGGCCACTTATCTGGTAAAATTGATTCGGGGACTGGTACATAACCCTGATGTACTAAAAACAATTAGTTTCTGGGTACCTGACAACTATGTAGGGAGGCGGCGGCGTCAGCCTCTGTTGGCGGTGCCTGTGGCTAGGACTAATTTATTGGCCAAAGCCGCGGTCACGCAAGCTATTCGTGATATTAATGTTGTGCACGAGCAAATAGACATTTTTACATGTCAGCCGAGTGAATTCACAAGGATTTTGTTACATAATTTGTGTTTTCGAGATAGATAAATCTTATTTATTTTTTTTTATTATAATTAAAAATTACTTTATTATAAGGATTTTTAGGAGCATTGCTATTTCAGTTATTATTATTTTATTTTATTTGTGTAAGCTAATAAGTATTTAGTTTATTATGATGTATGGTTTCTCTAGATATAAGTAGATTTGTAATGTTTTAAATACCTTGTTATCGCATTGGGTCTTACCTGTAATGTTAACAGATAAAGGGTTAAATAAATAAATAAATCTTACTTTAACGGTTTTTTTGTAAGTATTTTTTTATTTCAAGGTCGTAGAAAAACTTTTGTATGCCACTGACGCAAACAGCTATTGTAATACTCGTGCTGATCTATTGTGCCACTCAGCTTCGCTACTAAACTATTTCTCGTTTTACAATAGCTGTCATTGGTTGACAGTGGCATAAATAACTATTGTAAACGCCCCCATGATACAGGAGAAATTCCTAGTGTGGGGCAACGTTAAGGGTTTTATATTTAAATTAAATGAATACATTACTGGTTATTTCTCTTCACTATCTACATTGTCCCTAACTAGTTGTCCACGACTGTTTATAGAAAAATAAACGGAGTGTTACATAATTTTATATAAACATAAGTTCTGATCAATGCAACGTGAGGCCCCGGCGATTTATGCCTCTTCTTAAAATAGTGTATTGTCCTACTGTTGCAGCGGAACAGCGTCGCTGCGTGCGCGAGGTGTCGTCGAGCAGCGTGTTCACGTCGCTGGAGCCCGCCCCCGGCTCGCCCTCGGCCAGCCGACCGTTCACGTCGCTGGAGGGCGAGCCGGCGGCCGAGGCCCGCTCCCCGCAGGGCCGGCGCGCACCGTCGCTGGCGTGCAGCACGCCCATCCCGCGCGACTAGCACAAGAACGACCGTCGCGCTTCCATTCGCTATATTCAGTTTTCACTAGTAAAGCTAGATTATCTCGTTATATCTCGAACGAAACGGTTAATAGTTGGTGTCTGAGAATATTGAACATGACTGACGTATGTTCGTCGCCAGCCAACACTTGGCCGTGCTGCCGGCTGTAGGCGCCAGATGCGCGATCTGTGTTGCTGTTTCCAGTCAATATAAATAGCGATATCTCAGCAGCTATCGACGTAACGCTAATATCGACGTTGCTGTATTCCAAACTGTATTTTTATGATTTTGGCACTTGGTACCGGAACTGGAGTATTTACAGTTTTCTGATGATCTGCTCACTGTATCGACCGACGCCCCTCGATGTCTGGTCCCAGGTCGTGCCGCGAGTGTTGCGGACGGAAGTGGAGGCCAGCGTTAGCGTAATGCGGCCGTCGATATGACGCTCGAAATAAACGATATATATGAACTCATAGAGCGATAAAGCGCTGAGATAGTCGTTCATGTAATGTAACGTGTGAGTACAAATGCCGCCGTGTGAGAGCCAGCACTGCCTTAAAGCGTGTGTTCAATTCGTGCCACTGTTGAATCTTACATTATTATATGCGTTCACGTTTGTTAAGGACTATCACTAATTATATAGTATTTGCTTGTGAAGTGTACGCATTGCTTTGTGGAGACAGTCTCCATATCGATTACACATATAATGGTGTTAGGATTAAATTATTAATAGGTAGGTATGGAGTTAAGTATATACGATTTGTACAGGAAGAGAAGGCAATGTGGATGTGTTGAGTAGATGTTAAATATTGAAACGTGCGCAACCTAAGACGCTTTAACTGTTGCTACTTGAGACTTGTGCTCCCGTCACACCCAACTGCTTTATTGGCTGTCCGCTTGGGAGCAGTAAATGTTATGTATGGCCTCGTTCTGGAGCTGGTGAGTCGGAGAATAAGCCGCAGTGTCACGTGCTCTTGATATTCAAGTACACGGTCAAATTGCAAGGGTACTACGTGGCGCCCTCTTTAATGTCTATAAATATTTAATGATATTGTTTTCATGGTGCTGTGTGGCTGTAGCCGTACGGTGGGAGCTGTAGCGCTCCTGGCGCGTGGAGCCGCGTGGTGACAGCACTCGTTCGTATTAGTTGTAGGCTTTTTGAAATGTTTACATTATTCCTAGTTAATAGTGTCGCCGCGCCCGACTCTCGACACTGGCGTCTGCCCAAGTAAGGCATAATTTACAAATTTACTATCTTCTAATATAGTCTAGTTAAGTTATAGATCTGGTATATTCACTGAAATGCCGTTTTAAGCTTCAATATTATATGTAATTCACATTCACACACTTTATGTATTTCACAGTATTACTATGATAACATTATAAAACAATTGATTAGTGTGTTACGATGTATTTATTATGTCAAGAGCGGCCAAATTTATTATGTATGTTAGTATGTAACGAGAGCGGCCAAATGTTCTTAGTGTGTCGGTGTGATGTACAGAGCGCTATGGTTGGACTTTTAATTAGCTGCCAGGACCTTATTAGGTATACTATCCGTTGTATGAAATCAATTCAACTTTGGTCAATTTTGAATTGATTGTTGATCGAATGTATCAATTGTTTTGTCACATCACCATCTAAATTTCGTTAAAATGTACATACAGCTGTCATTTTACTGCAGCTTTTAAAAGTCCGTTGTTGAGCCGCGGCGCCGTGAGCCAGCAGCGCGCTGGCAGGCCCTTTGTGCGGAGGGCTCCTGTGCTACTTCTAAAAGTCCGTTGTTGAGCCGCGGCGCAGTGAGCCAGCAGCTCGCTGGCAGGCCCTCTGTGCGGAGGGCTTCTGTGCGGCTCTTGTGGTTTGTCAAGCTTTACAACAATCGATATGTATTATATTAAGAAAATGTCATTTGGCGCTACTGTCGAATATTCATGTATTTTTATATATATAAAAAAAATGTTATTTAATATCAGATCTAAATAAATGTGATTAGTTTGAACAGAATATAAAATGTTAGTGTGTGATATCACAACGAAGCATATAATGTTTATTGAAGGGACCGTAACGTACTTGTTGTCTAATTATTATAAATCGTTGCTGTCTTTATTAATACATGTTTACGTATTTATCGTCATTGTGTCACGTCGCGTCTTTGTTATATTTATTAATATATTATATACTGTTAGAAGATCAAAGAGAGAATTAGTGTTCGTGGTTCGTGTTGAAGCCTCGTGTGTACCCCTAGCTAATTAAGTTATAATAGATGTTAATAGGCAGCCCAAGGAACAACACTTTGTCTTTGAGACTTTTCATAGTTTTGTCAGATAGATCCGAATACAACTTGAAATGAATGTCATTAATTTAGTGTATGAACATTAAATGCGACAAGCCACATGTCCGCAGTGACGTGTTAGTGTTGGTGCGGCCCACAGACGAGCTGGTGTTGTCCACAGACAGGCTGGTGTTGTCCACAGACGGGCTGGTGTTGTCAATGCTCACTCGGCCAATAGCAACTCGCGCCCAGTGCCGCGTACTCCACACATTCCACTTTCAAATATTTTTTGTATGTCTAATTATTAAAACTATTGGAGAATAATAAAGTAATTATTTTAATATATAATTTTATTTGTACCTTTTATCAACATTATACAATTAATGGAATTTTTCACATAATATAATTAATACATAAATTACATAGTAAGTATTATTAATAATATCAGACTCTGCATGGCAAGCTGGCACACCTACCGCGTACCTCTCCCTCACCACCCCTAATACTGCAACACTCCTTATATGACACATACAAAAGAAAGGTACCCCTAAAGCACTTCAATTCTTCACTTGCCTGTGGGACGGCCGTGGCCCTGGCCGTCCCACAGGCAAGTGAAGAAACACGGGTGGGTTTTAGTCAGTAAAACTCTGACACGCCCTTCCGCTCCGCCCAGAGCGGGAGAAGTCATTTGATGATTTCCCATCCCAACAAAAAAAAGTTACCCCTAAAGCGGTACATGTTAGGCAATATGGTACACTAACGGAAGAAGCTGTGCCAGTCGTCGCAAACTCAGAGTGTGATACACGCTGCGTATTGTAGTTACGATACGGGCATTACTTCAGATACCCAACCCTCGTAGGAGCATCGGGACCCCACTCTACGTATCATTACTTCAGATACCCAACCCCGGTAGGAGCATCGGGACCCCACTCTACGTATCATTACTTCAGATACCCAACCCCGGTAGGAGCATCGGGACCCCACTCTACGTATCATTACTTCAGATATCCAACCCCGGTAGGAGCATCGGGACCCCACTCTACGTATCATTACTTCAGATACCCAACCCCGGTAGGAGCATCGGGACCCCACTCTACGTATCATTACTTCAGATACCCAACCCCGGTAGGAGCATCGGGACCCCACTCTACGTATCATTACTTCAGATACCCAACCCCGGTAGGAGCATCGGGACCCCACTCTACGTATCATTACTTCAGATACCCAACCCCGGTAGGAGCATCGGGACCCCACTCTACGTATCATTACTTCAGATACCCAACCCCGGTAGGAGCATCGGGACCCCACTCTACGTATCATTACTTCAGATACCCAACCCCGGTAGGAGCATCGGGACCCCACTCTACGTATCATTACTTCAGATACCCAACCCCGGTAGGAGCATCGGGACCCCACTCTACGTATCATTACTTCAGATACCCAACCCCGGTAGGAGCATCGGGACCCCACTCTACGTATCATTACTCAGATGTATCTACGTATCATTCAGATACCCAACCCCGGTAGGAGCATCGGGACCCCACTCTACGTATCATTACTTCAGATACCCAACCCCGGTAGGAGCATCGGGACCCCACTCTACGTATCATTACTTCAGATACCCAACCCCGGTAGGAGCATCGGGACCCCTACGTATCATTACTTCAGATATCCAACCCCGGTAGGAGCATCGGGACCCCACTCTACGTATCATTACTTCAGATCAGATATCCCAACCCCGGTAGGAGCATCGGGACCCCACTCTACGTATCATTACTTCAGATACCCAACCCCGGTAGGAGCATCGGGACCCCACTCTACGTATCATTACTTCAGATATCCAACCCCGGTAGGAGCATCGGGACCCCACTCTACGTATCATTACTTCAGATACCCAACCCCGGTAGGAGCATCGGGACCCCACTCTACGTATCATTACTTCAGATACCCAACCCCGGTAGGAGCATCGGGACCCCACTCTACGTACCATTACTTTATCTGGGCAAACTATTGGGAAATTGGACATTATCATTGTAATGCGAGCGTCAGGCGTCAGGACATCAGCCTCCACAGCCATACGGATGTATGGCCCGTTGTCCGCTGGTTTGTATTAATGCGCAAGTTTGCTCCTACAAGTTATTATGTTTAGAGTAATAGTTGGTAAATACTATATTGGATGTTTACACAAAACTTGTATCGGAAGCGATGCCAACCTTTATCTACAATACTACTTAGAGTGGACGTAGCGCATATGGCTCCTATAAGCAATCTGCATCCCAAAGTTGAGCTAAAGTGAGGCTCAACGCCGAGCTGAGAGCACAGCGTAGAAGATTTTTAATTGGTAATAGAGGTTATCATCAGTATCAGTGCAAGTCCGCGGGAGCGCCTTGAGGGACGCCCGTGGAGTTGTGTTGTGTAGGCCGACCTTCTAAGAACTTTGCACTTTATGCTTCAAAAAATTAGTTCTCTCCTCTACTTTGTATACTTACGTATTTTTATTACCCTGCGCGAAGCCTTACATGCTCACTAGGTTAATTTTATTTAATTTTGTATCGTCATACCTATACGTAAGCATAATATTATAGCTCGACAACAAATATTGTAGATCTTAACATAAAAGTAACATGTTATCGTAACCCATCATTATGATTATGGCACAGTAGTGGTAGGTAGATATTAATTTAGTTTCGCGTGTAAGAAAAGTCTAAGATGCTTCTAATTTGCATTGTCAGTGTCTCCAAGTTAGATTTGCGACCAAGTTACACTGTAGGTATGCATTATAAATAATTATGGTCGCCCTGTACATAATACTGAGGGGTCGGTCGACGGGTGAGCTATAACTACAAAGTCTTCGTGCGCTTTCATGTTCACATTTCAACTCATTGCGTCTAGCGCATATAAAATGTCAGAAGTTGAATTGGCAAATCGTAACATGCATGTTTAAAAAAACATTCAAGATGTGGATTGAAGCGCTCAAGTGCGCCAAACTTTATGAACAGCGGCACGTTAGAGCGTTAGCAAGCGACATCTGTGCGACGAAACGGCGACCAAAAATAATATTACACTATGTTATAACTACTATTTACACTATGCGACAATATGAAGCACGCCCTTGACAACATCTCGTGACCGCAGGGTGATGTCAGGTATGATAATTATAAAAAGCTACGTCCGATGAGCACAAGTAAAAGTCTTTTGGATCACCCCGAGATCTTATTTCTGCACGGTGACGGCTCCGGGTGGCACTAGGGCTGCACGGTGACGGCTCCTGGTGGCACTAGGGCACTAGGGCTGCACGGTGACGGCTCCAGGTGGCACTAGGGCTGCACGGTGACGGCTCCAAGCGGCGGGCGGGCGCTAGGGCATGGAAGGCGCCGGCGGGGGCGGAGGCGGGCGCGCGCGGGGGCCAGCACGGCGTGCGGCACACACAGCGTGCGGCCGGCGGCCTGCACGGCCACGTGGCCGCGCCGCGCTGCTCCCACCACCAGCACGACCTCCCCCGCCCGCAGGCGCGCGCCGCCCGCGTCGCTCCACTCCGCGCCCACCGTGCGCTGCTGCGGGTAGCCCAGCTTCACGCCGCCTGCCACGGTGTAGGCGCGCGACGGCGGCAGCGGCGGCGGCCGCTCCTGCGAACAGGCGAACGTTCGGTCAGGCACAGGCAGGGGAACCGGGGAGAGCGAGGATCGGAAGGGCTCGCTTACCAGATCGAGGCCGAACAGCGAGCACGTGCGCTTCACAAGCGTCGGGTCGCCCTTGTCGCCAGGCTCCGGCGGAGGAGTGCCGGCGATGGGCGCCGGGCGGGGCCGGGCCGGAGCCAGAGGGGCCGCGGGTGGAGCGCGCGCGGCTCGCGTCCTGTAGCGGCGCCATGCTGCCTGGATGCATTCGGCGGCTGCTTGCCGCCTCGCCCGTCTCATTCTTTCCAACACCTGCAGATATTACAATTCAAGTGAGCAAGTTAGTGTATAGTGGGCTCTTAATTGGCGGTGGGTCGCGTGGGCGCTAACCTGGCGCATGCCCTCGCTGAGGAACACGTGCCGCTTGCCGAGCGCCCAGCGCACGGCGGCGGGCGAGGCGGGCGCGGGCGGGGCGGCGGCGGCCTGGACCGCGCGACAGACGGCCGCGCACGCCGCTCCCGACTCGCGCTCTGCGCCTCGTCGCCACAGCGCGCGGTACCGCCCGCTAAACGCGCGAAACCGCATGCGGTGCGGGTACCCGCTCGCCATCAGTTGAGTTGTTTCCAATATTTGTAAAGCGCGCACCTGAAATGGATGCAACGATTAATGTCAAAAAATGTATCCGTAAGTAGAGAATCGAATGTATGCGGTGTGCACTTCATTACACAATAAGTTGGCCCATGTGAGCGTCCTACGAGGTGACGCAAGCAGAGACGGAAGCGGCCGTGTCGCGGCTCCGGGCCAAGAATAAAGCCCCCGGACCTGACGGAGTTCCTGGCCGAGCTCTCGTCCTGGCTCTGAAGGAGCTTGAGCCCCAGCTGAGGGGGCTCTTCACGGCATGCTTCGAGCAGGGTCATTTTCCCAGTGTGTGGAAGGAGGGGAAGCTGGTCCTGCTTAGGAAGGAGGGGCGCCCTGCGGACTCGCCGTCCGCGTATCGGCCCATAGTGCTGCTCGACGAGGCGGGCAAACTTTTTGAGCGTATTATCGCAGATCGCCTCGTCGGCCACTTGTGCAGAGAGGGGCCGAACCTGGACGACAACCAGTTCGGTTTTCGTCGTGGGCGCTCCACCATAGACGCCATAATGCGCGTGAGAGCCCTGGCGGAGAATACGGTGTCCCGGGGTGGGGTGGTGTTGGCGGTGTCCTTAGACATTTCCAACACCTTCAACACCCTACCCTGGAGCTGCTGTCGGAGCACGGCTGCTTCGGCATGTACCTGCGTCGCTTAGGCAGGGAGCCGGACGCTCGGTGCCACCACTGCGTCCAATGCGGGGAGGACACGGCGCAGCACACGCTCTCCGAATGTGTAGCTTGCTAGCAGCGCCGCGACCTCACAAATGAAGTAGGAGGCAACCTGACGCTGCCGGCAATAGTGCGGAGGATGGTCGGCAGCGCAGAGTCGTGGCACGCGGTGGTGTACTTCTGCGAGGACGGGATGTCGCAGAAGGAAGCTGCGGAACGGGAGAGGGAGATCTCAACTCCCTTCCCGGGCTTCAGAAGATGCACCGGGCGCCGAGGAAGGGCGGATAACGCCCTCTTCCGCCCCCCATGAATGGGTCCAGGGGCGAGGGACATGGGGAACTCCCCGCCCCCTATTCGATGGACCCTGAGGCAGAGGCGCGCGCGAGTGTCGACGCGCGCCTCTGAAGCGATGCACGGGGTAGTTTAACACCCCACTACCCCGTGCAGGAGACGAGGCCCGGACAGACCGGGCCAGCACGAGAGTGTGGGGCCGTGGAAGAATTTAGACTCCCGCGGCCCCACGCGCGCTCGTGATAGAAGACACACCGGGGTGGTTTTAGTCAGTAAAAGTCTGACAGACCCCGTCGCCCACCCCAGGGCGGCGGACAGCCTATGACGATTTTCACCCCGGAAAAAAAATGTGAGCGTCCTACCTGTCGGGCGACAGTGGCGCGCTCGAACAGCATGGGCGTCTCGGTGGCGTTGGCCCGCAGGCAGCGGACGAAGTGCGGGCGCGCGTGTACCAGGGTGCGCAGCAGGTTGTCGAGGCGCGTGTGGAAGTCTTGCGTCAGTGTGGAGGTCGCCGCCGCCTCCAGCGCCGCCGCCACCGTGGGCGATGCGCGGAACTGGCCGCCTGTCGGCCCGCCTTGAGCGGTTAGTGCCTGAAAATATACATATTTGATATAAATACTTAGCTTTTGATATTATTTCTGTTGTATACTTAGATCTCTTTTTCTTCCACGTTCTTTATAAATATTACATGGACCACACTACTACTGGCTACTTAACTTAAAAACTATTTACAGTAAGTATAAATAAAATATTGTTTATAATAAAAAGTAAAAAAACTAAAACCCAACTACGACAAAAAACGACGCTGAAAAATTATAAAACAAGATTTTCAGAATACTGAACTGGACAAAGTTGCTAATATAGTTGCAAGTAAATGGACACAGTAGACTCTACCAAGATGCCTTCGTTGTAAATTGACAATAATGTCTTACAATACTATTCTGAAGTATGCAATATTCACTATGTAGAGATAAATTTTCATGTTTGGAAAACCGCAGTCACACGTTATCAAAGTGCTACGGTAGGTATATGTAACGTGTGACTACGCCTTTCCAAACATGAAAATTTATCTCTACATAGTGAATATTGCATACTTCAGAATAGTATTGTATGACATTATTGTCTATTTACAACGAAGGCATCTTGGTAGAGTCTACTGTGTCCATTTACTTGCAACTATATTAGCAACTTTGTTCAGTTCAGTATTCTGAAAATCTTGTTTTATACTTTTTCAGCGTCGTTTTTTGTCGTAGTTGGGTTTTAGTTTTTATACTTTTTATTATTTGTACTATTTTGGTGTTAAAGTGTATTTGTGGCGCATAATATTAACAAAAGTTAAATTGACGAACTAAAAACTAGGTAGTTAACATACGACATCTCTTTTGACTTATCGGCGTATAGTAATATGTAGAGATGTCCTATTTTACTATTTCATAGCGCTTGGATCGTAGCGCGTATAGCAACGGTTTCCCCGTATGAAGCTCCCGGTTTTTCGTAGTAGCGACGCACATTTGCGTCGATGGCAGCGAATGGGTCATGAATTAGTGGATGAGGTCGTTAGTATAAATAGATTGGATGTTTTTCTAACGGTGGTAGGCCATAACATCGGCTGCCGGCAGAAGTTACCACCCACCAGACAAAGTCTTGCCGCCAAGTGATTCGTCGTATTCCAGCATGATGTCTGGTGAAGCCGTACGGAGGACAGGTCTGAGCAGTTGTGTTGCGTTGTGTGGCGAGTACGATGCGCCAAATGTTGTTGTGTCGGGAGTTTGGTGCTCTGGCGCAGCATCGTTGGTCGTGTTGGTCTTGGGTTTAACATTGCATCACCTGGCTCAACTGCCGTCATCCTTGCTATTCCTAAGTTTTTTAAGTGAATAGGCTTAATAAACTAGTGCGCTTTACCATCAACGATTGCGTCACTGCTTACCATCAGGCGGGATTGCAGTCAAGCGCTAGTTTATAATTATTAAAAAAAAAAACATATATTAAGAGGACCTGGGAAGATTTCTTAATCTATCTAATTCTGCTAACGATCGACTGTCATGTGGATTTTTAAGTAATTTATTATGATCCAAGGCACTTATAAATAATCCCTCTATGGTTTTAACTCTACTGAGAGCGACATAGGCCTGTCCTTTAGCAAACAATGACTTTGCTAGATCGATAACTTTTTTATCTAGAGTACAACCTTGTAATTTATGTACAGTACAACCCCAAGAAAGAATCAGCGGGAGCATTTTACGCTGAATTTGCCCAGACCCCCTCAAGCCGTCAAATTCAGTGAGGCAAGGCTCGATTTTGATAAGTCCGTTAATATCTGCTTTTATGGATGCGTCGTCAAATTGTATGAGAACAGCGCTTGGCTGTTCTCCTGTTCCAACTGATCGCGCCGAAGAGTAGGCCATTCGAAGGCCTTTACCACTCCCATCGCTCCGTTTACCAAACCCTGGTTTACATTCAAATTTCTACGAAGCATTACTAGGGATTATGTACAAACATAAAGTACTTGTGAAGCTCTTTCAGATGATACCAAATACGGTATATTTATTTTAATTTTATATTAACATAGAACTTTTTGTCCGCTAGAGGGCGTAATACTAAATTTGGTGACAAGCTTTATAGCTCATAACCAACAGAATATCAAGGCTCTTCTAATGGTTCTGCAGTGGTCTTATTCTGATAAGTAGTAAAGAAGCTATCTATGAACGAAAAGATGTGAATTATATGCAATCAGCCCATGAATACAGGTAAAGTCAGAAGCAAATGCTAGTAATATATATATATATATATATTCAAAATGTACAAGTAAAGCCCTTTCAAATGATACCAAACACGGCATATTTATCTTAACTTTTTTTTTTTACTCTGTATATTTTGTCCGCTAGAGGGCGGCACATTAGATTTTGTGAAACTCCATATAGCCTATAACCAGCGGACAATTAAGACGCTTCTAATGATATGTCACTTGTCGAATTCGAAGAAGTAGTTTAGAAGTTACGAGGGAACAGATGAACATACATACATACATACATACATACATACATACATGCATACATACATAGCCTGTCAAAATCATAACCCTCCTTTTGCTTTGCCGTAGTCGGGTAAAAATATTTTCTTTCTTCTCCATCACCTCTATCGAAAAAAAAAAGAAAAACTTGTTTTGAAATAAAAGAATATGGATTATGTAGTTGAATTTGGCCATCGAAAAGTTAGTTTAGGTAAAAGCGATAACACACTTTATTCCAATTTAAACGTGTGTTACGTTTATTAGTACTCATGTCAAATGTGGGAAGCTTAATAAATAAATCACACACAATATTTTAGCCCCAAAGTAAGTTCGAGACTTGTGTTAAGGGATACTCACTCAACAATACTATATATATATGTATATATAATGGATATAGATAAACCAACAAGACCCAGGCCAATCGGGAAAAGATCGTTTTCCATCATGACCTGACTGGGGATCGAACCCGGCTTCTCCACGTCGCAGGCAGGCGTGTTGACAGCTGTGCCACGGAGCGCGTGCTGCTGAAACTCTGCAACCCGGCCAAAATCAAATCTCCAAGTGATGGGCACGTTATCGTGCTACAACTGATGTTGCTGAACGGCATTCAGGCAGAAATCTTATCACTCCTAGACAGGACCGTTTTCTTTAAAATATCGCTAGGAGCCGATCGCTGGCTAGTGACCAAAATGTAAGAAGGTTACATGAAGTTGGTCTTTCTTCTCGCAGACCACTTGGAGTTCCTGCTTTGCGGCGTGGCAATCGCGGGCGGAGGCTATTGTGGGCTTGAGGACATTTCGTATGGAATGATGAGCAATGGTCCATAAACTACGGAATTCTATACTGAGTGTGCCCGACATGCTCTTGGCTTGTTTTTAGCGTTGTATTTTTCTTTAACACAGGCATTTTTTAATATAATAGTAAGGCAGAGAAAATTAAATGTAATGGTTAGGTTTTTTTGTTTTTTTTTTATTGGGTACTAATTAAACACGCTTTTTTAGCATCATTATTTGCCCTCAAAAATGTATGTTTCCTTCTAAATGACTAAGTGAGCCAGAATTAACGAGCAGCTAAATAATACTATCTAAGCCACTACTTATCATCTATATGAACCACTCTAAATAATACTATCTAAGCCACTACTTATCATCTATATGAACCACTCTAAATAATACTATCTGAGCCACTACTTATCATCTATATGAACCACTCTAAATAATACTATCTAAGCCACTACTTATCATCTATATGAACCACTCTAAATAATACTATCTAAGCCACTACTTATCATCTATATGAACCACTCTAAATAATACTATCTAAGCCACTACTTATCATCTATATGAACCACTCTAAATAATACTATCTAAGCCACTACTTATCATCTATATGAACCACTCTAAATAATACTATCTAAGCCACTACTTATCATCTATATGAACCACTCTAAATAATACTATCTAAACCACTACTTATCATCTATATGAACCACTCTAAATAATACTATCTAAGCCACTACTTATCATCTATATGAACCACTCTAAATAATAATATCTAAGCCACTACTTATCATCTATATGAACCACTCTAAATAAAACTCGGCATAATGATTATTTTTTAGCATCTAAATTTGTAGCATGCATTCTAACTTCTAAAATACTAATAGATGACATCAAAAATTTATGTATTTAGCTTCTAACTTCTTAACTCAGTACGTTTAAAATGAAACTCATCCCTTAGTAATTGATCGTCAAAATTTTGCTAAAAATGTCATCAAATAGTCGGTATATTGGCCACTAAATATTATCAGACGCTATTGAGAAGAGACAAAATAATAGACTTTAATTTTGAAATATCAGGACAGAATAATTGAACTTGATCTTACCACCTTTCTGCCCTTACAGTCGTTCTGGGTGATCATAAAAAAAACTAACCTAACCACATTTCTGCCCTCACAGACATTCTGGGTGGTATTAAAAAGGAACTAACCTAACCACCTTTCTGCCCTCACAGTTGGTCTGGGTGGTCATAAAAAAAAAAAACTAACCTAACCACCTTTCTGCCCTCACAGTCGCTCTAGGTGGGCATAAAAAAAACTAACCTGACCACCTTTCTGCCCTCACAGTTGTTCTGGATGGTCATAAAAAACTAACCTAACCACCTTTCTGCCCTCACAGTTGTTCTGGGTGGTCATAAAAAAAACTAAGCTAACCTAACCCCCTTTCTGCCCTCACAGTCGTTCTGTTCTGGGTGGTCATAAAAATAAACTAACCCAACCACCTTTCTGCCTTCACAGTTGTTCTGGGTGGTCATAAAAAAAACTAAGCTAACCTAACCACCTTTCTGCCCTCACAGTCGTTCTGGGTTAATACTTAGACACGTAAACAACTCAACTCGTTGTCACATGAATCGAGTGGTGCTCTCTGATTGGTGCAAATGACCGGTCGCTGTCGTCTCGCGTACTCGCGCCAAATCATGCAGTGGCTATTTTCACGATAAAAGAATATGATGTATTATTTTACATGCTAAGTTATAATAAATAATGCTTTCTGTGGAGGCTTCAATTATATTTTTTGAGGACATTGCGTGGAAGCTGTAAAACACAAAATGGTGACAAGATGTAAAATCCGTGGCCGAGTTAGCAAATTTGGTGCCAATGTATGAATAAGAAGGACAAGTCCACAATAATTGTTGATCTTTACTTGACGCTTTCTATAACTTCTTTCTTCTGCTTTCTATAGCTTTCAATATTATACTGACAGAAAGACTCCTGTAATAGCCTGTTTCTTGGATTTATCGAGGGCCTTCGACCTGGTCAATTATGACCTGCTCTGGCATAAGCTCACGCACGACACTACTGTTCCCGCTGACGTTATATCACTGTACAGTTTTTGGTATAGCAGTCAAAAGAATACGGTAAGGTGGGCAGGCTCTTACTCCTGAGATGTATGGGTTGGACTGTGGGGTAAGACAGGGAGGTTTGAGCTCCCCTCGTCTTTTTAATCTGTACATAAACAAGCTGATAGGTGAGCTCAGCAGTACCAAAATCGGCTGTCACGTGGCGGTGTTTGCGTGAACAATATTAGTTACGCTGATGACATGGTGCTGCTGAGTCCATCTATCGGTGCTTTAAGAAAACTCCTTGAAATATGTGAAAGTTATGCAGTGACTCATGGACTCAAATACAACACCGATAAGAGTGAGTGGTTGGTCTTTAAATCAGGTACTATGACCTATGAACAGCTGCCTGAAATCTCTCTCTCTGGGTCTCCTTTAGGGCGGGTTGCAAAGTTCAAGTATTTGGGTCACTGGGTCACTGACGACTTAAAGGATAATCTGGATATTGATAGGGAGCGCAGGTCGCTGGCTGTCCGTTGCAACATGCTGGCCCGCAGGTTTGTGCGCTGTTCTAAGGCTGTTAAGATAACGCTTTTTAAGGCCTGTACTAACACTATATGGATGTTTTTTAATCCGAAATAAAATTTTGAATTTGAATGAATTTGAATTTGAATAACTTCTTCTTTCTATCTTTCTTGGTTCGTTTCTTTTTTTTTTTTCTTTTACAACGCCCACTAAATATTCTATATTATTATTATTATTATCTATTACTGACAGTCCAAAACATTTCTTGTTAAACGTGGGGTTTAACAAGGAATGTTTTGGACTGTCAGTTTGTGAACCACTGCTGCTTTTTTTTGTTTGTAAATGTATTACTAACATAGTTTGTAGGCACATTGTAACTAACACTATGAGTCTGGTTGCTTGAAATAAATAGATAATAATAATAATATAGAATATTTAGTGGGCGTTGTAAAAAAGACGAATTAGTTTATTAGAGGCTTCCAGTCATTTTCCTGTTGCTTAGTTATTAAATTAGAAGTTTAATCACGTGTCCAATAAATAATTTTGTGGCTTGACTTATAATTTCCCTTTTTTATTTAGGGACATTTATAATCGCAAAATGCATATTGAATGGACAGCTTTCAACAGCCATTCAGCTGACGCGATACTTATCGCGATAAAATGGCTGATCGCAAACATCTGACATCCTTGTAGCTTTAAATAGCGTCCAGTAGGTACTGTCCAGTTCTCACCAGTGCGACCCCATTCAAATAGCGTCCAGTAGGTACTGTCCAGTTCTCACCAGTGCGACCCCATTCAAATAGCGTCCAGTAGGTACTGTCCAGTTGTCACCAGTGCGACCCCATTCAAATAGCGTCCAGTAGGTACTGTCCAGTTGTCACCAGTGCGACCCCATTCAAATAGCGTCCAGTAGGTACTGTCCAGTTCTCACCAGTGCGACCCCATTCAAATAGCGTCCAGTAGGTACTGTCCAGTTGTCACCAGTGCGACCCCATTCAAATAGCGTCCAGTAGGTACTGTCCAGTTCTCACCAGTGCGACCCCATTCAAATAGCGTCCAGTAGGTACTGTCCAGTTGTCACCAGTGCGACCCCATTCAAATAGCGTCCAGTAGGTACTGTCCAGTTGTCACCAGTGCGACCCCATTCAAATTTACGAAATACACGGTCCCTATGATGCGCTGCCATCTTTGTTTGTCATCCGTTGTGCAAATGGCTCAATTCCTAAACAAACCTTGAGCTCGGCGCCAAAGAGATGTGTCGCGAATCCGAACTCGCATGTCCTGTTGTCGAACGCAGCGAGTAAGTCATCGGGCACGGCGTCTCGGTTGGCTTCGAGGAAGTCCGCCGCGTCGTAGGATACCTCGCCCGCGTAGTGTCGCACGGCGAAACGGCGCGCGTGCGGCGGCCGCGCCTCCGCCAGCCTCGGGTGTCCTCTGGAATTATCGTTTAATATCATAGGGGATCATGTCATTCAAGTTATTTTATACCGTTGCCCAACCCTTCGGGAATGCAGGTGTAGCGCATGCGCAGCGCAGGATCAAAGGTCTTTTTGCGATACTTGCAAACATAATACTTACTAATAACACAACACAACACATAACACTAACAACATAATACCAACACATAACACAATAATAATAACATAATACTAATAATGGTTGTTTATATGGAAAGGATGTTTGAGAGAATTTGGGGGAAGGTTTTGCCGCAGTCTGTGGGGGCTAAATAAACAAAAATACGTTATGAGAGTGTCTTACCTGTGCGCGGCCTTTATCCTGACAACATACTGCTCGGGCGAGCCGCGTGCCGCGCACTCAGCGTCGAGCGCGGCCAGCAGGCCTCCGCGCAGTGACGACACCAGGTCGATGCACGGCACGTTGTCCACGTAGTCCACCTCGAGCGCGCACGACACGCCCTCCTCGCGGCACGACTCGGCTGACGACTTAAACACGTGTGTGTTGTAGAAGTGCTGCATGGTCTCTGCACACAGGTTGGCGCACAAGTGCTCCAGCCGGCTTGGCGCTGCGTCTTCGAAGCCGAACATATCAAGGATGCCCACGAACCCGTCCGTGGCGTGGCGTACCGCGTCGTTTAGTGCCGCCATGGAACGCGCGCCGGCGCGGCCCCGCGTGCCTCCACTGCCGCCCGCCGACGAGGTGCGTCGCGACGCAGCGTCCTGGTTGTGCACCGACTCGTTCGAGTCCGAGGACAGCGTGCCGAGAGTAGACCCGAGGCGCTTCAGGGAGTTGGCGCGACGAACTATTGTGGCCACCGTGCGACAGTACAACGCCTTGGCGAGCGCGTCGCGCGCGGCGGCGGCGGCGGGCGGGGTGGCGGGCGCGCGGGACGGGGCGGCGCGGGCTCGTGGGGCGGCGCGGGACACCAGCCCGCGGAGCAGCGCCGGCGCCGCAACGCCCAGCAGCGCCGCCGCCGCCGCCAGCTCGGCCTCGCTGGCCGGCTCGGCGGACCCGTCGCCTCCCTCTGCGAATTGCACGTTGCCTAGAAGTAGAACGGCCGCCAACACCCGCACCACATCTAAAAACGGTATGCCGAGGATAACGAGGCAGGTCTTCCAAGCGTGGAACCGCGCCGCATCTTCAGGCTCCGGCCTCCGGTGGTGTGCCGACGCGAGGTACCTACCGAAAAATATGTAAGTACAATAAGATTGCGGCCTTCGTACTAGTACGCAGGATGAGATCGTTTCCGAGGCCTGCCGTACCTACCTAAGGTCTTGTGGCGCGTAGCCTTCTAAGTGGAGCTGTGCGCGCTCGTCTGGTGTGAGTCCTGCGAGCATCTGGTAAAAGATGTGATAGTTTCGCTCGCCGGCGGGCGGACGTACCACGCGCGTTTGGTCTAGGAAGTAGCAGTGAATCTTGGTGCGGTACAGCGCTCCGTCCGTCACCTGCACCTCGATGAAGTGACCCTGCGACACACAAGTTATAGTTGAGCGTGGTCATGCGGCGGAGCGTCGTAGGTGAGCGCCGGGCGATGCTTACGATGCGGCTGGAGTGTGTGTTGGCGGGCGTGGCGGCGGTGCCGAGCGCGCGCAGCACGGTGAAGGCGGCGGCGAGGTGCTTGAAGGCGTCAGTCTCGGGCCCACCGCCCGCCACGTCGAACAACCGCCGCAGCAGCACCATTGACGCATACGTTTTGCCGGACCCCGACACGCCTGCACGACACACCACAATATTATCACTAAAACATAGAACTAAAAGATAAACATATAACATAAGGAACATAAGATTAAAGGATTATTTTCGTTTCTTTGGCTTTAAAATCGCACCACTTGGTTCAAATGTTTTTGAGGTATCAATATTAGATCATCTTCAATATGTACCTATCCAATAGGTACCTCCCTGCAGTGTGTGGCATATTGTGTACAAAATAATAACTTCTGTTTAATAAATTATGTGAAATCCTAGGATCACTAATCGGGCATTCAAAACGATTGGGCGTTAGTTGTCGAGAGGTGCGATGTATACCTGAAAGTATGATGGCCTGCGGGTAGCCGGTGTCGGCCTGGTGGCGCACGGCGTCGTGCACGAGGCGCGCCAGCTCGGGCCGCTGGGCGCGCGCCGCCGTCAGCGTCAGGGCGTTGCACGCGTCCGTATACGGGTTCACCGCCACCAGGATCGGTCCGATCATCGTCTGAAACGTACATGCACAACCATTCTACAAGGTAAGATAAGTAGGGCATGTGGCAGGATGAAAAGGACCATCAAGAACAGTCTGTCGACCTGCAACACAACAGGGCAAAAATGTTGCAACCTTCGATGTTAAAGTGTAACTAAATTATTCTTATTAAATCTGGATCATGCCCCGAGGTGTAAGACATTAGACGAATTGCTTATAAAATATGAATACACGGACAGACGAGATTTGGCGGTGCGAAGCTCGGCACACTTACATAGAACTTGTTGTGGTAGAAGCGCGCCTGTAACGCGCGCACGACGGCATCTTCGGTGAGCGGCCCGCGCAGGTGGATGAGGTCCTCCACGTCGGCGCCGCCCGCGCCCGCCGGTGCCGGCTTCGGCTGTGACCAGCGGCTTTCTATATACACACAGAGCTACTATAAATTTTCCTCAATTCTGGAAGTCAACCAATAGGCTGGGAACTGGACCGGGTCGCCCCGTGAGCGTGGGGGAATGTAGTTCACCTGGAGACATAGTTAGCATGTTCAGGGAACGTTTTATGGTGTCATCTCATTTAGGGTCGGCTAAAGGAATCGTTGAGGAGATTCATCGTGATTATGAACCAATTCGTTTTACGGCTAAGGAGGTAAGAAGACAAATCCTAAGTATGGGCGGTGGTAAGTCTCCTGGTCATGACGGTCTCAGCATCGAGCACCTCAAATATCGGGTTCATTTGCCTAGAGTGCTGGCGACGTTTTTCTCGCTTTGCGTTAGTTACTCGTACCTACCATATGATATGTTGCGAACGGTAGTGGTACCTATATTACCTATAGTTAAAAATAAGACTGGGATATGTCGGATAAGGCGAAATACAGACCAATATCCTTAGCCACTGTTATTGCTAAGGTATTGGACGGTCTGCTTGATAGACATCTGGATAAGCATGACGCTCAGTTCGGGTTTCGGCCTGGGCTTTCCACATAGAATGCTATTCTGTGTCTAAAGCAGACCGTTCAATACTATATATAGAGATACTCCTGTATATGAGTGCTTCCTTGATCTCTCGAAGGCCTTCGACCTGGTGTCGTACGACGGTACGATGTCCTTTGGGATAAGGTCAGGAAAGCGGGCGTACCTCAGGAGTTGATGGGCCTGTTTCAATACTGGTACTCGAACCAATGTAATCAGGTTCGTTGGGGTAGTACTCTCTCTGAACCGTACAGGTTGGAGTGTGGAGTTAAGCAGGGGGCTCTAACTTTTTTTTTCCGGGGTGAAAATCCTCATAGGATGTCCGCCGCCCTGGGGTGGGCGACGGGGTCTGTCAGACTTTTACTGATTACAACGTACGTACATAGGACTGCGGGACTCTAAATTCTTCCACGGCCCCACACTCTCGTGCTGGCCTGGTCTGTCCGGGCCTCGTCTCCTGCATGGGGTAGTGGGGTAGTGGGATCTCCCTCTCCCATTCTGCAGCTTCCTTCTGCGACATCCCGTCCTCGCAGAAGGACACCACCGCGTCCACCGCACTGACACCATCCTCCGCACTACTGCCAGCAGCGTCAGGTCGCCTCCTACTTCATTTGTGAGGACACGGCGCTGCTCCTCCCAAGCTACACACTCGGCGAGCTTGTGTTGCGCCGTGTCCTCCCCGCATTGGACGCAGTGGTGGCACCGAGCGTCCGGCTCCCTGCCTAAGCGACGCAGGTACTTGCCGAAGCAGCCGTGCCCCGACAGTACCTGCGTCACTTTAAACGACAGGGAGCCGTGCTTTCTCCCAAGCCAGTCGTTGAGCCGGACTGGCCGGATCGCCTCGACGGTAGCGAGGCCGGCGGTAGGGCCCATAAGCCTCTGGCGCCAGTCCGCCACCAGGACCTGATGGAGCTCCTCTCGGCGCAGCTCGCGCCGCTGCGCCGGACTGGAGCCCCGTGTCCGCTCTTCCTTGCGCCATCGGTGCATTGACGCGAGTACTTTCGCCTCTAGGTGCCAGGGCGGGGATCCGGCCAGGACGCAAGCCGCCTCGTAGGAAATCGTGCGATACCCGCGGACGACCCTGATGGCCATCGCCCTCTACGGCTTGCGCAGAATGGCGAGTGTTCCGGCCGTCAGGTCCATCGCCCACACAGGGGTCCTATACAGGGATATGGACCGCACGATTCCCACGTACAACTGCCTACAGGCAGCGCTCGGGCCCCCCATGTTGGGAAGCAACATTGACAGCGCGCCTGCTGCACCCATCAGCTTGGGCGCCAGCCGCCGGAAGTGGGGCCCGAATTCCCATCGGCTGTCGAGCACCAATCCCAGATACTTCATGGTGGACTCGACAGCAATCCGGTCCCCATTGACCACGATATGCGATCCCGGCGCCGGCGCATGCCGGAGGCCATGAAAAACCATGGCCTCCGACTTGACAAGGGCCACCTCCAGGCCTAGGCGCCGGATGCGGTTCACCACCTGTGACACCGCAGCCGTGGCTACCAACGTCGCTTCCCTCTGCGAGATCCCCCGGGCAGTGACAAGCGTATCGTTCACATACCACGTCAAGTCGGCGCCCGACGAGAGCTCGCCTCTCAGCACCCAGTCGTAGCCGATGTTCCACAAGAGCGGTCCCAAGACCGATCCCTGTGGGACACCGCACTATATTTGGTGCCGACCGGCACGGTCACGTCCCCGATAGATGACGCATCTGTTCTCCAGATAAGCCCCTACTATGCGGCGGAGGTAGGGAGGCACCCGATGGTATTTCAGGGCCTCGCTAATACAGCTCCAGGGTAGGGTGTTGAAGACGTTGGAAGTGTCTAAAGACACCGCCAACACCACCCCACCCCGGGACACCGTATCCTCCGCCAGGGCTCTCACGCGCATGATTGCGTCTATGGTGAAGCGCCCCCGACGAAAACCGAACTGGTTGTCGTCCAGGTTCGGCCCGTCTCCGCACAAGTGGCCGACGAGGCGATCTGCGATTATACGCTCAAAAAGTTTGCCCGCCTCGTCGAGCAGCACTATGGGCCGATACGCGGACGGCAAGTCCGCGGGGCGCCAGGGGGGTTTAACCTCGCCTAGGCTCTTCAACCTGTACGTGAATGAGTTGATCGTTGAGTTTAGTAGCAAACCAGTTGGGTGCAAGATAGATCGCACTAGTGTTATTAATATTAGTTATGCTGATGACATGGTGCTGCTGGGCCCAACGACTGGCTCAATCAGAGAGATGTTACTTGTTTGCGAGAGGTTTGCTACGACTTACGGTTTGCAGTATAATGTCAATAAGAGTGAGTACTTGATCTTCGAGGTCCCCGGGAGATGGATGCGTTATAAGCCCATAATTTGCCTAAAGGGGAAGCCACTAAATTGGGTTACCCGATTTAAGTACCTAGGCCATTAATTTGAGCGTGGACCTCAAAGTTCAAGTCGACATTGAACGCGAACGGAGCCACGGAACATGTTGGCCCACAGATTTGCTCGTAGTAGGTAGTAATGGGGTCAAAATCACTTTGTTCAAAGCGTTTTGTCAGTCGTTCTACAGGGGCGATCTGTGGGTTAACTGTACGCGGAAGGCTCTAGACGCCCTGCGTTTGCAGTATAATAATGGTTTTCGGGTGCTGTTGGTGTTGCCTAGGTACTGCGGTGCGTCGGGCATGTTCGCTTTGGCGCGAATGGATGACTTTTATGCCTTTATGAGGAAGAAGGCGGCCTCGTTTCTAGGTAGAACTAGGACTAGCGCTAACAGCATCCTACAAACAATGGCCGACAAGTTCGATGCGCCGGTGCTAAGGCACTGGTTAGCATTGCTTGTGCGGCAGTCTTGATTAGTTTTTAAGTGTTACTAACCCTTAGTAGATAAGTTACCAACCACTGGACCTTCGTTGTTATTAAATAAATTAAATTAATATTATTATATCATTCGTTAATGCATACAACACACTTGACACTGTCCGTACACAATCTTTTGGATTCCCCGCACGCTAAACCAAGAGTTGAAAATAAGGTGCACGATAAAAATATAGTCACTATAATGAATCTCCCATGTGCATGTGGGCTACTAGACCGATGTTGATCAGCCATACTTTCGGAATTTTTGGGAAGTCAAATGCTGTCAGTATCTAGGAACGTTTAGTTGGATTGTGACCTGGTGGTGGCGGCAAGGGATGGTGCGGCGGCGCGGAGGGCTGCGCGGCGGGCGCCGGTGGCAGCAGCTGCGGCGCGCGAGGCGGGACGGCGGGCTGCCCCGCGACTCCCGCGCCCCCAGCGCCCGCTCCCACCAGCAGGTGGTTGCGCAGTGAAACCAGGTCCGAGCTCAGGCACAGCAGCCGCCGCTGCAGGTGGACCGCCTCGTTGGAGGACGACGCGTCTGCAACACATACATGAATGTTACTTGCACTGTCGGCAGGGCGTTAACTAATAGCTAGTTTAAAATAGAGCAGCACATTATCATCGTCAACCTTCTGTACTTGTGCAGCTCCAGCATGATGATAGTTCGTTTTGTAAATAGGAACAATGCACCTTGTTCTGTATCAAGTCCAGCTCCTTCCGTGCAGTTTTTCTATTTTTCATTAAATGACAAACTTGCGATATGTAATGCCTAGTTAGTAAGTAGTAAATGATGATGATCGAGGAAGACTGATGATTCTAGGTCAATGGGAAGTATTCATTTCAATAAATCCACCCAAAAGGGTCTTGGCAGACAGACAAATAGATGAATAACGAAGGTATCTAATATGGGCGTTTTAGGCGTAGCGCCCATCCCGCTCCGTCGTGGGCCGCACATCCCGCTCCGTCGTGGGCCGCACATCCCGCTCCGTAAGTAAAACCGGCCCAGCTCAAAGGTCATGAGTGTGTTTTGACAGGTTCACTGTATCCACCGGATACAGATATTATATTTATTTGACAGTTCATAAGTTTGCAACAACCACTTATGTACAGGTAGTTCAATAACAGTGATGGTTCAGCTGAACAGTTTATTTGTACAGGTAGTTCAATAGCAGTGATGGTTCAGCTGAACAGTTTATTTGTACAAGTAGTTCAATAACAGTGATGGTTCAGCTGAACAGTTTATTTGTACAGGTAGTTCAATAACAGTGATGGTTCAGGTGAACAGTTTATTTGTACAGGTAGTTCAATAGCAGTGATGGTTCAGCTGAACAGTTTATTTGTACAAGTAGTTCAATAACAGTGATGGTTCAGCTGAACAGTTTATTTGTACAGGTAGTTCAATAACAGTGATGGTTCAGGTGAACAGTTTATTTGTACAGGTAGTTCAATAGCAGTGATGGTTCAGCTGAACAGTTTATTTGTACAGGTAGTTCAATAACAGTGATGGTTCAGCTGAACAGTTTATTTGAAAGCACTAATCTAGAACTAGCTGTATTACTACTGGATTTAAAAATATTTTGCAGCCATTTACTGAGGAAGGTTATCATCATATTAACACCAGGACAGATCCTTTTCTCAAGGGTCGCAGCGTAACGTTATAGTGCGTAATGATGGTTATAACATGCGAGGCGGAATTTCAGCCCGAGGCGAAGGCGAGGGCGTAATTGAGCCGAGCATGTTATAACCAATACGCACGTATATCGTACGACGTTTTTTAACACACTTGCGAGGAAACAAAACACAAAAAGGTTTATTTCAAATAGGACATCTGACAAAACAGTGTTGAATATTGTTGGGGAGGTAACTATAGGTAGTCACGTGCACGATGGCAATGATGAGTGATGAGCCGTCACGATACATACGTCTGCATTAATAAGTGGTGAGCCGTCGCGATACATACGTCTGCACTAATAATAAGTGATGAGCCGTCGCGATACATACGTCTGCATTAATAAGTGATGAGCCGTCGCGATACATACGTCTGCACTAATAATAAGTGATGAGCCGTCGCGATACATACGTCTGCATTAATAAGTAATGAGCCGTCGCGATACATACGTCTGCATTAATAAGTGATGAGCCGTCGCGATACATACGTCTGCATTAATAAGTGATGAGCCGTCGCGCTACATACGTCTGCATTAATAAGTGATGAGCCGTCGCGATACATACGTCTGCATTAATAAGTTTATGAGCGGTTTGTGTGTAATTGGTTTGAATGTGAAACAATATCAAATTATGTACCAAATCTTGAATTGAAATGCCAACGTAACGAATCAAAAGGTGCAAGTGGCGCGGCTGGGGCGCGCGGGCTGACAACCGGTCGAGCGCCCGCCGCCCGCCGCGCGCCGCTCCTGCACCCCATACGGCTCCAAATGGAACTCTGTGCTGTGACGCAAGAGCAGCGTCAAAAACCTTTTTATTATCTACACACTGCTACTTATGAATTTATACGTTTTCAGTTTTAGCTGACCTCCGGTTGACAGGTCTTTCGTGTAATCAGAAGTCAGCTTATACTGGCTATTAATAGCTTGATGTGTAGCGGTACCTACGAATAGTGCTCGATCGAAGAACACTTCCCGACTTCGTTCTTAAATAACATTTTTGTGTGTTAACTAATTAATTTTCTGGTAAAAGTAGTCCAAGCAGCATTACAGCATTAGCTATCTACCATCGAGAGCCCCGTCTAAATCGGTCTAGCTGTTTCTAAGATTAACCAGAACAAACACACAACCGCATTGTTTTAAAGGTTCTGTACCTCAAAAGGAAAAACGGAACCTTTATAAGATCACTTCGTTGTCCGTCTAACCTTTTTTCTCTGGAAAGCTGGAGTTGTCAAGTTTAAATCATAACCCTTTTTTTGTTTATACCGTATTTTGTGACACTCGAAAGGGAATGAACTTTACACAGAAAGTTACCTATTTTTAACCGACTTCAAAAAAGAGAAGGTTACTCAATTCGACCGTCTACGACGTACTTAGGCTTTTTTATGTTGTGCGCGGATAACTTCGTTATTTATGAACCGATTTTGATCATTCTTTTTTGTTGGAAAGAAGATATTTCAAGGTGGTCCTATGATAAGGACATCAGGACCTGATGATGGAAGACCAGAGAAATCAAGGGGTACTTTTAAAAATCGTAGGGGCGACTAGTGCATTTCTTAGTATTTTCATTAAGTATTTTAAAGCACTACAATTTAATAAAGGTCTGGAGTAGATATGATGCTGGAGCCGGGAGACAGTTGAAGGAACTCCTCAACAATTCACAGCAGCTACCTTGTGTTTGGGCTTGATTAATTTGTATTGATAAGAACTTTACACCTAGATGGGTTGTGACTGTACTCCTCACCAGTTTACAGCAGCTACTTTGTGTTTGGACTTAATTCATTTATATTGATGAGAACTTTGCACCCATTGGGTTAAAATAATGGTCTGCAGTAAATCTGATGATGAAGACCATAGGTAGTCGAGGTAGTTCTTCAAAATTGCGGGTAAAAATTAAAGTAAACAAAATTACGTCGTTTCCCAACTATATTTGCGTCAGCTTCCAGTCTGACCGGATGCAAGTGAATCCGAGTAGTTTTCACAACTAAAAAGTGTAAAATAAAAACCTTTTTACAAAAAAAAAAAAAACTACCGACTTCCATAAACCACTGCAAAGTGAAAAATAATTAATTTCGGAAGTCGGTGTCAAAAAAGAATATACAAAAACCAAAGACTAGGAAACGAAGGTTTTTTGTCAGTCATTCTTTGATTCGATAAATATTTTCCGCACAACATTGCGCACATTTTCCATGCAAATTAATTTTATCATCCTTAACCTTTTGAGCGCTGTGGTCACATATACGTGACAAGCGAAAACTGTCCTTGGAAGCCAACACACAAATTACGCCGACATTATGGTTTGATAACACATATTTGACACATCATCCTCCGTGTGTTGCCACAGATCACAAATATATCTACACAAGCTCTGAAAAGAAAATCGCTAAAAATATATGACTTCCGCAAATGTAACTATGATGCGATAAATGAACAAATTAGTGAGGTTGAGTGGGGAACCTGTTCGAGAGCCTTCCTGCGCAGGAGGCCGTGCAATGCTTCTATGATATCCTCAATGGTATTACCTACTGAACGCAATGTACCAAGCTTTAAGTCCCGGACACTTGATTTTCTGGTTTAGTTCTCAGTACATTTAATCAAAATTTATAAGAGAAAACAACGTCTCTGGGTTAAATGGAAGAAGTTTGGGGACATCAAAGACTACAATGAGTTTTCGGAATACAGAGTAGCGTTTAAAGTTGCCTGTAGTACCTACCTACCTGTTACTTAAACTATATTAAGTCGGTTGAAGAAAACTTACCACAAATATCAAGTACTTTTGAACATATTTATCAAATCGCAAACACAAATCAGCTATTCCATGCACTATGCACTATCAAAATCTTAGTCAAGTGCCAAATCTTAGTGAAGAGGACAAAATACATAAAGAGTTGCAATAGCTAGATCTGAATTTAAAGGAGTTGGTCCTGATGGATACCCTGCTCTATTTTTTAAAGCCAACCGCTGGCGTGTGCGTTCGCGCAGCGGAATGTTGTTGAATTTAAAGATTTTAAATATGCAGATATTTAGTGTATGACGTCGTGTAATTGTGTATGGTAAAAAAAAAAATTGTGCATGCAGCCATTGTGGAGAAATTCACCAAAAACTGATTCCGCTGGGCGAACGTTGTCCTGGCGGAACTTTTTTTAATCCATTGACTTTAGAAAAAAGAGATGTGTCCAAAAATTAGTGTGTATTTGTGTGCAATTGTGTATGTATGAATAAAATTTGTGCATGCATAGACTTCGGAGAAATTCAAGTTTCCGCTGCGCGAACGTTTGGCCATTAGCTAGTTTCCATATAAAGCGCTTACATAGAGAGCTGTAGATTTTTACATACGTTGTTTTGAATTTGTGCATATTTGTGTACAAAACAGATTTAGAAAAAATCGTAGGGCTAAAAAGAAAAAATATAAACGTAAAACACGCTTTTTAGGTGATAGTTCTTAAAGTATGCACTTTGTGGTCTAGATTTTCACGTTTATACAAACCTTGTAAGTGTCTGCAACATATTGCCAAATATCAATGATGTTCCTTTAGTAATTAAAGATATATAGGACAATTTACCATGATAAAATCACTGTTTACAAAGCAGTCAAATATCACGACATTCTAAAGGAATTGCTTGGTAAAATGTATGCCAATAATTAGTGTATTCATTCAACTATTCACATGCAAAATTTCATGTCATTAAATTCAGTAATTAAAGAAAAACAATTAAAATACTGACGAAGCATTGAAAACCTACATAACCCGACCAAGTTCGGATAGCTATAAAAAAGCGGCCCTGCAATATATTTAGATAACATCCCAAAATTTACAGTATAAGACCGGTATTGAATTGGTATAGGTGATAACACAATTGTTTCGATATAATATAAAGGTCATTTATTTTTGTACACCTACTTTTTTAAATGTATTTGACTATGACAAAGTAGGTACTATTTACGTAGTTACTTTATTTAAGTATGCACTTGAGACTTGAGATATAATCTAAATATATTAATTTAGGCAAATAAAATTCATACAGCTAATTTCTATTGAATATTTCACGGATCCGGATTCTTACTATAGACCCCTCAGGGAAATTAAATAATTACCACAAGTAAATGTTGATTTATTTTTATATTAGGCAGACTCTCAAACCTAAACAACTGAATAGTCTACTTTATTGATCTGTGATTGTTAATCTGTAATTTTATTATTGGAACTAGAAAATATTAGGTATACTTAGAAATGTTGAGGTTATTTACTGTATTTGCTACTCATTTAAAAACATTTCTTGAAAATACCTTTTTTATTCAAATGTTTTAGTATATAAGTACTTTTTTAATGTTGATCAAATATAAACAACTGAATAGTCCAGTTATGTGATGTAATTTTAATTTTTATTGAAGCTCGAAATATTATACTTACCCTTATATTCATAATAGTTTATTAAACCTATTTTAGTTAAAACACATTTAAGTCTATTGCTGCCATTGCAAGCGTTTGTTAACGTTATTATAATTACATAATTAAGCATTATATGTAATTAAAAATATTTTTGTACACGGATATTTAAATAGAGAAGTACTTGTTAATTGAATATTTATTTTTGTCGTGGATAGTGGCGTTATTATAAAAAAAACATTTTTCATTCAAGAAATGCAATTGTTTTATTTTTTCCTAACGCTTGTGTACGCAACTGTACCATATTAATAAATACTATATTGGAAGGTTAAGAACGTTCTTAAGATATATGGCACGGCCGCTTTTTTATAGCTATCCGAACTTGGTCGGGTTATGTTGGTTTTCGATGCTTCGTCAGTATTTTGTTTTTCTTTAATTACTGAATTTAATGACATGAAATTTGGCATGTGAATAGTTGAATGAATACACTAATTATTGGCATACATTTTACCATGCAATTCCTTTAGAATGTCGTAATATTTGCCTGCTTTGTAAACAGTGATTTTGTCATGGTAAATTGTCTTAGATCTCTTTAATTACTAAAGGAACATCATTGATATTTGGCAATATGTTACAGACACTTACAAGGTTTGTATAAACGTGAAAATCTAGACCCCAAAGTGCATACTTTAAGAACTATGACCTAAAAAGCATGTTTTACGTTTATATTTTTATCTCTTTAGCCCTACGATTTTTTCTAAATCTGTTTTGTACACAAATATGCACAAATTCAAAACAACGTATGTAAAAATCTACCGCTCTCTATGTAAGCGCTTTATATGAAAACTAGCTAATGGTCAAACGTTCGCGCAGCGGAATCTTGAATTTCTCCGAAGTCTATGCATGCTCAAATTTTATTCATACATACACAAATACACACTAATTTTTGGACACATCTCTTTTTTCTAAAGTCAATGGATTAAAAAAAGTTCCGCCAGGACAACGTTCGCCCAGCGGAATCAGTTTTTGGTGCATTCTCCACAATGGCTGCATGCACAAATTTTTTTTTACCATACACAATTACACCACGTCATACACTAAATATCTGCATATTTAAAATCTTTAAATTCAACAACATTCCGCTGCGCGAACGCACACACCGCTGGCAGTGTCTGCAAGAGCCACTCTTTATAATTTTTTAAATGCTTAGTTGAGGGTCAATTCCCGGATGTATGGAAACGGGCTAACATAAGGCCTGTACACAAAAAATGGCTCGAAACATGACGTAGAGCAATACCGGCCTATCTCAATATTATTATTAGCCTTGTAAAACTTTTTGAGAGTCTCATACATAACGAAATCTATCCACTCTTACACAGCATCATCATCCCAGAAAATCATGGGTTTGTTAAGCGACGTTCAACTGTTACAAATTTCTAATTCTCTCTAATTATCTTTTTGAAAACATGAACAGGCGAGTACAAGTTGATGCAGTTTATACAGGGAAATTTATTTTCGAGTGCGCAAAAAAAAAAATGGGTGGCTCAGAATCAATAACAGAACAAATCTGCATTATTAGTTTAAAATAAAAAATCATGTTTTTGTCCGCCCTAAAATCAGCAAATGAGAGACACCAATTATTCATATCAATATCGTAGTATTAGCATATGGCCGCGTAGTGAACATGCGGGCGGCGCGGGCGCGCGGGGGTCCTGTGATGTTCCCGCCGTCCCCACTCCGCCGAACATGAATGGGACCGCGTGCGGTGACCATAACATCGATTTCATAATAAACATCTTTCGTTATCAATAACTATTTTTTTTTTGTACTAAAACATATCAAAGTAATAATATTTTTATCTATAAAACTCATTTAACTATAAGTTGACAAAGTTTGCGCACTGGATAAAATTTTATCCTGTATAGATTTCGAAAAGCTTTTGATAAGGTCCATTGAATAAGATTGCGTTTAATTGTATACGCTGAAATTTGCTTCGCTGGTTCTCATCCTATATTACAAATAGAACTCACGGGTTGTCGTGAATGGTCATCAGTCTAATGCAGTGCATGTAACCTCGGGTATTCCACAGGGTTCAATCCTGGGACCATTATTGTTTATCCTATATAAACTCATTTGCAAAAAAAAAAAACGGACACCTAAGCAATGAACCATTTCAAATGTTAATATTACTTTGTTTGATAATTATAGGTAGTTTTATCCTCACAATTTGGTAAATTAATAAGAAAATAATCGTTTTCATCAGTATTTCATAAAGTTTTGATACAATTTATGGGAAATAATGCTAAACCTCGCTAGTAGTGTATGCTCGCTAGAAGTGCATATGTATGTTCATGAAATTAAAATTAAAAAAGTTTTTTGTTTGTTTTTTTTTTTTAATAATAACTTTATTAAATAAAAACAAACAATTTTTTTTTTTAATTTCAACTATCGAGTGTTACATAATGTTTAGTATCGAGTGTGACCCCCTCTAGCTAAAATCAGAGCTTGAATTCGTCTGGGCATGCTAGCGAGTATATCTCGAATACCTACTTGCCTGCGGAATACGTTCCCACTCCGCAGTAATTACATTCTTCAATTATACTCTCGTTGGTTTAAGGGGCCTGATTTTTTACTAGCTCCAGAATCTGAATGGCCTATTATCGCACCTGGTACTTCTCATAACACAACCGTAGGTACTCGAAACTCAGACCATGAGATCAATTCATGAGGTTGTAACTCATATCATCATTAACCAATCATTCGATCACCCACTCTCAGCGGATTCACGACGTTTCAGTTCGTGGTCTCGCTTAATCAGAGCCACAGCATACGCTCATAAATATCTATCATTGCTGCGACTACATTCACTACGAAAGAAAGGTATCCACGTTAATTTCAGCCATAAAGTTCCCAATCTCATTTTCACGTTTCATTTAGAATCAACACCAACTCCAAACGTTAAACATAATCACGGCCTTCTGCCCACGATGCTAATCTTCGATGATTTACAGTTAGCGACAACGCACGTTCTACGTCAAAGTCAGTTAGTTTCTTTTTCTGAGGAGATCAACTCCATTCGAAATCAACTACCCGTATCTAGTCATAGTAGATTGGATAAATTACCGGCTACGCTTGATAATGAGAAAGTTCTGCGTCTGTCAACTATAATTGTTGAAGCCGTCGACGTTAACGAAGAGGTGAAAAAGCCAGCCCAGCTCGATGGTAAACATCCTACTGTCCGACTTCTCGTCTTCAACTACCATCAACGGTCGGCCCACGCAAGAACAGTAGCCTTTAACTGTCAATTTTGTAAAATTCGTCGAAGTATCACCTACCGACCGCCCATGGGAAATCTCCCAGCTGCCAGGCTAGCCCATCACTGCAGACCCTTTTCGTTCGTGGGCTTAGACTACTTCGGTCCCACAACCGTGACCGTCGGACGAAGATCTGAAAAACGGTGGGTGGCATTGTATACCTGCTTAACCGTTCGAGCTATCCACCTTGAAATCGTACGCTCACTATCATCCGATGCTGCGATAATGGCTCTTAGAAGATTTATTGCTCGTCGTGGTACTCCAACTGAAATCCACTCCGACAATGGTACGTCTTTCGTTGGCGCTAACAGAGAATTAAAAACGCTTTATGCTCAAGCTGTACCTGACTTTGCTGCTAATGAGATGAAAAAATGGAAGTTTATTCCTCCATCAGCTCCTTTCATGGGAGGTTCCTGGGAAAGATTAGTCAGGTCAGTTAAGACAGCCTTAAAAGTAACCTTGGGGGCTAATGTACGTACGCCGACAGAGGAAGTATTCTCCACACTTCTCTGCGAAGTCGAAGCTTTGGTGAATTCACGCCCGTTAATGCATATCTCATGTGATCCAGAATATCCGGAAGCACTCACTCCATCACACTTCATCTTAGGAAGCTCCTCCGGACGGCCTATTCCAGCAGTACTAAATGACAAAGATGACTGCAGCAGATCGGGATGGAAGCGGGCAGTACGCATGGCCTACCGATTTTGGACAAGATGGATTTTGGAATACCTGCCAACCCTGTCACCTGGAGGACAACTGGACAGCCTCCTGCAATCACCCTCGGAGACTTAGTTGTAATCGCCGACGGAACTTTGCCGCGAGGGTCCTGGCCCAAGGAACGTATAGTTGCCACCTACCCAGGCAAAGACGGCGTGATACGGGTGGTTGATATAGCCACTCAGGCAGGCGTGCTCCGTCGGCCCGTAAAGAAAGTTGTTCCTTTAGTTTAAAAGGGGGAGCATGTGCTTGACGCACCTTCTTCTTCGTTTTTTACTACTGGTGTGTTTTTTTATTATCTATGTTTTTTTATAAGCTTTTGTTTTTTACTAAGTTGACAATAGATAATAATCCCTACCAGCGGCCTTTTCATACAGTCCTTAAAATATCTATCACACAATTAATAAGTGCAAACATTCATACTCATGAATACAAATATTTGCACTACGCGGGGATCGAACCCGCGCCTCCTTGCGCAGCGGCCGCGTTCACCACCGCAACGCCACGGAGGCTGTCCCGAAAGTTTAAAATGTAATAAAGAAATCTGACAGATTATAGTAGCTTGATGTGCTGTCGCCTGAACAAACTTAGTAAAAAATATTTTGTGCAATTTTTCAAAAACTATGCGTCCTATCAAATTCAAAATTAATTTTCCCAGAAAGTCTTCAGTTTCAGTTCATAATTTGACACTGTCTACTGAGATCAAGTAACCGTTGAATAAATACGATCATCTACTATTGCATTGCATTCATCATTTAATAAAGCTAATAAAGGTTAGTTTAATGTTTGATGCACTAACGTTTACTTGTCTAGCTAAACGTGAATAACGTTACACAATTGCATAAAAGGGAAACTTGTGTGAACAAGTAAAAGCATCATCGTCTTTGCTTTACGGTGGGATTAATTAATTCAATTTCATAACGCTGCGCACAAACCGCAGCGCAGCGAACGCGAGCCGGGACAGCGTCGAGGCGGCGGCGCGGCGGCGGCGACGCGTGCCCCGTGCGCTCAGCTTTCACTTTCAGCGCAGCGCAGCGCGGGTCGCGGAGCAGGATGTTAATATCGCGGCGGCATTCGCGATACCATTTGACAGAAATTAAAATAAAAGATTATTTTTGCTCGTTATATATACTTTGTAATAAAAGTAAATAAGAAGGTATACATATTGTGCTTTGTTTCAGTTAAGTTGATACTGAATTTATTAATAATCATCTACTTTTATATCAACTGTTATTCTTTAAACAAGTCATTTCAACTATTTATTTTTTTATAATTATAAACTAGTGCTTGACCGCACTCCCGCCTGATGGTAAGCAGTGATGCAATCGTTGATGGTAAAGCGCGCTAGTTTATTAAGAGCTTATTCACTCAAAAACCTGAGTGAATAGGAAGGAAGACGGCAGTTGAGCGAAGTGATGCAAAGTTAAACCAAACAACGATGCTGCCCCAGAGGGAGATTGATTTGGAGACCCTTCACGACCAAACTCCCGACACAGCAACATTTGGCGTATCGTGTCCGGCACACACCGGTACAAAAGTGCTCAGCCCCGTCCTCCGTACGGCATCACCAGACATCATCAAGCAACACAATCTTCTGAATTTGTAAATGTTTTAATTAAATAAATTATTATACTAGGTACTCGTGTCCATGTTAAAAACCTTTTAGAATCAGGGGTGGAACTGGAACTTTTTTTTTAAATAATTATAAAATAATGCTTAACTGCAATCCCGCCTGATGGTAAGCAGTGATGCAATCGTTGATGGTAAAGCGCACTAGTTTATTAAGCCTATTCACTTAAAAAAACTTAGGAATAGGAAGGATGACGGCAGTTGAGCGAGGTGATGCAATGTTAAACCTGTAGCGATGGTCGCAGTCGCTACAATACAACAATAACACAAAGGATTGCCCAACTATTGACGTCCCAACGATTGACGACCTTCCGCGAAAGGGTGCATATAAATCATACCAGAACAAGGATCTTGGAAAACAAAGCGCGTATGTAAGACAAAGAGCGTGGGTCCTGACCGCCTCAGCGAGGGTGTCGCACATTGTCGGACATCTGTTGGTTAACCCATTGTTCGTTGGAGAAAGTTCCGCGGACGACGCGATTCTGTCAACCTATTGTGCACCGCCGGAGAAAGCGCGCTGACCATACCGAACCGCCTTGCACGTGGACCGAAGGCGCGGCCCCGGTCCACCGGCCAATCAGACGGCACGTTCTTCCACGATCAACAAATCAGCATCAAGAACGCCCGATCAGTCAGCCCCACTCCGGTTTAGAGATAGCTGTATTATTGTCTAGTATTTAAGCTTGTGCATAGCTCGTAAGACACCACACATTAACATAATATCATATATCATAAGATCACGCATTACTGTCAGACATTTTACATTGTAACATAGTCGCGTCTCTACTCTTGTAATTAGGTAACTTATAGCATACATTGTACTCTAGACTTATGTGCAATATACAACGTTATACCTATTCGCGTTTTAATTACACAACACGCCCTACTCGCGCTAAAGTGGTGACCCCGACGATTAAAACCCGACGATTAAAACCCGACGATTAAAACCGATTAAAACCGACGTGAGACTAACCGGCGCGAGTCTAGCCGTCGTAATACGAACCGACGTGACTTCAAGACCGACGTGACTTCAAGACCGACGTGACGATACTCGTGATTAGCACATTCTAGTGGCTTCCCACCAGCGGGTTTCCCCACTAGGATTTCAAGAGGCTATATTCGCGGTATTGTAGCGTTACAACAGCAGAGTCTCTTCAGGATGGCGACCAACAACGCACCACAGGTAGAAGGGCGAGTCGACACGCTCACACTACAAGCACGGCTGTCTGACTTTTGGCCAGCGTATCCCAGGCTATGGTTCACGCACTTCGAAGCAGTAATGGCGCCACAGAAGTCAGGTGATGACGCGCGCTATCAAGCAGCTATCGCACGACTAGGACTGGACGCACTACAACAAGTAAGTGACATTATCGCCAAACCGCCCACTGAAAACAAGTACGAAACCCTGAAGGCCAGACTCATCAGCGTCTACGAGGAGTCCGAGAGCCGGAAGCTGCAAAAGCTGATGGATGAGATGGAACTCGGAGATCAGAAACCCTCACAGCTGTTACGTAAAATGCGGGAACTAGCCGGACAGAAGATACCCGACAGCACACTGCGCATCATGTGGACCAAGTTACTTCCACCCTCAGTACGCGCTGTTCTCACCGTGAGCGACATAACTGACTTAGAAAAGTTGTCGCAAATGGCAGACACTGTCATGGACACTATCGCGCTACCTAACCAGGTCGCGCAGATTACACACACGAGCGGTATGACTGCCCTACACGAACAAATAAGGCAGTTATCTCTGGAACTAGCTGAACTCAAGAACAGGCAGGAACACAGACCAATATCACACAGACCATACGACAGACGGCGTTCAAGATCGCGCTCAGCAAGCCGGGATAATAGCAATCGCAAGTATTCAGAACAATCACTTAATTGTTATTATCATCGCAAGTTCGGTAAAGAAGCGCGAAAATGTACGCGTCCGTGCAATTTCGACAGCAACAGTGCCCAGTCGGAAAACTAACGCCTGCGTCGGTTGAGGCGGCAACTGACGCGAACAACACTTCTCACCGCCTATTCATAACTGATAAGAATTCGCGTCTGTCATTTCTTATTGATACCGCCGCAAACGTTTCCGTGATACCGAGAACCAAAGGCAGGAAAGCAAAACAAACCGATTTCTGTTTATACGCGGCAAACAACACGATTATCCCAACGTACGGAGAGAAAACCTTACAACTGGATCTCAACCTACGACGGCCGTACACCTGGAAATTCATCGTCGCTGCAGTCAGCAAACCAATCATCGGTGCAGACTTCCTGAAGCGTCATCAACTTCTTGTCGACATAGCCGGCCGACGTCTCGTCGACAAAGTTACCAATATGACCGTCAGAGCATCAGTCATTCAGTCCGCCGAACCCACAGTTCGAAGTATCGACATGGAACAGCCGTATCACCAGCTCCTCAGTAAGTTTCCTGACATCCTGCGACCGTCATGCACGAAGGACACTCCCAAACACAGGGTAGAACACCACATCGAAACCACTGGTCCACCAGTGTACAGCAAGTGCAGACCGCTTCCTCCACATCGCTACCTGCCCGTGAAGAAAGAATTCGAGCTCATGATGCAGCAAGGAATTTGCCGACCAAGCAAAAGCCCTTGGGCCAGTCCACTACATGTCGTACCCAAGAAAAACGGCGACTTACGAATCTGCGGAGACTACAGGAGACTCAATGACGTCACTAAACCCGATCGCTACCCAGTCCCACGCCTCAAGGATTTTACATACCTGCTTCACGGCAAGAAAATCTTCTCCACTCTCGATTTAAACCGAGCCTACTCACAATTGCCGATCTTCGAACCCGATATCGAGAAGACAGCGATCACAACACCATTCGGTTTATTCGAATTTCCACGAATGTGCCCAGGTCTCAAGAATGCTGGACAGACATTCCAACGATTCATACACGAAGTACTGAACGGGATAGACTACGCGTTCCCATTCATCGACGATGTCATCGTTGCATCTGAAAGTGAAGCAAGCCATATCGCGGATCTGCAGGAAGTTTTACGCCGATTAGACACGTATGGTGTCACTATCAACCCATCTAAGTGTGTCTTCGGCGGCGAAACAGTCAAGTTCCTAGGTTACGAAGTATCGAGCGCGGGAATTAAGCCACTTCCAGACAAGGTCAATGCAATAATAGAATACCCCAAACCGAAAACCATTCAAGACTTACGAAGATTTATGGGGATGATAAATTTCTATAGAGACAGCGTTAGAAATGCGGCCGAGATACAAGCACCGTTAAACTCCTTTCTTCATAACTCAAAAAAACGAGACAAAACGGAAGTAACGTGGGACAACCAGTCAACAAAAGCCTTCGAGTTGTGCAAACAGAGCATAATAGATGCTGCGTTATTGTCTTACCCATCAAGTTCGCCCGACGACAAGATCGCTTTGTTTTGCGATGCGTCGGCTACCTGCGCCGGCGCATCCCTCCAACAATTGCGTAACAATAAACAATGGGTGCCACTCGGATATTTTTCGAAAAAATTCTCCGACAGACAGAAGAGATATAGCACAAATGATAGGGAGTTACTTTCGATTTTCATGGCGATAAAACACTTTCGAAAAATCTTTGAAGGCAGAGAACTCATCATCTATACTGATCACAAACCGCTGATTTACGCAATTCGCAAGCCCCCGTCTGATAACGACACACCACGCCGAATCCGCCAATTGCTCTTCATTAGCGAGTTTACTACTGATATCCGACACGTGAGCGGGGCACAAAATATTGTCGCAGACGCACTATCGCGCGTCGAGACAATCGACACGCCATCACCTATCAACTACGACGAGTTATCTCAAGCTCAAGAAAACGACAGTTGTTTACCTGCATTATCTCAACAGACCAACATACAACTCAAGAAAATCATCTTACCTGGTACCAACAAGCCAATATTCTGCGAAACATCAACGTCACATGTTCGTCCATATCTAACAGCTGACTTTCGTCGCACAGCTTTCAACGCCGTGCACAGTCCAAGTCATCCCGGAGTACGAGCTACACGGAAGCTGATGCAAGAACGATTCTTTTGGCCCTCAATGAACACCGACATCGGGGAGTGGACCAAAGCATGCAATTCGTGTCAGCTCTCCAAAATACAGCGACACAATCATAGCGACATCGCAACATTCCCACCGAGCGAACGATTTCAACACATTCACATCGATATCGTTGGTCCGCTACCTACATCAGCATGTGGACACAAATACTTACTCACAATGATCGACCGGTGCACTCGATGGCCTGAAGCTGTACCACTTCAAGAGACAACCGCTGAAACCGTCGCAAGAAAGCTATACGAAGTCTGGATATCCCGTTTCGGTTGTCCAATAAGAATTACAACCGATCAAGGACGACAGTTTGAAAGTCGACTATTCAAAGACCTAGCTCAACTACTCGGCGCAGACAGAACCCGTACTACTGCCTACCACCCGCAGAGTAATGGGATCGTCGAGCGTTGGCACAGATCGTTGAAAGCCGCACTCATGGCTAGACTAGAAAACAGCAACAAATGGATCTACGAGTTGCCTACTGTTTTAATGGGTCTAAGAGCCACTATCCGCTCCGACTCTGACACAAGCGCAGCGCAACTCACCTACGGTCAAGCTATACGCCTACCAGGTGACTTCATATCACCAACTCCAGCCACACCGACGATGGATCACGACTATGTCAATCACCTGCACGACATCATCACGAAGCTCACACCCACATACAAATCGCATGCAAACAAGCGATGTATGTTCGTGCACAACGATCTACAAACATGTAGCCACGTGTTTGTACGCGCCGACACCGTCCGCAAACCTCTGCAGCATCCATACCAAGGTCCATACCCGATCATCGAACGCAAGGAAAAGTACTTCACAATACAACTACCCGGACGATCAAGCAACATATCGATCGATCGCCTCAAACCTGCGCACACTATCAACACAGAAGATGATCCCAAGCAAACAAACAGCGAGACCAGTCAAGCACCTGCAGTTACCACAGACGAGCAAGCCACAGCCAAGACTCCAGCACCTGCAGCAACCGCAGACGAGCAATCCAGCCTACTCCCAGCCCAGCATACGAGAGAACAACGCACTAGGTCAGGCAGGATCGTTAAGACGCCTGCACGCCACGTATATTTCGCGTGAGGGGGAGAGTACTGTAGCGATGGTCGCAGTCGCTACAATACAACAATAACACAAAGGATTGCCCAACTATTGACGTCCCAACGATTGACGACCTTCCGCGAAATGGTGCATATAAATCATACCAGAACAAGGATCTTGGAAAACAAAGCGCGTATGTAAGACAAAGAGCGTGGGTCCTGACCGCCTCAGCGAGGGTGTCGCACATTGTCGGACATCTGTTGGTTAACCCATTGTTCGTTGGAGAAAGTTCCGCGGACGACGCGATTCTGTCAACCTATTGTGCACCGCCGGAGAAAGCGCGCTGACCATACCGAACCGCCTTGCACGTGCACCGAAGGCGCGGCCCGGTCCACCGGCCAATCAGACGGCACGTTCTTCCACGATCAACAAATCAGCATCAAGAACGCCCGATCAGTCAGCCCCACTCCGGTTTAGAGATAGCTGTATTATTGTCTAGTATTTAAGCTTGTGCATAGCTCGTAAGACATCCCTTTCTCACATTATCACATTACCACATATATCATAAGATCACGCATTACTGTCAGACATTTTACATTGTAACATAGTCGCGTCTCTACTCTTGTAATTAGGTAACTTATAGCATACATTGTACTCTAGACTTATGTGCAATATACAACGTTATACCTATTCGCGTTTTAATTACACAACACGCCCTACTCGGCCGAAGTACTGTAGCGATGGTCGCAGTCGCTACAATACAACAATAACACAAAGGATTGCCCAACTATTGACGTCCCAACGATTGACGACCTTCCGCGAAAGGGTGCATATAAATCATACCAGAACAAGGATCTTGGAAAACAAAGCGCGTATGTAAGACAAAGAGCGTGGGTCCTGACCGTCTCAGCGAGGGTGTCGCACATTGTCGGACATCTGTTGGTTAACCCATTGTTCGTTGTGGTCAGCGCGCTTTCTCCGGCGGTGCACAATAGGTTGACAGAATCGCGTCGTCCGCGGAACTTTCTCCAACGAACACTGTAGCGATGGTCGCAGTCGCTACAATACAACAATAACACAAAGGATTGCCCAACTATTGACGGCCCAACGATTGACGACCTTCCGCGAAAGGGTGCATATAAATCATACCAGAACAAGGATCTTGGAAAACAAAGCGCGTATGTAAGACAAAGAGCGTGGGTCCTGACCGTCTCAGCGAGGGTGTCGCACATTGTCTTACATACGCGCTTTGTTTTCCAAGATCCTTGTTCTGGTATGATTTATATGCATGGAACTCGGAGATCAGAAACCCTCACAGCTGTTACGAAAAATGCGGAAACTAGCCGGACAGAAGATACCCGACAGCACACTGCGCATCATGTGGACCAAGTTACTTCCACCTTCAGTACGCGCTGTTCTCACCGTGAGCGACATAACTGACTTAGAAAAGTTGTCGCAAATGGCAGACACTGTCATGGACACTATCGCGCCACCTAACCAGGTCGCGCAGATCACACACACGAGCGGTATGACTGCCCTACACGAACAAATAAGGCAGTTATCTCTGGAACTAGCTGAACTCAAGAACAGGCAGGAACACAGACCAATATCACACAGACCATACGACAGACGGCGTTCAAGATCGCGCTCAGCAAGCCGGGATAATAGCAATCGCAAGTATTCAGAACAATCACTTAATTGTTATTATCATCGCAAGTTCGGTAAAGAAGCGCGAAAGTGTACGCGTCCGTGCAATTTCGACAGCAACAGTGCCCAGTCGGAAAACTAACGCCTGCGTCGGTTGAGGCGGCAACTGACGCGAACAACACTTCTCACCGCCTATTCATAACTGATAAGAATTCGCGTCTGTCATTTCTTATTGATACCGCCGCAAACGTTTCCGTGATACCGAGAACCAAAGGCAGGAAAGCAAAACAAACCGATTTCTGTTTATACGCGGCAAACAACACGATTATCCCAACGTACGGAGAGAAAACCTTACAACTGGATCTCAACCTACGACGGCCGTACACCTGGAAATTCATCGTCGCTGCAGTCAGCAAACCAATCATCGGTGCAGACTTCCTGAAGCGTCATCAACTTCTTGTCGACATAGCCGGCCGACGTCTCGTCGACAAAGTTACCAATATGACCGTCAGAGCATCAGTCATTCAGTCCGCCGAACCCACAGTTCGAAGTATCGACATGGAACAGCCGTATCACCAGCTCCTCAGTAAGTTTCCTGACATCCTGCGACCGTCATGCACGAAGGATACTCCCAAACACAGGGTAGAACACCACATCGAAACCACTGGTCCACCAGTGTACAGCAAGTGCAGACCGCTTCCTCCACATCGCTACCTGCCCGTGAAGAAAGAATTCGAGCTCATGATGCAGCAAGGAATTTGCCGACCAAGCAAAAGCCCTTGGGCTAGTCCACTACATGTCGTACCCAAGAAAAACGGCGACTTACGAATCTGTGGAGACTACAGGAGACTCAATGACGTCACTAAACCCGATCGCTACCCAGTCCCACGCCTCAAGGATTTTACATACCTGCTTCACGGCAAGAAAATCTTCTCCCCTCTCGATTTAAACCGAGCCTATTCACAATTGCCGATCTTCGAACCCGATATCGAGAAGACAGCGATCACAACACCATTCGGTTTATTCGAATTTCCACGAATGTGCCCAGGTCTCAAGAATGCTGGACAGACATTCCAACGATTCATACACGAAGTACTGAACGGAATAGACTACGCGTTCCCATTCATCGACGATGTCATCGTTGCATCTGAAAGTGAAGCAAGCCATATCGCGGATCTGCAGGAAGTTTTACGCCGATTAGACACGTATGGTGTCACTATCAACCCATCTAAGTGTGTCTTCGGCGGCGAAACAGTCAAGTTCCTAGGTTACGAAGTATCGAGCGCGGGAATTAAGCCACTTCCAGACAAAGTCAATGCAATAATAGAATACCCCAAACCGAAAACCATTCAAGACTTGCGAAGATTTATGGGGATGATAAATTTCTATAGAGACAGCGTTAGGAATGCAGCCGAGATACAAGCACCGTTAAACTCCTTTCTTCATAACTCAAAAAAACGAGACAAAACGGAAGTAACGTGGGACAACCAGTCAACAAAAGCCTTCGAGTTGTGCAAACAGAGCATAATAGATGCTGCGTTATTGTCTTACCCATCAAGTTCGCCCGACGACAAGATCGCTTTGTTTTGCGATGCGTCGGCTACCTGCGCCGGCGCATCCCTCCAACAATTGCGTAACAATAAACAATGGGTGCCACTCGGATATTTTTCGAAAAAATTCTCCGACAGACAGAAGAGATATAGCACAAATGATAGGGAGTTACTTTCGATTTTCATGGCGATAAAACACTTTCGAAAAATCTTTGAAGGCAGAGAACTCATCATCTATACTGATCACAAACCGCTGATTTACGCAATTCGCAAGCCCCCGTCTGATAACGACACACCACGCCGAATCCGCCAATTGCTCTTCATTAGCGAGTTTACTACTGATATCCGACACGTGAGCGGGGCACAAAATATTGTCGCAGACGCACTATCGCGCGTCGAGACAATCGACACGCCATCACCTATCAACTACGACGAGTTATCTCAAGCTCAAGAAAACGACAGTTGTTTACCTGCATTATCTCAACAGACCAACATACAACTCAAGAAAATCATCTTACCTGGTACCAACAAGCCAATATTCTGCGAAACATCAACGTCACATGTTCGTCCATATCTAACAGCTGACTTTCGTCGCACAGCTTTCAACGCCGTGCACAGTCCAAGTCATCCCGGAGTACGAGCTACACGGAAGCTGATGCAAGAACGATTCTTTTGGCCCTCAATGAACACCGACATCGGGGAGTGGACCAAAGCATGCAATTCGTGTCAGCTCTCCAAAATACAGCGACACAATCATAGCGACATCGCAACATTCCCACCGAGCGAACGATTTCAACACATTCACATCGATATCGTTGGTCCGCTACCTACATCAGCATGTGGACACAAATACTTACTCACAATGATCGACCGGTGCACTCGATGGCCTGAAGCTGTACCACTTCAAGAGACAACCGCTGAAACCGTCGCAAGAAAGCTATACGAAGTCTGGATATCCCGTTTCGGTTGTCCAATAAGAATTACAACTGATCAAGGACGACAGTTTGAAAGTCGACTATTCAAAGACCTAGCTCAACTACTCGGCGCAGACAGAACCCGTACTACTGCCTACCACCCGCAGAGTAATGGGATCGTCGAGCGTTGGCACAGATCGTTGAAAGCCGCACTCATGGCTAGACTAGAAAACAGCAACAAATGGATCTACGAGTTGCCTACTGTTTTAATGGGTCTAAGAGCCGCTATCCGCTCCGACTCTGACACAAGCGCAGCGCAACTCACCTACGGTCAAGCTATACGCCTACCAGGTGACTTCATATCACCAACTCCAGCCACACCGACGATGGATCACGACTACGTCAATCACCTGCACGACATCATCACGAAGCTCACACCCACATACAAATCGCATGCAAACAAGCGATGTATGTTCGTGCACAACGATCTACAAACATGTAGCCACGTGTTTGTACGCGACGACACCGTCCGCAAACCTCTGCAGCATCCATACCAAGGTCCATACCCGATCATCGAACGCAAGGAAAAGTACTTCACAATACAACTACCCGGACGATCAAGCAACATATCAATCGATCGCCTCAAACCTGCGTACACTATCAACACAGAAGATGATCCCGAGCAAACAAACAGCGAGACCAGTCAAGCACCTGCAGCAACCGCAGACGAGCAATCCAGCCTACTCCCAGCCCAGCATACGAGAGAACAACGTACTAGGTCAGGCAGGATCGTTAAGACGCCTGCACGCCACGTATATTTCGCATGAGGGGGAGAGTACTGTAGCGATGGTCGCAGTCGCTACAATACAACAATAACACAAAGGATTGCCCAACTATTGACGTCCCAACGATTGACGACCTTCCGCGAAAGGGTGCATATAAATCATACCAGAACAAGGATCTTGGAAAACAAAGCGCGTATGTAAGACAAAGAGCGTGGGTCCTGACCGTCTCAGCGAGGGTGTCGCACATTGTCGGACATCTGTTGGTTAACCCATTGTTCGTTGGAGAAAGTTCCGCGGACGACGCGATTCTGTCAACCTATTGTGCACCGCCGGAGAAAGCGCGCTGACCACAACGAACCGCCTTGCACGTGCACCGAAGGCGCGGCCCGGTCCACCGGCCAATCAGACGGCACGTTCTTCCACGATCAACAAATCAGCATCAAGAACGCCCGATCAGTCAGCCCCACTCCGGTTTAGAGATAGCTGTATTATTGTCTAGTATTTAAGCTTGTGCATAGCTCGTAAGACATCCCTTTCTCACATAATCACATATATCATAAGATCACGCATTACTGTCAGACATTTTACATTGTAACATAGTCGCGTCTCTACTCTTGTAATTAGGTAACTTATAGCATACATTGTACTCTAGACTTATGTGCAATATACAACGTTATACCTATTCGCGTTTTAATTACACAACACGCCCTACTCGGCCGAAGTACTGTAGCGATGGTCGCAGTCGCTACAATACAACAATAACACAAAGGATTGCCCAACTATTGACGTCCCAACGATTGACGACCTTCCGCGAAAGGGTGCATATAAATCATACCAGAACAAGGATCTTGGAAAACAAAGCGCGTATGTAAGACAAAGAGCGTGGGTCCTGACCGTCTCAGCGAGGGTGTCGCACATTGTCGGACATCTGTTGGTTAACCCATTGTTCGTTGTGGTCAGCGCGCTTTCTCCGGCGGTGCACAATAGGTTGACAGAATCGCGTCGTCCGCGGAACTTTCTCCAACGAACACTGTAGCGATGGTCGCAGTCGCTACAATACAACAATAACACAAAGGATTGCCCAACTATTGACGGCCCAACGATTGACGACCTTCCGCGAAAGGGTGCATATAAATCATACCAGAACAAGGATCTTGGAAAACAAAGCGCGTATGTAAGACAAAGAGCGTGGGTCCTGACCGTCTCAGCGAGGGTGTCGCACATTGTCTTACATACGCGCTTTGTTTTCCAAGATCCTTGTTCTGGTATGATTTATATGCACCCTTTCGCGGAAGGTCGTCAATCGTTGGGACGTCAATAGTTGGGCAATCCTTTGTGTTATTGTTGTATTGTAGCGACTGCGACCATCGCTACAAACCCAAGACCAAACAATGCTGCGCTAGAGGGAGATTGATCTGGAAACTCCACGACCAAACTCTCGACACAACAACATTTGGCGCATCGTACCCACCACACAACGCAACACAACTGCTCAGACTCGTCCTCCGTACGGCTTCACCAGATATCATGCCGGAACACGACGAATCGCTTGGCGGCAAGACTTTGTCTGGTGGGTGGTAACTTCTGCCGGCAGTCGATATTATGGCCTACCACCGAGAAAACTCTTTATATTTTACCACAAGTCCACCACATGAGAAATGTTTCCTTATCCAGTCATACGTTTTGGCCCTGCTGCCAAAACGTACTTTTTAACTACTTAATTTTTACCGATTTCCGTCATCATCTCGAAAACTAAATGTTATCTGAATTATTTTATGTAATAGAATAATTTACAAAATATTACAAGTAAGTAAGATACGACATTCCGAAGAAGTGTACCGAATCTTGTGGATTTGAAACCTGCTTCAACGGTGAGAACGGCCCGAGTTGGCTGCTGACTCAGTGCACACCGCTAGCCCCACATCGCGCGGGTGCCGTGCGCGGACACGAACGGCCACACCGCCACTATCGCCGTCACAACACATACACCGCTAGCCACACATCGCGCGGGTGCCGTATGCGGACACGAGCGGCCACACCGCCACTATCGCCGTCACAACACATACACCGCTAGCCCCACATCGCTCGGGTGCCGTGCGCGGCCACGAACGGCCACACCGCCACTATCGCCGTCACAACACATACACCGCTAGCCACACATCGCGCGGGTGCCGTGTGCGGACACGAGCGGCCACACCGCCACTATCGCCGTCACAACACATACACCGCTAGCCACACATCGCGCGGATGCCGTGTGCGGACACGAGCGGCCACACCGCCACTATCGCCGTCACAACACATACACCGCTAGCCACACATCGCGCGGGTGCCGTGTGCGGACACGAGCGGCCACACCGCCACTATCGCCGTCACAACACATACACCGCTAGCCACACATCGCGCGGATGCCGTGTGCGGACACGAGCGGCCACACCGCCACTATCGCCGTCACAACACATACACCGCTAGCCACACATCGCGCGGGTGCCGTGCGAGCTTCTGTAATTGTTGCGCCCCTTTTTAGGGTTCCGTCGTCAACTAGGAACTTCCATACTAATATTATAAATGCGAAAGTGTCTCTGTTTATCTGTCTGTCCGGCTTTCACGCTAAAACTACTGAAACGATTCTAATGAAGTTTGGTACACAGATAGTCTAAAGCCTGAGAAAGGACATAGGCTATAATTATAACATCCCGCTATGACCAATTGGAGCAGAGCAGTAACAAAAAATGTTGCGAAAACGGGAGCTAACGCGGACATATGTAGTACATATTGCTCCCATTATTTTAACAGGCGCTTATTTTATCTCAACTGAGCTCCACGAACTGAAGTCCACGCGGACGGAGTCGCGGGCAACAGCTAGTATATAACTAGCTAAATACATTTTTTAACATATTATAAACTAGTGCTTGACCGAAATCCTGCTGATGGTAAGCAGTGATACAATTTGATGGTAAGCAGTGATACAATTTGATGGTAAGCAGTGATACAATTTGATGGTAAGCAGTGATACAATTTGATGGTAAGCAGTGATACAATTTGATGGTAAGCAGTGATACAATTTGATGGTAAGCAGTGATACAATTTGATCGTAAACGCGCGCTCGCAATGCTCGAAGACCTCAGTAGAGCCTCCGAGCGAGTCGGTCTTAAAATGAACATGGACAAGACGAAAGTCATGTCTAATGCCCATGTTGTACCGACTCCTATAAAGATTGGAGACTCTGTCCTCGAAGTTGTTGACAGTTACGTGTACCTGGGACAAAATATCCAGTTAGGAAGGTTCAACTTCGAGAAAGAGGTCAATCGTCGAATCCAACTCGGTTGGGCTGCTTTCGGGAAGCTACGTAAAATCTTCTCGTCCGAAATACCGCAGTGTCTTAAGACAAAAGTCTTCGACCAGTGTGTGTTGCCAGTGATGACCTATGGAATTGAGACGTGGTCGCTAACAATGGGCCTTATAGAAAGGCTCAAAGTCATTCAAAGGGCTATGCTTGGGGTTTCACTGCGCGATCGAATAAGGAATGAGGAGATCCGCAGAAGAACGAGAGTAACCGACATAGCCCGAAGAATTGCAACACTAAAGTGGCAGTGGGCTGGATACATTGCCCGTATTGGTGGCGACCACGCACCGGAAGACGTAGCGTGGGTAGGGCCCCGACAAGGTGACAGACGACCTAGTAAAGGTCGCGGGAAACCGCTGGATGCGGGAGGCGCAGGACCGGTCGTCGTGGAGAACCTTGGGGGAGGCCTATGTCCAGCAGTGGTTGTCTTTCGGCTGAAATGATGATGATGATAATAAATAGTAATATTCTTAATAAACTAGCGCGCTAGTTCGTCGAGCCTATTCACTCTAGCCTTGAAGACACTCAAATTGTAGTCCGACGGAAACACCGCCGCTGGCAAATTGTTCCAGTCGGTGTGTAAGTGTGTGAGTGGAACGGAGATGGGGGAATTAAATCATGCAATTCCCTCGCACACTCCCCAAAATGCATCCTATAGAACACCGAAAGGCTGGCTACTCTACGCCTGTGCTTAGCGTTGAAGTCCCCCATGATAACGCTGTAGTGAGTTTTAAAGCTATGTATAGCTTTAGAGATGTCCTCATACATAGTCTTTACTTCCTCGTCAGAGTATGCCGAGGTCGGAGCGTATACCTGAATCACCTACAGCGAATACCGTTATTCCCCGTCTATTTATTAAATAATTATTATATTCACTCTAGCCTTGAAGACACTTAAATTGCAGTCAGACGGAAACAACACCACTGGAAAATTGTTCCAATCCCTCGATTTTTGCTCTTGCATTTGCAAGAAATGATGAATTTCTTCTTATGCTTCGTAAGTTATCTAGCTCTTGATAGCTATATCTGAGGTTTGCTCGACGATTTCTCATTACCAACCAAGCCGTTTCACGGGCTGCCTCCTTTTGCTCTTGTGAGTGAAAAGCACGAAGTCGAGCCATACCAATGAAGCTCATTCATCATTAAATCATAATACTACTGGAAGAAGTTTTATTTTGCCTAGTTTGTGGAGGTGCAAGGTACCAGGGTAGCACAAAAGTGTAGGGAGAAGTCGAAACAATGAAGCTCCACATTCATCATTAAAAAATCATAATAAAATATGGAACAAGTTTTATTTTGCCTAGTTTGTGGAGGTGCAAGGTACCAGGGTAGCACAAAAGTGTAGGAGAAGTAGAAACTATGAAGCTAGCTCATCATTAAATCATAATTAATTAAATACATGGCAGAAGTTTTATTTTGCCTAGTTTGTGGAGGTGCAAGGTACCAGGGTAGCACAAAAGTGTAGGAGAAGTAGAAACTATGAAGCTAGCTCATCATTAAATCATAATTAATTAAATACATGGCAGAAGTTTTATTTTGCCTAGTTTGTGGAGGTGCAAGGTACGAGGGTAGCACAAAAGTGTAGGAGAAGTAGAAACTATGAAGCTAGCTCATCATTAAATCATAATTAATTAAATACATGGCAGTAGTTTTATTTTGCCTATTTTGTGGAGGTGCAAGGTACCAGGGTAGCACAAAAGTGTAGGAGAAGTCGAAACAATGAAGCTCATTTCATCATTAAAAATCATAATAAAATATGGAACAAGTTTTATTTTGCCTAGTTTGTGGAGGTGCAAGGTACCAGGGTAGCACAAAAATGTAGGAGACGTCGAATCAATGAGGTTCGTTTATCGAGGTGCAAGGTACCAGGGTAGCACAAAAGTGTAGGAGAAGTCGAAACAATGAAGCTCATTCATTTACACGAACGAAAAAGCTATGTCCTTCTCCCAGTTCTTAGTTACCTCCATACCAATTTTCAGCCAAATCCGTTTGGCCGGTCTCGAGTTATAAATAGTGTAACTAGAGATAAATTTTCATGTACCCTGTACACCAAGTAGAGATAAATTTTCATGTTTGGAAAGACGTAGTCACACGTTACATATACCTACCTACCGTAGCACCTTGAGAACGTGTGACTACGCCTTTCAACAACAACATGAAAATTTATCTCTACTTGGTGAATATTGCATACTTCAGAATAGTATTGTATGACATTATTGTCAATTTACAACGAAGGCATCTTGGTAGAGTCTACTTTGTCCATTTACTTGCAACTACATTAGCAACTTTGTTCCGTTCAGTATTCTGAAAATCTTGTTTTATACTTTTTCAGCGTCGTTTTTGGTCGTAGTTGGGTTTTAGTTTTTTTTACTTTTTATTATTGTTAAATGTATTAAGTAATGTGTATTATTGTGTTAATATGTATTTTGTTTAAGTCTAACTAGGCTAGTTTTTATATACGAATTATTATGTTCGATGGCTAGTTTCTACCAGCAAGCCAAATTTTCAGAATAATAAAATAATGTTACGAATGGACCTTATGTCGATGGCATAAGGTTCAATATCGCGTGACATGCAGTGCGTAACTTTTAAGCCCTATATTTCCAGATCTAGACATTTTAAAAGTGCAATATAAGAACGCATTGCTAGACTTAGGATGGCCTATCGAATGGGTCAGGTCTCAACAATTTTGACAACAGAGTGTCGACATCGGAATTTCCAGAAACCCGTTTCCGGGAATTACAGAGTCAGTCAGCATTCGACTAGCGATACGAGAACAAGCGACAGTTAAGAAGCGATCTTTGAGAAGACCTACTGCGACAACTATAACGAGAACTTCGAGTACTACGTGAAGTAACATCTGTAGTGTTATTGTGTGTTTACAACATGGACTTCGTGGACATAAGGGAAGACTTCGGTGCAACGTCAGCGACATTCTACTTGTCATTGCCTACAATCGACTGTACCTTCATTGCCAATAAACTCCGTAATCCTTAACCGGCATTTTAGTACCCCTAGCCCGTAACAATTGGTGTCAGAAGCGGAATGCCGGTCACGCCAAGGGAAGACGAAAGAGTTCGCACGTGACGACAAGCAGCGATGGATTTGGCGCGTCAAGAGGAAGAATCACTTGGTGTCCCTGCACCCATAGAAGATGCGGCCGTCGTAACACCGACGAATGTGAGTGCGCCTACTACCACCACTATTCCCGGAAGCAGCGCTTCCGATTTATCGGTGTTACTGGCTCACTTGACGGCGCAAATAAAGCTGAGTATAGCAGAATCCCAGGCACAAATAAAAGGCATAGTAGCAGAATCACAGGCAAAATCCCAGGCAGAAACCCAGACGCAAATAAAAGGCATAGTAGCAGAATTACAGGCTAAATCCCAGGCAAAAATACAGGCACAAATAATTAAAAGCGCGGCAGAATCTCAGGCAAAATCCCAGCAACTGGTATAAGAACTTAGTGAAAATGGAAAAAAAAAAAACAAAGAAGAGGTTAACGAGCTTAAAATAAAAACAGCACAACAAGATGCCCGTCTGGACCAGCAAGACGCTCGTATAGACAAACATGATGCGCGTTTCGATAAACTAGACAATACCATCATGGAGTTTGGGAACGAAGTAGAATTTTTGCATGAGAAGGTACAAAAAGGAGTTATTAAAAGTGTGGTATCGGTACCTAGTGCTTTGCCGACTTTCCAAGTACCCCATTTTGACGGAACAACGTCATGGGTGGCCTTCCGCCTTCAATTCGAAAAGGTCGCAAAAGGCAACAACTGGGACGACGATCAAGCTCTAACGGTCCTTATGCTTGCTTTGCGTGGTGGTGCCGTAAGAATCCTCGAGAATATTTCCGGCGATTGCAATACCCTAGCCTGTCTGTTAGAAGCGTTGGAGACTAGATATGGAGAGAAACACCTCGAACATGTCTACAGGGCTCGACTCCGCGACCGCACACAGAAGAGCAGTGAGGGTCTGCAACAGTGGGTAAATAGAACGTATGGTTCGGAAGGCGTATGCATCAACACCGGGATTGATTGGCGCTACTACTCTGTGATTCTTTACTGATGGAATTCGAGATGCAGAAGTCAGGGCTGCTGTACGTCTGGGTTACCATCAGACCCTGAAGGCAGTTTTGACGCATGCTCTGGAGGTGGAAGCAGTACGCCAAGATGGCCAACAACTCGACCGTATTCGTGAGGTAACCGCACAAATAAAAGCACGACGAGGACCAACTTGCTATGAGTGCGGCGAAAAAGGGCACATTCGAATTGATTGTCCCAGGAAGGCTAAGGGAAGAAGAACTTCTTGGTCACGTGAGGAGGCCGCGGTGATGGCGTGGCGCAAGCGCGATGCGAAGGTCGAGCCCGAGCGCCCGTGCGAGCGAGTCGAGTGGCGCGAGCGGAGCGATCGGAGCGGGCATCGCGAGCGACCCGCTGAACGAGAGCGGGAACGCGCGTCAAGGACCGGGAGCGAGACCGAGACCAGGAAGGCGAACGTTCCGGCAAGCGAGAATAAGAGCACGAGCGGTCGCGCGGACGGTCGTGGAGTGAGGCAGACGCAAGGCGGGACAAGGAAGTCGAGGACGAGGCACGTAAGAAGAAGTGCCTCGAGAAAAAGGCAAGGCAAATGGACCGCCGCCGCCAGCTAACTTCAGGGAGTAAGGACCGAGGTGAAGAAAGCAAACAGGAAAAGACAGAGAACTTGCGGATTATCCAGGTGAACGCTTTGGATGAAGACTGGGATAGTCAATCATTGGAAGACGCACAGCAGGAAGATAGTGATCTGAAGGCAGTAATCGAATGGAAACAACGTGGCCAGAGGCCCGCTTGGAGTGAAATATCAGCGCTAAGCCCAACAGTAAAAAGTTACTGGGCTCAATAGGACAGCCTGATAATTGATAACGGAGTTCTCAAGAGGCAATGGGAATCACCCAGTGGACAGGAGGTCACCTTACAGATAGTTGTTCCCGGTGACAAAGTCGCGTCAGTGCTACGACAGGTGCACGAAGGAGTATCCGGTGGACATCTAGGATTAAAGAAAACCTTGGAGAAGATGAGAAAAAGATTCTATTGGGTGCATTGCCGCGAAGACGTTGAGGACTGGTGTAGAAAATGTGCAGCTTGCTCCTCAGTAAAGGGACCGCAAACGAGAGCCAGAGGTTGGCTGAAAGTGTACAATGTTGGTGCACCATGGGAAAGAGTTGCTGTCGATATAGCTGGGCCATTTCCTATTACTGAAGAAGGAAATAGATATATCATCGTCATGCAAGACTATTTTAGCAAATGGCCAGAAGCTTTTGCAGTACCCAAACAAGAAGCTAATACCGTTGCCAAAAAGCTAGTTCACGAGGTGTTCTGTCGATATGGCGTTCCCTTGGAGTTACACTCTGACCAGGGTAGAAACGTCGAGTCTTCACTATTTCAAGAGGTTTGCCAACTACTCGGGATACATAAGACTCGTACAACACCATATCAACCACAGTTAGATGGAATGGTGGAAAGATTCAATCAGACGTTGGAGAATCATTTGGCCAAAGTAGTGGAAGAACATCAAAGGGATTGGGATCAATACATTCCACTCTTCTTAATGTCATACCGCTCTGCAACACATGGTAGCACAAACTGCACACCGGCGAAAGTCAAGTTCGGCCGAGAAATTAGACTACCCATAGATGCACTAACCGGAACACCTCCCGATACTCCTATCCTAGCCGTCGACTATGTGGCCGACCTGTGGCGTAAATTAGATGGAATACATGAGCTAGTGAGAGAGAATGGTCTGAAAACCAGTGAGAAAATAAAGATCCGATACGACCGCAAAGCTAACGTGCCCGGATTTGAAGAGGGAACTTTGGTATGGTTACATAATCCCATTAGAAGAAAAGGAAAGAGTTCAAATTTCCAAGCCAAATGGGAGGGTCCGTACACGATAGTAACCAGAATAAACGATGTCACCTACAGGATTAGGAAAGGACCTAGAGGGAAGCTGAAGATCGTACACGTAGACCGCCTAGCTCTCTATTATGGATCAAATCATGCTCGGGACAAGCATGACTAAGAAGGGGGCAATGTTACGAATGGACCTTATGTCGATGGCATAAGGTTCAATATCGCGTGACATGCAGTGCGTAACTTTTAAGCCATATATTTCCAGATCTAGATATTTTAAAAATGCAATATAAAAACGCATTGCTAGACTTAGGATGGCCTATCGAATAGTACAGGTCTCAACAATTTTGACAACAGAGTGTCGACATCGAAATTTCCAGAAACCCGTTTCCGGGAATTACCGTAGGTACTTACTGATTGACCTCGAAGTTATGCGCTATTATTATTACGTCTAGAGGAATCTGTAAAGTATGAAGAATCTGTGAAGTAACATCTGTAGTGTTATTGTGTATTTACAACACGGACTTCGTGGACATAAGGGAAGACTTCCGTGCAACGTCAGCGACATTCTACTTGTCATTGCCTACAATCGACTGTACCTTCGTTGCCAATAAACTTCGTAACCCTTAACCGGTATTTTAGTACCCCTAGCCCGTAACAATAAGAACCGATAAGTAACAGATTCAGAACTTGCGAAGGCATATTTCGTATATGAAAACTAGCCAAGCCAGACCTTAGGCTATAATATATTATCCTAAGTAATAAGAAGAATAGATATTTTATGTGAAATGAATTTCAGGACTGGCCATTGAACTTGGCACCCATTTAGATCTCTCTTCTTTTGTCGTTGAAGTCAACAACTAAGGCATATATTATAATTATATTGAAATTGGCTCTCATATTACATTTAGGTTTTCATGAGATTCAAATTTCAAGACCGTTTGGAACATCATTTCTTTTGATATGTTGAACGTAATTTAAGTTATCAGCAGGATGACGCACGCGGCAGTAGCGGTTCATCCCCGCCGATTTGTTTGGTATTGTAGGTACATTGTGTAAACTTATATTTTCTGTAACCGTCGTGTTTAAGTCGTTAATGAGTAACGACTTAAAACATTTTGGTAATCATTGATAAAATATTAAACTAAGGTAGATATGTCACTAGCGCACTAAAAATGAAGCGTACAAAAGGAGGTAAGTCCTGTATCTCGCTTTAGTCACTCTCGATACACTCGTAAAAACAAACGACAAACACTAACAGCGCAAACGACAAACACTAGCCATCTTTTCTTCTCTATGCTTTAGATTGCGCCCCATCTCACTCACACTGTACCAATGTATGCCGAATAAAAATATGCATGTGTGCTGCTGCTGTGTTCGGCACATTTTTTTTGGCCAGTTTGTTCAAAATCGAAATCAAAATCAAAGCATTTATTTCAAATAAACCAGTTACAGGCACTTTTGAATTGTCAGAAGGTCGGTCAGTCAATAAGATGAAGCTAGTCGCCCATTCCAAAGAGTAGGTACCTATGGAGAAGAACGGGCAAGAAACTCCATGGACATTTTTTTTAAATTTTCAAGCTATTGTTATAAATATTTGATTACATCATTCGAAATTTGAAATCAACCGTGTGAGAACGATGCAGAAATAAATTGTACGCCGAGAGCGTCCATTATGAAAAACACACAAAATCAATTCAGAAATTAAAATACGCCGTGGCAGCTAAGAGATGACCAGTCCCCTCTGACGGCGTCCGTTCACGAACATGACGAATGGATCAGCATCATTCAGCTCAACCATATTCAAGGGAACCCAATGACCCAACACACACGCCACCATCAGCGAGACATTTGAGTGAGCATGACATACTCTCAACAGCCAGAGCACTATCAAGTCAATAAAAAGACTAACCCAACAAAAAAATGCCTTACAGCACATTCGTACATTGTGCTCACACGTTTGCCATGCAATTATACAATACTAAGAAATTGAATCTACACAATGCTAAGATAGTTTTGTCCAAGGTTCAGCAGCTCCAACAGTGTTCCTGAATACTAAGTTTAGCTCCTGTGTAGCTGTACAAGTGCCGAACACCTCTGTCAGCGATACAATTCCGTAACGTACAATATGCTTGGCTACATAGTGTGTAATACAGGCTTTGAATTAGTAACATTAACAGTTACATATTAAAACTACAAGAGGAAAAACCAGAGAACAATCAGTGTATAGAAATCGGACGCAGCTCAAGCCCAAGCCTTTTTGTCCTCAATATAATCCTTCACACTATGTTAGAATAGATCGTATCTGTTTAATATTTTATCAATGTTGGTATATAAGTGGCATTTGTGATTCGGTCTACCCTTTTCGTGTCAGAGACACCCAGTATACCTAGGTACCAATGACATACAGTTGAGAATAATATCAGAAGCAAAGAATTTTATATATTGGGAATAACAAGAAAGAATGAAGAAGAAAGTTTCAGTTTTTATTTAAGAATACAAAGGGCGGTAGTTGTGTATTCAGTATCACTAGAGTTAGCCGAACAGGAAGGGAGATTGTGTATGAACATGATGCTGCATTACAAAGGGCGGTAGTTGTGTATTCAGTATCACTAGAGTTAGCCGAACAGGAAGGGAGATTGTGTATGAACATGATGCTGCATTACAAAGGGCGGTAGTTGTGTATTCAGTATCACTAGAGTTAGCCGAACAGGAAGGGAGATTGTGTATGAACATGATGCTGCATTACAAAGGGCGGTAGTTGTGTATTCAGTATACTAGAGTTAGCCGAACAGGAAGGGAGATTGTGTATGAACATGATGCTGCATTACAAAGGGCGGTAGTTGTGTATTCAGTATCACTAGAGTTAGCCGAACAGGAAGGGAGATTGTGTATGAACATGATGCTGCATTACAAAGGGCGGTAGTTGTGTATTCAGTATCACTAGAGTTAGCCGAACAGGAAGGGAGATTGTGTATGAACATGATGCTGCATTACAAAGGGCGGTAGTTGTGTATTCAGTATCACTAGAGTTAGCCGAACAGGAAGGGAGATTGTGTATGAACATGATGCTGCATTACAAAGGGCGGTAGTTGTGTATTCAGTATCACTAGAGTTAGCCGAACAGGAAGGGAGATTGTGTATGAACATGATGCTGCATTACAAAGGGCGGTAGTTGTGTATTCAGTATCACTACAGTTAGCCGAACAGGAAGGGAGATTGTGTATGAACATGATGCTGCATTACAAAGGGCGGTAGTTGTGTATTCAGTATTACTAGAGTTAGCCGAACAGGAAGGGAGATTGTGTATGAACATGATGCTGCATTACAAAGGGCGGTAGTTGTGTATTCAGTATCACTACAGTTAGCCGAACAGGAAGGGAGATTGTGTATGAACATGATGCTGCATTACAAAGGGCGGTAGTTGTGTATTCAGTATTACTAGAGTTAGCCGAACAGGAAGGGAGATTGTGTATGAACATGATGCTGCATTACAAAGGGCGGTAGTTGTGTATTCAGTATCACTACAGTTAGCCGAACAGGAAGGGAGATTGTGTATGAACATGATGCTGCATTACAAAGGGCGGTAGTTGTGTATTCAGTATCACTAGAGTTTTTTTTTTTTTACATATTATAAACCAGCGCTTGACCGCAATCCTGCCTGATGGGAAGCAGTGACGCAATCGTTGATGGTAAAGCGCACTAGTTTATTACCCGACTACGGCAAAGCAAGAGGAGGGTTATGATTTTGACAGGCTATGTATGTATGTTCATCTGTTCCCTCGTAACTTCTAAACTACTTATCAGAATTCGACAAATGACATATCATTAGAAGCGTCTTAATTGTCCGCTGGTTATAGGCTCTATGGGGTTTCACAAAATCTAATGTGGCGCCTTCTAGCGGACAAAACATACAGAGTAAAAAAATAAAATTAAGATAAATATGGCGTGTTTGGTATCATTTGAAAGCTCTTTACTTGTACATTTTGAATAAATATATATTGCTAGCATTTGCTCGTGACTTTACCTGTATTCATGGGCTGGTTGCATATAATTCATATCTTTTCGTTCATAGCTTTTTTATTCCTTATCAGAATAAGATCACTGTAGTACCATTAGAAAGGCCTTGATATTCTGTTAGTTATGAGCTATAAAGCTTGTCACCAAATTTAGTATTGCGCCCTCTAGCGGACAAAAAGTTCTATGTGAATATAACATTAAAATAAATATACCGTGTTTAGACGTGAAAGAGCTTCACGAGTACTTTATGCTTGTACATAATTACAAGAATGCTTTAATGATGTTAAATATGAGCGATAAGAGTAAAGCGCGGATCACGGGAACTGTGAATCGCTTTATGCAATGTAGAGCAGTGTGAACATTAATAGAATATGTAATGCACTAATGAAAACGACATAAGCTGGGAGTAACTCCACGCGGTGAAGGCGGAAACAGTTTGATAACTGGCTAAAACTCCCACAAAAATGTCCTCTGCACTATATGCCTTCGGGCTTATGTTGTTATATGTGTATGTATGTGCGTAACGTGTGACTACGCCTTACATATACGTACCTACCGTAGCACCTTGGCGACGTGTGACTACGCCTTTCCAAACATGAAAATTTATCTCTACATAGTGAATATTACATACTTCAGAATAGTATTGTATGACATTATTGTCAATTTACAACGAAGGCATCTTGATAGAGTCTACTGTGTCCATATACTTGCAACTACATTAGCAACTTTGTTAGGTTCAGTATTCTGAAAATCTTGTTTTATATTTTTCAGCGTCGTTTTTTGTCGTAGTTGGGTTTTAGTTTTTACTTTTTATTATTAAGAGCCTATTCACTCTAGCCTTGAAGACACTGAAATTGTAGTCCGACGGAAACACCGCCGCGGGCAAATTGTTCCAGTCCCTCGATGTACGCGGTATAAAGGAAGAGGCGAAACGCTTCTTCCGGATCGTAGTGGTGTTAACAACGTTAGTTAGTTAGCCGAACAGGAAGGGAGATTGTGTATGAACATGATGCTGCATTACAAAGGGCGGTAGTTGTGTATTCAGTATCACTAGAGTTAGCCGAACAGGAATGGAGATTGTGTATGAACATGATGCTGCATTACAAAGGGCGGTAGTTGTGTATTCAGTATCACTAGAGTTAGCCGAACAGGAAGGGAGATTGTGTATGAACATGATGCTGCATTACAAAGGGCGGTAGTTGTGTATTCAGTATCACTAGAGTTAGCCGAACAGGAAGGGAGATTGTGTATGAACATGATGCTGCATTACAAAGGGCGGTAGTTGTGTATTCAGTATCACTAGAGTTAGCCGAACAGGAAGGGAGATTGTGTATGAACATGATGCTGCATTACAAAGGGCGGTAGTTGTGTATTCAGTATCACTAGAGTTAGCCGAACAGGAAGGGAGATTGTGTATGAACATGATGCTGCATTACAAAGGGCGGTAGTTGTGTATTCAGTATCACTAGAGTTAGCCGAACAGGAAGGGAGATTGTGTATGAACATGATGCTGCATTACAAAGGGCGGTAGTTGTGTATTCAGTATCACTAGAGTTAGCCGAACAGGAAGGGAGATTGTGTATGAACATGATGCTGCATTACAAAGGGCGGTAGTTGTGTATTCAGTATCACTAGAGTTAGCCGAACAGGAAGGGAGATTGTGTATGAACATGATGCTGCATTACAAAACAGTTTCACGATGCAGCTTGTAATATGAAAGAGAATTGTCGAGCGAACGGCAGGTCAGGCGACAGCAAGTCAAGCTACCCGATACTCTCAAATATTTCCAAGCAACCTTGAGACATAGTGCTTTAACGATAATGTTTAAAATCTAATGAAGAAATCTGACAGATATTTTGTAGTAGCTTGATGTACTATATAATAGAAAGTAACTTTGACAAAGGATTCCTAAACCAATGTAAACGCCACTCTGAGTCACAAGCCAGTTCGCGGACCTAAATACTTTAGTCGAGAAATCGAGCTTTGCATGGAGCATTCCAACATCATACATAAACATATCAGGTCAGGTTGTCGTGCCAAATATGTACGTCGCTGTCGGAGGACCCAAAAAAAACCAAAATGATTTTTAACTATATTTAATTAATATAAAAATTACAATATAAAATTATAACTAACTATTACAATAAAGGAATCCTACTCTGATCGATGCTAGATACAGAATGCTTATTTAATATATTATAACTATTTCGCAAAAGACGCATCCGGTAAACAGGGGCATCGAGTGACGAGCGCTGCTAGCGTTGTCAGCGGTTTTGGTTTCCCACGTGAACGGTGTTGTTGCTTCATACTTTATCGAGGTCGGTGCAAGCTTGCATTCCACCTAATGCTATATGCTATAACACCTCCACCGCCAGATCAGCAACTATTTTTGAGGTTTTAACTGAAGAAATATTGCTGACTGCGTCTTCGTTGCTCCAGATTGTTCAGGCTCTGCATCTATGTTATCTTGTGCAGATTTCCTCTTGTCTTCTCTCTTGAGCATCTTGTAGCGTTTCAAGACCATGAACGTTGTGAATGCCAGTATGCTGATTAGCATGATGTAAAACGGGATTGTTGTATGATAAAGGTGTCCTGGTTGTACAGATTGTAGTTGCAGCGGATGCTGCGCTATCACTTTATATTGGGCAGCATGCAATCTTGTGAGATCAATTGAATTCAGTTTGAGTTGTGTTACTCCAGGCTTGATATCTGTATGGTAGTTGTCCAGGTGCATTATCTTCACTGGTTGACCTTCCACGTGATCATTGAGATTGGTGATTGTGAATTCAGGGGTGTCCAGGTAGCAGTTCACAGGAATAGTTACAAGATAACTGCCATTTAGTATGTTATAATCTTCTCGACCGCATAGGGTGTGTATTCTTGTCATATTAGGGAATGATATGATGTAATGCTTTTCATCCAGTTCTTCCATAGCTACTCTTGTTAATGTTACTGTCGTAATTTCGCAGGTTTTGTCGAGAGTTTGATTCCTGATTAGAGTTTGGATACAATCGGGATGTTGCCGCAACTGATGATTCATTTTATCTCCACAGATGTACCAGGTGTTGTACTTCGGGCATTCAGCCTCTATGTACACGTAACCATTTCTGCTTGTTGCAATAAATGGGTAAGGAGGGATAAGGGCATGTCTGAATTTATTAGGGGCTATCGACAACTTGTAAAGATCATAATTTTCCAGTGCAAATATTGGTACCTTAAATATTATAACTATCTGATTACCAGAATAATAGTAACCTGGTTTTATTATGTCGTAATACTGTCTAAGCTCTAAGTCTAATATTTTATCGCTACCGTAGAGTTTATTTAACCTTTCAATCATATGTCGTAGAACTTCAATGCTAATCATAGAATGATGCGAACTAGAACTATGGATGAAAGCTAAGATGTTCTCGATTCTTATTAGTTCATTTAAGATCTCATCTAAATTTTCGGTTATTGTAGTTAATTGCTGACCAAATCGTGCATATCTAACAATGTTAATATCTTTATAGAAATCTTTGTCTAGTATTGATTGTAATGTTTCATTTATCTTGGCTTGATTTGATACCAATTTCGTGATTACTTGAGAATGCTGGACCATCCACTCTTTGCTTATACTGATATGATTATTTAACTCTTCAGTAATTTCAAGGTTATTATCCTGTAAGATTTTGATAGCATTGTCATATTTAACTGCATCCGAATAATCTAAATTCCCCGTTACGCTTTTAATTATAGATCCTAAACCGTCAATGAGACCTCGCTTTACACGGCCGGGTTTGAGAGTATCTAAATGGTGTAAGACGCTGAGCATTTTGTCAGAAAGATAATCTAACTGTACTTCGTATAGCATGTATGTATCGTTATTTAAGTTTTGCCTGTAATTGTCTAGTTGGTCTTGCGATACTCTAATCCTTTCTTCGATGTCTTTGATCTGTATGTATTGTAAAAAGGTATGATAATGGGTTACGAGTTTTGTTGCACCAAGCCGAAAGGGGAGTACTCCTGGGCCTTCGCCAAGGCTCTCAAGTGATATTTCCTGGTTTATATCCTGGGTCGCTATCGAATGAGCAGTCAGGACCAGTAGAACCCTGTAACAATTGAGCACTTTTAGGTACTCTTTTTAATCGACTTTTAGCTACAGGACCACGTTTTTTAGAGGTATAAATATGGATGGGTAAGTCAGCTAATACGGTATCTTGGGTATATCTGGGTGCTGTCTTCTGGCGACTAGCTGAAGGATTTTTAACAAAAACGCGTTGTTGAGGCTGGTATTCAACTTCAGGTTCTCTAGATTTATTACGGTTTTCTATAATATTAGTACGATCCGCCAAAGATGACTCATTTATTAAGTCATAAACTAATTTCATTTTTTCCCTATGGTCTTGTGTATATTGTTGCATGAGATGGTTACCTAAATCTACTTCAAATGGGTCACGTGGATCGAAGTGTCCAGTTATGATATCGATCGGTCGACATTTGGTGAAACTATGTATGGTGCTATTGTAAGCTAAAATGCCATAAGGAACAAGGTTTACTACGTCCTCCCCTTTGTGAGTTAACTTTAAAATGCGTAGGTGTTCCAGCAAGGTAGAGTGGAACCGTTCCACAATTCCATTATCATTAGGAGCATGGGGCAATGTTTTATGGTGTGTTATTTTGTGCATACTAATAAACTCACTGAATAGTTGGTTGGTGAATTCTGTTCCATTATCCGATACTATGGTGAGGGGCAGACCATGATGCGTGCAGAATTTTAACAATGCTTGTACGATACTGACGGCTGTACCATCTCGTATGTGGTAAGCTTGCGCGTATTTGGAGAACACGTCTACGATAGTTAAATATTTCTCTGTCTGGATTGTTAGCAAGTCTATATGGACAGTTTCGAATGGTTTACTGGCTGGGGGTACTACTTTAAATTGCTGGTTGATTGGATGACGATCATACTTTGCCTGGCCACACACAGTGCAATTATTAATGAATTTCGTGATCTCATCTTTCATCTTTGGCCAGTAATAACGATGAGAAAGAGCTAGGTAACATTCATTTATTCCACGATGGTTGTTCTTACCATCGTGGTAATGTTTTATTATTTCTTGCTGCCTCAAATAATCTTTAACATTTTCAACTTCTCTTTTAGCTAAAACCAAATTCATTGAGGAACTTTTGAACTTTTTCTGGATAATGGGTATTATATCGTACATTGCTAATGGTGGATTTATTAAGAGTGCTGTTTTAACCTTGGGACTAACGTATTCCTTTATAACATTTATAATATCAGTTTCCAGATTGGACTTGGAAACTTGCACGCTAGTTCTTGTGTGTGTTTCAAACGGCTTAGATGCTGTAGGTCGTTTTTTTATATCACCTACCACAGTTATATGGATTTGTCTATGGAATTTATTTAATGGTACATCGACTATTGGGATTTCAAGGATTGGATTTTCCTGACTGGTGTGAGCAGAAATCGTGGCTGAATTACTTCTAGAAGGTGGACGATCTGATGCGTTAGCTACCATAGAACTCGTTTCCTCATTATTTATTTGAATGCGGGAAAGAGCATCGGCGTTTGTGTTACTAGAACCCTTTCTATAAATTACAGTAAAATCGTATTCTGATAACTTAAGCTTCCATCTGGTTAGTCTAGAATTAGGCTCCTTTAAGCTCATAACCCACTGGAGTGGCTTATGATCTGTGATGATCTTGAATTTTCTACCAAATAGGTATGGCCGAAAATATTTAGTTGCCCAAACTATAGCGAGGAGTTCTTTCTCGATAGTGCTGTAATTTATCTCACTCTCATTTAGTGTACGAGATGCGTAACATACGGGTTTATCTGCGCCTATTGGCCCTTGTGATAAAATGGCACCAAGCGCAAAATTAGAGGCATCGGTTGTCAAAATGAAATCTTTGCTGAAATCAGGGTATTGCAGGATTGGGTCGTTAGTTATAAGTGATTTGCATTTTTCGAAACTTTCGGTATAATCAGAATTTATTACAACCTTTCTTCCCTTTTTTAAGCATTGTGTAAGTGGTTTTGTTATTCGTGCGAAGTCCGGTATGAATTTACGGTAGTAGCCAACCAACCCAAGGAATTGTTTGATTTCTTTAGGGGTAGTTGGAATCGGGTAATTTTGAATTGCAATAATTTTATCCGGATTGGGTTTTATCCCATCCTTTGTTATAACGTGTCCCAAGTATGAAGTTTCCAGTTTAAGGAATTCAGACTTGTCCAACTGTATTTTGAAATTAGAATCCCGTAATTTTTGGAATACCTTCTCGAGATTAGTCATATGTTCTTGGAGCGACGTGCTGAATACTATAATATCGTCCAAATACACTAAGCAAATGGTGTTCTGTAGATCCTTGAGGACATTGTCCATGACACGTTGGAATGTAGAAGGGGAATTTTTTAATCCCATAGGCATGCGTAAAAACTCGTAATGACCGTTCTCTACATTGAATGCTGTCTTGGGGATGTCAGCAGGATCCATTTCGACCTGATAAAATCCGCTTGCCAAATCTAACGTGGTGAAATACTGACAGTTGCCTAACTTATCTAAAACATCATTGATGTTGGGGATAGGGTATTTGTCGTCATATGTTTTTTCATTTAGCTTCCTGAAGTCGACAACTAAACGCCACTTAGTTTTCCCGGAAGCATCAGCTTTCTTTGGGACAACCCAAATGGGTGAGCTCCAGGCGGATTCTGACGGGCGAATGATTCCCTGAGTTAACATTTTACCTATCTGGTCCCTAACTTCATCTCTATGTATGTAAGGGTAGCGGTAACTTTTTGAATAAACCGGGACTTCATCCGTTGTTCGAATGCGATGTTTGATTTTATTCGTGAATGTCAAAGCCTCACCTTCTATATAAAAGATATCGGCATATTTGTTACATAAGGTCTCTAAATTAATGCGTTCCTCCTTATTAAGGTGATCTGTACGCAAACGTGAAATAACTTCTTTCGCGCGGGTCGGATCGATAACAGAAAACTGGGGATCGTGACGCGAATTTTCAGTACTCGTGCACTGAATATTATAGGTGTCTGCTTGGACTGCATGATCCATTGAAAATATTAAATCGTGCTGGGTAGGGTTCGCAACTTCTAAAAATCCGCGATTATTTGCCACTGTGGTTAGACAATCTTTAATGATACATTTAGATATGATTTGTTCAGGAATTATTGCATCTCCGTCCTGTAAGTTAATTGGTACCTTGAGTATCTTTGTCGAATTAGCTGGTATAACATTTTCATATAGGTTAACGTTTCGTGAATTGTACATATTAATTTTATTGACAGAATTACGAGTAATAAGTTGCCTATCCTTAAGATCGATTTTTGCCTCCCATTTCTCCAGCAAGTCGAGTCCTATAAGCCCATCAAAATAATTGTGGAACTTATAAATGAACAATTTAATATCCTCAGACTCCTGGAATTCACTAAATGTAGGAATCGTTATAGAATAATTATTTCTTGTTGTAGCGTGTACATTTGTAACTTCAAAGGGATCGATATTTAAGGGAAAGTTACTGTAGAATGTATCTACAGCTTCTGGGCTAATGAATGACTGATTTGCGCCTGTGTCAATTAAAAGTTTTAAAGGCGGTTGCGAAATTTGGATGAACGGAAGCTGCCTTTGCGTCTGAAGGTTAACTTCTATCCTAATTTGTCTGATCTCCCGTTTTTCTGAAAATCCTGTTCACCAACAGAACTAGTATTAGTGCTGGCGGAACTATTTTTATCATCAACGGAACTAGTACCGGGTTGAGGATCACATGCTACAGGTGGAGAATATTCTAGAGCAAAATTATCGTAATAAGGGACGTTACCCACGAAATAATCGGTTTCTAGGTTATAGTACTCGGTATTATTCGTGTAGCAGTTATAGTTGGGGTCGTAATAATAAACTGGATAACAGAACTGATCACCGTAGTCAGCGCATACATTCATGTTCATCTCCTTAGATTTGAAGTAGTTTGATGGAGGTGGGTTACCATTTCTACGCCAATCGTGGCCTGATGCTTGACCGAAGGAAGGCTTTTCCCTAACTACGTACGGGCTAACGCCGCTCATGGGTTTAGGGCCAGTATTTTGCGGTACTTGGTTTGATGGTAGCTGGAAATTATTATTAGGTTTGTCAAAGCTAGTTGGTGCGGCGCGGAACATTTGCTGCGTATACGGTATCGGCGCTCGGAACATCGGTGGCGTATTGAATATCGGCGCGCGGAACATTTGTTGAGTATGCGAAGGCATTCTCAACAAATTCATCTGTTGAGGCTGAAAATTGGTAGCAGGGTTGCTTCGTGCGGAGAAATTGAACGGTTTCGGCAAAAACATAGGGTTGCCGGCATTAACTGCAGATGCTGATGGCAAGGTCTTTTGGGAATTTAACTTTTTATCAGTTAACGGATCGTGGCGATTTTGCAAATAAAGAACGTTCAATTCTTCCTGCACAAACTCGAGAGCTTTTTCAACACTTTCAGGACGCATGCAACGTATGCGAGAGCCTAAGGGCTCTTTTAAACCGCGAACAAAAGCTTGCGTGGTTAATTTCCTATAAAGGGTACGCTTGGCTTCCACAGTTGTCTTAACGTTTTCATGCAGAGTGACATAAGTCATGATAGTGCTGAATAAGTTAACACAATGGTCATAAAATTCCTGCGGTGATTTGCTCCCTTGAGTTGCTAACATAAGGTCATTGTAAAGAGTGGTCTCATCTCTTTGGTCAGAAAAATTATTAATTAATGATTTCTTTATGCTATCCCAATCTTCAGGTATACCGTTTGAGTTGATAATACGAGCAGCTGGTCCAGTTATTTTGTTCAAAATACCGTTTATTAAGCAAAGCCTAGCTAAAGCATCATCAGGGTTTGCTTCGATGTACTCCGTGACAATTTGGTCGCATAGATGTATAAACCTCGGTAAAACATGCGAATTGCCATCGAAATCTGGCACTAAACGTAAAGTCTTATAAATTAAATCGGCATTACTCATTGTGGCGGATTCAGGAGTTTCTAACCTGAATGAATCCTCCAAACTATTAGCCGTAGAATCTAAAGCTAAATTAATATTTCTATTTAAATCAATAGTTAACCTACGTGCTTGTCTAGAGGGCTCTGGCCCTTTAAATGTAGATTGCTTAGGGTGAAAAATGATTACGACTTAATAAACTAACTATAAAGAAAGGGATAGGAAGCAACTCACAGAAACGATTGTCAGTGTACTTACATTAACTGCATTTCGGTACCTCTGGGATCGATGTCTGGATTTCTCCTCCGCGCAGGACGACAGGTTCTTACAGGATACTCGGCGAACGCGTTCGCTCGCGACGGCGGTAGCGAATTTAGCGAGACGGTTATCGATATTAGAATAGCCCTATCTAGCTAGCTCGAGACGCCTCGAGTATCCTACCGACTGCGCCAAATATGTACGTCGCTGTCGGAGGACCCAAAAAAAACCAAAATGATTTTTAACTATATTTAATTAATATAAAAATTACAATATAAAATTATAACTAACTATTACAATAAAAGAATCCTACTCTGATCGATGCTAGATACAGAATGCTTATTTAATATATTATAACTATTTCGCAAAAGACGCATCCGGTAAACAGGGGCATCGAGTGACGAGCGCTGCTAGCGTTGTCAGCGGTTTTGGTTTCCCACGTGAACGGTGTTGTTGCTTCATACTTTATCGAGGTCGGTGCAAGCTTGCATTCCACCTAATGCTATATGCTATAACATGCCTACAACATCATACATAAACATATCAGGTCAGGTTGTCGTGCCTACACAAGAGCCGCTGGCGCCGACTGTGTTGTTCACAAACTAAACCAAATTTACATTCAGTGCCTTCTATTTCATTAAGAAAAGAACAGAAGAAAAATATTAGTTTACCTTCACACAAACAGACGCATCACTGAACACCAGCTCAACACACGACAGGACAATAATCGTGTTCACCGCGCGAACACTGCGTGAGTGGATTAATATTATGGTCAGCGCGATCATCTGACCCCAATCCCATAGAGAATCTATGGGGTTTAATGGTGCACAGCTGCGAGGCACAGGAGAGATGTATAAAACAATTAAACCCCATTACATACACGGAAGTGTGGGAAAATTTAAGAGGAACTGAAATATGTGGTGGTATTATATGAATATTTGCACTGGTCTGGTCGTGCCTCGGAAAGCACGTTAAGCCGTTGGTCCCGGTTGCCATACGAACATCTAGTGGCAGTCGTTACGGGTTGTTGGAGCCCTCAAAAGTCCAACAATTGGTCTAACTGCAATGCTTCGATGTCGCCTTCGGGTTGTGGAGGTCAGACGGCAGTTGCTTCACGGAAAATGGGATTAACACTGGGATTATGATGATGATGATGATTATAGGGACCATGCGCTAGTCTACTTGACTGCATTGAAAATAATGCAATATTTAAAATGTTATAATTGTATAAAATATGTATGTAATATAATTGTATTGTAATAATAATTTTTTTTTTTAATAATTATAAACTAGTGCCTTCGAGCAACACAGGGAAGGGAGTAGCCTTACCGTATGTTCTCCGTACAAATTTTTCTGGCATATTTTGCGGGAGGAGTCGAGCACACAAGTGCAATTACTACTACATCTGCACACATAAGCATGCTTGTCATGACGACACACAAACATGGAAAATAAAACAACACATCAACAAAATCTGCACACCGCCATCTGTTTCTTTGTACAGACGAGACACTACCTACACATTGACACTTTTTGAATGGCCGATTTTATTGCTTTTTTAGTGTAGTGCCAAATGTCGATACAGCAATATCGATACATTACTAAATGAGGCGCAAGGAATAAACGGTAAGGAACTGAAACATTAGACTAGTATTAAATTTCTTTATTAGGGAGACGAACGATAGAGTTAGTGGCTAATAACAGATTAAAACAGGATTTATTTATAGTCAATTAAGGTATAACACCAATTACATGGTTAACATTTACATATTTTAAAAAGTTTAAAAATAATATTAATAAAAATCAGATAGCCGGAAATGAGTGGAGCAAATTACACTTGTCCTCTTGGGATCCCAGGTTTGCTTATTATTGCAAAAAAGTTTCCACACATTCTTCAATTCAGGATTTTTAGGAAAGCTGTAACATAAATAGTTTTGACTAGAAATTACATCATGAAAATTAAAATATTATCGCAATATCCATCAAAGATATCGGTAACCGTTTGATCAGAGGCACAGATTTTGAAGCAGTTTAGCCTACAATTTTAATTCTTATAATTTCCAATACAGGGCTTCTGTCAAATACATATATTTTATTTTATTAATCCAATTATAATCCTAGGTTATACTTTACAACGCCACTTTGATCTTGTAACATGATACACAATAATAATAAAATATCTCATATAAAAACCTGATAACATTTTGTTAAACCGCATATATCGCATTAAAATTATCGACACATTATTATGTGTATGAGGTAACATCACTACGTTGTCTATTGGCGGCGAGAAATCGGATTTGTTGCTCAACTGATCCGAAATTTGTACCGAGAGAGCTAGAGCGTGCGGACTTGATGTTGATAAACAAATCCGACGATTACGATTGCACAAAATATCAGATTTTGGTGTTTAAATGATAATATGTAAAGATTTACTTACATATGAAATGTAACACTATCTTTTTGTAAATTTGAAGTAGCAGACCTCTTTTTACAGCAGAAAACAGAGCAATTCGGCATTTTGATGACAGCAGCGTTCACTCGCGCGACTCGACTCGGTCTAGTTCGAAGTCAAAGCGCAACTAGTTTTGTTACTTGGGCTAGCTTACTTGGGCTTATACTTCGACAGAGGGGAAACGCTGCGTATGCCCACTCCCTTCCCTGTGTTGCTCGAAGACTAGTGCTTGATTGCAATCCCGCCTGATGGTAAGCAGAGATGCAATCGTTGATGGTAAAGCGCACTGCTTTATTAAGCGTATTCACTTAAAAAACTTAGGAATAGGAAGGATGACGGCAGTTGAGCGAGCTGATGCAATGTTAAACCCAAGACTAACACGACCAAACGATGCTGCGCTAGAGGGAGATTGATCTGGAGACTCTCCACGACCAAACTCCCGACACAACAACATTTGGCGCACCGTACCGCCACACATCGCAACACAACTACTCAGACCCGTCCTCCGTACGACTTATCTTACGCACGCGCGTGTTGGCGTACGGTTAATGTTTTATAACATTTTAGATTTTATCATTATGGATGTATGATCTTAAATTGGGGGTCATTTTCAATCTTCTTTTGGTCAAGAAAATTAACACTTAAGCAAACATCACAATACGAATAAATATTCAAGTTATAATTCATCAAGACTTTTTCAGTTTCGCCTTCCAACACCGAAAAAATAAATTAAATACATATTTTATTTAATTATTTTTAGATTATATGTTTATGTATATTTAATAAGTACTATTACTTTTATACTTATCATGTTCATATTTTATTTCCTCCTTGTTCTTACACACTATTGTCTACATTTCTGTTTTACTTCTCCTTTCGCAGGTCTGCTGGAAGAAATTACTTAAGAATTAAGTAGCACCTTTGTACTCAGATATTAATTTAGTGTTATCCTGATGTATTGTATTGTGTGTACTGTGTGTACTGTGTGTACTGTGTGTACTGTGTGTACTGTGTGTACTGTGTGTACTGTGTGTACTGTGTGTACTGTGTGTACTTGTGGAGGTACATAAATCCTTACTTATATTATAAATGGGAAAGTGAGTTTGTTTGTTTGTTCCGCTTTCACACCGTAACTACTGAACCAATTGCTTTGAAATTTTACAGACGTAAAGTTAGAATTCTGGATTAAATAATAGGATAATTTTTATCGGAGAAAAATTTGATGTTCCCTAGGAAAATCTAAAAAGCGTGATATAAACGAATACGACGCGGGCGAAGCCGCGGGAGAAAAGCTAGTAATAAAATAAATAAATGAATGTAAAAATCAGTTTGTTTGTTCTGCTTTCACGCCTAAAGTACTGAACGGAGTTCATAACCAGGAATAACACGTAGGATATTTTTTTATCCCGATATTCCCGCGGGATTGAAAATGACGAGGAGCACCGCGGGGCACAGCTAGTAAACAAGAATGCATTATCACTACATATTATAAAACAAAGTCACTTTTACTTTCCCTATGTCGCTTTGTATTATTCAATCTTTAAAACTGCGCAACGGATTTCAGTAGGGTTTTTTTTATTAAATAGAGAGATTCAAGAGGAAGGTTTTTATGTCTATAACATGTGTAATATATAAAAGGAATACTGATAATTTTTGAAGTTAGAAGAATACTGATGTTTCTAACACATGTCGCAAAATAAAGCCTTTTTTGAGCTTATATTGCAAACGCTGGCTGAACCCTATGAAATAGATCAAAATAATGTACTACAGTATTGTAGACCTTGAAAATGCTTACAAAAAAGTCTGCAACACCATATGTCTACCTACTATACTTTCTTCATTACTTATGACTGCTTTTTTATGTTTGAAAAGTTAATTATAATGCCAGTCGAAATCAGGGCCCACTATTTGTTCCTTATTATTAACCCTTATCCAAATAAGTTACGTCATATCAAAGGTAATTTTAGTAGAAGCAGATCTCTTTTTGAATTATTGGAATTGGTTGTTTCATTCAGGAGATATTACGATTTATTCAAAACTTAACACCAGAAAAACATCCGCGTGCCGCTCGCGCCCCTGCCGCATAGAATAAAGAGGGGAAGTAGGTTATCTGCGACCCAATCCGCGATTTAATTGCCTACTGTCTTAGGGTTGACGACTGTCCGCGCTTCGTCGGTTACGGTTGTCGCCCAAACCGCTAACAAATATTTATAGACTAAGAGCTTATGTTTAAATTATTTGCTTAGTATTTAGTTTACATATACTAGTCAGTTTTTTTTTTGTAATTTTTATTTTTAGTTTTGTACACATAAAGAACCATATTTATTTTTATTTTTAATAAATACAAATATAAATAATACAAACATAACATCTATTGAATCACACATTTAATACAAAATTACAATTTAGCTACAGAAAAATACCTACTTTCTTCGGTTTAGACTATTACGAAACGCGTTGTTATTAAACTTTAATGTGTAATATATCCGTATCCTTGTAAATAACTTTTAGAAATATAATTTGAAAATATAAGTCTTTTATTTGTTCATAAATAGACATACCAACTTTGCAGTTTATGTGATCATTTTTTAAAAGCTAATGTGCCGAAAAGCCGTGACGCGCGAACCTCGTTCCGTGCTAGCCGCGACTAGCGCAGTCATAGGCACTCTAATATTGTGTTTACGTGTGCGTGCGGCGACGCATAGATACTATGGCGCAAACATACAAGCCGCGCGCGGTCCGTTTGTATGAAGATAACGTACTTCCCTCTCTTTATTCTATGCCTGCCGTCCGCCTCCTACTTGAGTGTTCTCTGCCTACACCGCGGAGTGAGTGGGCCGGAGCGGGGGACCATTATTTCGAACAAACTTGCAACCCCGGTGGGTTTTCATTCAGTTTGAAGGTGGTGGAACTGGCTATCCATGGACAATAAGGTAATAACCAAATATCATCATGGTTTCATTAAGATTCGAACTCGGACTTCGTTGATCATGAACCCACTGCTTAGCCCAAACAGCTAACAAGAACATCATCATCAACCTTTTATCGTCCCACTGCTGGGCACAGGTCTCCTCCCATACAGAGAAGGATTGAGCATAATCACCACGCTTGCTCAATGCGTGTTGGCGATTTCATACTTAAGTCTAGGTTTCCTCAAGATGTTTTCCTTCACCTTCAGTCATTGGTGTCCAAGATATACTTAGAAAGTACATGCAACAAGCACATAATCGGTAAAAATTGACTGCTGCGCTGCGTGTCGCGGGTTCGATTCCAGCACGGAACAAATATTTGTATGAGCTACAAGTAGTTGTTTGGGGTCTGGATGTTTGTGTATTTAGTTTATATGTTTGTAAACGCACCCACCATACAGGAGAACATCCAAGTGTGGGGCAAACATTAAAAAAAAAGAAATATTTATTATTTTTTCCATAACAACATTGTATTTTGAATACCAATTTATTTATTTAATATTAAAAAATGTAAAAATCGTAGTGTTATCACTGTGATAAGCATATGTCAAAACGTTATCAAAATGTAAATTAGACTTATTATTAACAAATTAAAATTGAAGTCAGACATGTTTGTACCTACTATCTTTAAATTACGAGAATTGGCCCTCTGTCCTAATATAATATAATATAATATAATATAATGTAATGTAATGTAATATAATATAATATAATATAATATAATATAATATAATATAATATAATATAATATAATATAATATAATATAATATAATATAATATAATATAATATAATATAATATAATATAATATAATATAATATAATATAATATAATATAATATAATATAATATAATATAATATAATATAATATAATATAATATAATATAATATAATATAATATAATATAATATAATATAATATAAGAGAAAATATAAGAAGAAGATGCACTAACTGAGATGTTTTTTTAGTTTAGTTTGTGTACAAGGAAAATAATAATATTTATTTCTCATTTTACAAAAAGTTCGTATTGTTGTACACAAGAATTTGGAGTATTTGTAAATATAGGGCTTATAATAAATTAACAATACATAGGTTCTCCGACTCCTAAACTAGGTGAAACCTGTGACTTAGGAGTCAGTGATTCTCCTGAAGATACAACGCCATCATTCTAGTACAATCGGCACGGTTTAACAATAAGCAAAGTTATGGACAACAACAGTGAAGCTAATTAATACAATAAAAACAAATTTAATCACCATTTAATAATATTACTGTCTAATTTAATCAGTAAACTTCAGCATCACCGTGGGTAAACATTCAATGGAGGTGGAGGATAAGGTGGAAATAAACAAATTGGATTTAGTTGTAGCTGCAGATTGCGAGCGCGTTGAAGTCTTTTACAGGGAGAGCTAAAGAGCGCGCGCCCGACCGGCGCGGCGCGGCGGCGGCCGGCCGCGGGCCGGTCGGCCTAGCAGGCTTTAGTAAACACACAGTATTAGCAGAAGCAGGCATCGTAGGCGGAGAATTCTATAAACAAATCCGCACAAGAAAAACAGCAATTTGCGTAGATGTCAAAAGATAAGATTTTTCATTTGACCGCATGTGCTGAGAAAATTTTTCGTATGCCCGCGCGTGCTAGATGCGGTGCGAGATAATTATCGTCTGTTATAAAACTTTCATTCTAAGTTTAGCATATTTTATAAGTAACTAGGCTATCAATTTTTTATTAAAATAAGCGGTTATCCCTTTCATGGGATAGCCCAGCCTAGTTATAACTAACATTATAAATAGAGAGTGAGTTTAATTGTTGGTTATGCTTTCACTCTAAAACAGTTGATTGGGTTTTCGTGAAATATGATGCATCGGTAAACAAGTTAGGATGTTTTATAGCAATATTCTCACGGTACCGATACAAAGGTGGTTGAAAGCGGGGGGCGCAGCTAGTCAATTATATATGTGAAAGATTAATCACTTGTCACATCCCAAATAAAGTGCACATCACTAAAAAGTTTTCACTTCAGAAATTGTTTCTACTCATTAAGTATTGTTGGCAAATTGTCCGAATAAATTATTCATTACATTACAACTTCACAAACGTTAGCCTTTGTCATCTGTATTGGAGTGCGGCATTCCATGTATGAAGCGGCACGACTTATGGCCCGCCATCATCCAACATCAGGACGCATTTCGAAAATAATCAACACAGTAATAACAATTCCTACAGTTATGTTAACTATAGAATGACAGCAAGCGCATAGCGCGGCGCGGCCGCAGTCAGGGCCAAGTGCGTGCGAACACAATAATAATTGCCGATCATACGCACACATGCGCACCGCGTGTACCACACGCGACCAAGTACGACACTATTCAGTTTTATGAGAGTTATGCGGCGGATAGAGCAGTGATCATACGCACACATGCGCACCGCGTGTACCACATGCGACCAAGTACGACACTATAGAGTTATGTGGCGGATAGAGCAGTGATCACAGGTAACGGGACTGCCAGTTAGTGCATCTGACGCAGGCGAGCGCCGCGCGCCGCCGCGATCAAGTCCCACACTATTCAGTTTTATGAGAGTTATGCGGCGGATAGAGCAGTGATCATACGCACACATGCGCACCGCGTGTACCACATGCGACCAAGTACGACACTATAGAGTTATGCGGCGGATAGAGCAGTGATCACAGGTAACGGGACTGCCAGTTAGTGCATCTGACGCAGGCGAGCGCCGCGCGCCGCCGCGATCAAGTCCGACACTATTCAGTTTTATGAGAGTTATGCGGCGGATAGAGCAGTGATCACAGGTAACGAGACTGCCAGTTAGTGCATCTGACGCAGGCGAGCGCCGCGCGCCGCCGCGATCAAGTCCCACACTATTCAGTTTTATGAGAGTTATGCGGCGGATAGAGCAGTGATCATACGCACACATGCGCACCACGTGTACCACATGCGACCAAGTACGACACTATAGAGTTATGTGGCGGATAGAGCAGTGATCACAGGTAACGGGACTGCCAGTTAGTGCATCTGACGCAGGCGAGCGCCGCGCTCCGCCGCGATCAAGTCCGACACTATTCAGTTTTATGAGAGTTATGCGGCGGATAGAGCAGTGATCACAGGTAACGGGACTGCCAGTTAGTGCATCTGACGCAGGCGAGCGCCGCGCGCCGCCGCGATCAAGTCCCACACTATTCAGTTTTATGAGAGTTATGCGGCGGATAGAGCAGTGATCATACGCACACATGCGCACCGCGTGTACCACATGCGACCAAGTACGACACTATAGAGTTATGTGGCGGATAGAGCAGTGATCACAGGTAACGGGACTGCCAGTTAGTGCATCTGACGCAGGCGAGCGCCGCGCTCCGCCGCGATCAAGTCCGACACTATTCAGTTTTATGAGAGTTATGCGGCGGATAGAGCAGTGATCATACGCACACATGCGCACCGCGTGTACTACACGCGACCAAGTACGACACTATAGAGTTATGCGGCGGATAGAGCAGTGATCACAGGTAACGGGACTGCCAGTTAAAATTGCCAGTATAAAGTGTTAGCCCTTAACAAAACTGTTACAATATAATACTATATATCTACATATGTATAAACTACACAATATATATGTTACCGGCCAAAGCCGAATTCAGGACAAACTAGTTTTGCCTAGGCTAAACTAGTTCTGCCTATACGCGATAGGATAAACCATTCAATCATTTTTCCAATTAAGGAGTATTTTGTATAGCTTATCTATTTATTTTGACTTCCTAGATATATTATAATGTTTAGACTAGGCCATACCAGTTTATCCTAGAATGTGCGTATTTATATCAGGATCAACTAGTTTGGCCTAGCCTAAACTGGTCTATCCTATCGAGCTTAGGATAAACTAGTTTGGACTAGCCTAAACTGGTTTATCCTATCGCGTATAGGCAGAACTAGTTTAGCCTAGGCAAAACTAGTTTGTCCTGAAATCGGGTTTGGCCGGTAACATATATATGAAGATTTTACAAAGGGTGACACAATGGGCGGGCTTATCGCTAAGAGCGATCTTTTACAGGCTGTTAATTATTCAATAATATTAAATAATTAATCAGCAATATTAAGGGATACACTTTTATTAAGCTTTTGTTTCTTTAAAACTGTCACAAGATCCCGAAACCCCGTCTGTCATGAGATTGATTTACCTACACGAGATCCCGAAAAATTCGAGATTACAAGTGTCAATCCCGTGGGATCTCGTATTTAAGATCTTGAGTCGGGATTGCATTCCCTAGGAACGATCTCGAGTCGGGATTGCATTCCCTAGGAACGATCTCGAGTCGGGATTGCATTCCCTAGGAACGATCTCGAGCCGGAATTGCATTACCTAGAAACGACCTCATAACGTATTTACGATCTAGAGTCGGGAATGCATTCCCTAGGAACGACCTCATAACCCTTCGAAGGCCCAAACATTGGATATTGATTGTGTTAGTGCCTAGCTGCCTGGTTAGTTTAAGAAATGCATAGGCTATATAACATCACGCTGCGACCAATAGGAGCGGAGCATAATAACTAACTATACCCGAAGGAAGCCGCTGGCGGCCGCTAGTTTTACATAAACCTAAGAAGCCACTTATGAAGTATCACAATCTATGGGCACAGTTCCCATTGATCGTATCCTATGGAAAGGGGCCTGCAAGACTGTTTTAATTAAATCTAAGAATGTTAGGTTAGGTTAGGGCCTACGAGAGTATAGTATAGGACTGTCAACAAGTATTTAATTAAATCTAAGAAGGTTAGGTATCTGCCTACGAGACCGTCTCCTTGTCATGGACCTCTGCGTAAAGGCCCAACGTAGACGTGTAGAGGACTGTCGGCGCCAGATCCGGTGGTGGCTGCTTGATGAAAACAGGTCCCAGGATTTTGCTTCGGTTATTGGCGACAAGTGCGTCGGTACCGACGGAGAACCTGTGCAAGACCACTGGGACAGGATCCAGGCAGCTATTACGGGGGCGGCGCGGGTGGTACTCGGCGTCTCTAAGGGCGGCCGCAAACGTGACAAGGAAACCTGGTGGTGGGACGACACAGTCCAGAGGGAGACTAAGGTGAAGAAAGCCCTCTTCAAAACGTGGCAAGCGACCGGATCTCCTGAAGATCGCGACGCATACAAGGTTGCCAAACGTGCCACCAAAAGAGCTGTAGCCAGAGCCAGACGAGACCACTTGCAACCTCTCTACGAGAAGTTGGAATCGTCTGAGGGGCAAAAGCTTATTTACAAGTTGGCACGTTCCAGGGTCAAAGCGGCACAGGATATATCCAAGTGCCGTTGTGTAAAAGACCCAAATGGCAACCTGCTATGCGAGGACCTCGCGGTGAAGGAGAGATGGCGCTCGTACTTTCACGAGCTGCTGAACAAGCAGCATCAAGAGGTGCAAACACCGGAACTCCCTCCGAACCTTGGACTAGTGCCTCTGATAACACCTGAGGAAGTCCAAACGGCTCTTCGTCGTATGGGGAATCGGAAAGCTGTCGGAGCTGACGGAAACCCCATTGAGGCCTGGAAGGCGATGGGTCCTCGCGGTGTGGGCATGCTAACTAACTTTTTCAATCGCGTGCTCCTGACCGGCAAAATCCCGAGCCAATGGAGGCTGAGTATAATTACTCCAGTCTTTAAAGGCAAGGGCTCGGTTCAGGAGTGTGGCAACTATCGCGGTATCAAGGTCATGTCCCACACCATGAAAATCTTTGAGAGGATCGTAGACTCCCGAATCCGGCAGGAGTGTGCTGTCTCGGAGTGTCAATATGGGTTTCGGCCAGGGTACGGAACCATGGACCCTATCTTCGCACTAAGGATCGCCATGGAGAGATACAGATCGAAGAGCACGCCTCTGCATATGCTCTTTCTAGATATGCAGAAGGCCTTCGACTGTGTCCCTCGAGGGGTGATCTGGTGGGCACTGAGGTCCAAAGGGGTACCTGAAGCCTATGTCGACATAATTCGAGACATGTACCTCAATTCCGATTCCGTTGTCAGGACCGCTGTTGGCGACACTAAAGCCTTCCCCATCACCGTCGGAGTCCACCAGGGATCCGTCCTTAGTCCGTTTCTGTTCAGCGTGATATTAGACGTTTTGTCGGCCAGTATCAAGGACTCACATGAGCAGCCTCCCTGGCTACTCATGTATGCTGACGATATCGCGCTGGCGGACGCGGACAGGGAACGGTTGGTGCGGCGTGTGAATGCGTGGAAGGACTCGCTTGAGAACGGAGGTCTGAAACTCAACGTGTCGAAGACCGTATACTTGGCCAGCAACACGACAGACCCCATGTCTGTGCGCATAGGCGGAGACATGGTCGAGCGCACGGACCAGTTTAAATACTTGGGGTCTGTGCTTCACGCGTCCGGCGACATTGATTGCGACGTCAAGGCACGTATTTCCGCAGCTTGGGCGAAATGGCGTGAGGTGACAGGTGTCATTTGTGACCCCAAAATGCCGGTTAAGCTTAAGGGGCAGGTCTATAAAACCATCATTAGACCTGTTCTCCTGTATGGCAGTGAGGCGTGGCCTGTGCTTGAGCGACACAAGCAGGAGCTGCGTGTCACGGAGATGAATATGCTGCGGTGGATGTGTGGAGTTACGCGGAAAGACCGCATCAGGAACTCCCGCATCCGGGGCAGCCTTCGTGTCCGTGACATTGCAGACAAACTGCAGGAGGGTCGCCTACGCTGGTACGGCCACGTCTTACGCAAACCGGCATGTTACGTGGGTAACAAATGTCTTGCCATGGCGCCTCCGCCGGGCCGGAACAAGCGGGGTAGACCAAAGAAGTGCTGGCTTGGCGTTGTAAGAGATGACATGCGTGCCAACAAGCTCTTACCACAGGACGCTAAAGATCGTGCGAAATGGAGGAGAATGTGCAGGAAAGCGGACCCCGGGCTCCAACGCGAAAGCCGCGGATGCAACCGGGATAAACGCTGAGATGATGATGATGATGATGTCAACAAGTATTTAATTAAATCTAAGAAGGTTAGGTATCTGCCTACGAGAGTATAGTATAGGACTGTCAACAAGTATTTAATTAAATCTAAGAAGGTTAGGTATCTGCCTACGAGAGTATAGTATAGGACTATCAACAAGTATTTAATTAAATCTAAGAAGGTTAAGTATCTGCCTACGAGAGTATAGTATAGGACTGTCAACAAGTATTTAATTAAATCTAAGAAGGTTAGGTATCTGCCTACGAGAGTATAGTATAGGACTATCAACAAGTATTTAATTAAATCTAAGAAGGTTAAGTATCTGCCTACGAGAGTATAGTATAGGACTGTCAACAAGTATTTAATTAAATCTAAGAAGGTTAGGTATCTGCCTACGAGAGTATAGTATAGGACTATCAACAAGTATTTAATTAAATCTAAGAAGGTTAAGTATCTGCCTACGAGAGTATAGTATAGGACTGTCAACAAGTATTTAATTAAATCTAAGAAGGTTAGGCATCTGCCTACGAGAGTATAGTATAGGACTATCAACAAGTATTTAATTAAATCTAAGAAGGTTAAGTATCTGCCTACGAGAGTATAGTATAGGACTGTCAACAAGTATTTAATTAAATCTAAGAAGGTTAGGTATCTGCCTTCGAGAGTATAGTATAGGACTATCAACAAGTATTTAATTAAATCTAAGAAGGTTAAGTATCTACCTACGAGAGTATAGTATAGGACTGTCAACAAGTATTTAATTAAATCTAAGAAGGTTAGGTATCTGCTTACGAGAGTATAGTATAGGACTGTCAACAAGTATTTAATATTATTATGGCTGATGTCCTGATGACAGCCACATTCATGTTAAATACTTTCGCCTGCACCCTAAGGGAGCTACTTTATGTGGTCCAGAGTGAGAGAGCAGAGAGAGAACAATATTGATAAATTAGTACAAAATTTCGAAGATCTTCAAGAACCTTCTATTTTACAATAAATATAATGATATTTTTCCGTAATTAGAACTAACAAGGCACTGTTACAAGTAATTTTTTGGGTAAATATTTAAAGACTAGATATCATAATATTACGCATGGTACGACAAAAGGCAGGATGTATTTATAAAACAGTTACTGCAAAAGTATTAAAAGCTCTAATGCCCAAAGTTCATAATGATACTGGGAGAATACTTGTTCAGTAAGGCGTCATGAGGGCTAGTAGGCTCAAGAACAACAGCAGCACGGAGAGATCAAGATTGACAATATTGGTATAGACAGGTGCCTTAGTTAGACTGCAAGGGACCATAACATAGTGGGTAACGGTTTGGAAAATTTGATGGATTAGGTCAAGTTCATCGTTTTGGGAAAATACGACTGATTTTTACTGTCACTGTGAACTCAGGTATCAATTGAAGATGAAGTTGCTCTTTAAATGCTCAACATTCTGCTGAGTAGTCACGGAAATGGAGGCTTTGAACTGCCGCCCGACTACACAGGTTGAAATGTTATTAGTTTGATTGTTATTCTCAGCGATTGGTATCGCTCTAAGTTCCGGACAGTTCGCTGTTGGTAACGCGCGCTCAATTTACTTTCTCACTATTTGTGAAGTTTTGATTAGCCGAACACTGAACAGAGCAGATACAGAATACAGCACTACTATTAAAATATTTTATTATAGTGAGTAGGTAGGATTGTACAGATTTGAGAAACATTAGGTCAAGCCCAGTGATTAGTAGCAGGACGTTGATGCGAACGTTCAGGACGGAAATAGACGCCACAGAACAATTTCACAACAAACTCTACCTTGTTGCCTTCAAAAAACACCAGACTATATGAATCGAAGGTAAGAAAGTAAAAGATAACCCTGCGGCCCTTTTTCTTTTTGTTTTTAGAGCAATTCGTCACCGCGCCTCCGGGGCCTTGAGTGAAGCCTCACGGGTAACGGGGGCGGGGGCGGGGGAGGGCGACAACAATGTGCAGGTAGCGCCACACACTACTGCTATACACCTTATATATGACCTTTCCACGAACACAATACGAAATACTAATAATGGACTACTAAAATCTTGTGTATTAAATCTGTTTTACAGGCATTTTTGTTACGGAAGCTTGGCATCACCACTAACTTCGAGGTGAGGTTCATAGTACTTTACAGCACAAGAACTGACAGATTGAGTGAGCACCCTAGAACAGCGACCAAACAGCAAGTGTTCGGCCTGCCGCGGTCCTCGGAGCCTGATCCTCTAAGAGCTTAAAAGGAATTTGACACATTCACAGACAGACACTCTTGCACACGCACGCACACTAAGTAATTGTACGCGGAGCTTTCGAGCTCGGAACACGACACAACAAGTAATAATCATCACAGTCCCGGGGGGCGGGGGCGGGGGGCGGGGGGCGCGCGCTCACCTTGCAGCTTCTTCTCCGTCTCCCAGAACCGCTGCAGCTCGGTGAAGTACTTGTCGAGAATGAACACCTTGGAGAGGCCGAGCGTGGCCATGGCGGGCGGCGCGCTCGCATCACAGTCCGCGGCCGCGCCGCAAGTAGCTCCAAGCGGCGACCAGTCGCGCTCGCGTGCACTCGCGTACTGCCGCGGAGCCGCCTGCCGCCGCCCGCGCCGCTCCGAGCCCGGGGCCTCCCGCTTCGTCTCCTGCTTCACCGCGACTCCGGCACGAGCGACACCTACTTTTGAACTAAAAATGTTATTTCCCCGAGTACCTAGGTATATGGCAAACGATAGTATAGTACCACCTGACATCTGTGTCTTACGCATAACTTAACTACTTATGCACCGATAGCAGACAGTAGTCGCGTCTGTAGCCTCGATATTTCTAATTAGTATAATACAAAGTCGTTTCCCGTGCCGGTTTGGTTGTCTAAAGTAGGCAATGGATGTTCATGCAGTTCGATAAATAACTTTGAACCTTCTCAATATTTTCATAGGTCGCCACCTCACCGCAGTTTACTCTGCGTCCGAGCGGTCAGCGGCGGGCGGCGGCAGGTCGCTAGTAGTGTTTTTAAGATAAACGAGAGCACCGGCGCACAGCGGCGCAGATACGGATACCAAAAGTTCATTTCGTGCATTAAACGGACACGACGCGGAGGCGCAGGTGTGTGCGGGGTCCGCGCGGGGGTGAGGCGCAGCGACGAGCTGGGCTGGGTATAGATAGCGCGGGGAGAGGGGGAGAGGGAGCGGCTGGAACTGGTTTATTTATTTGTGCGCCGAAAGCTATGCGCCCGCGCCGCACGAGCCTCCCGAGTCCCCGCAGCACTTGGAATGCTCCTAACTGTGTATTTAGGTACTGTACAGTTCCAGTTGCCACGACTAGTATGTTACATTTGTGGATGCATACATGTTAAGATTAAGGTCTTTATTACAGAACGTCAATCAAAACTCAAGTTTTACTTAAGATTACTTTCAACCAATCAAATAGCTACAAGCGAGATTTAAGTAAAGCTTGAGTTTTGAGTGAGGTTCTGTAATACGGACCATAAACGCGTAAGCTTCGTGACGGCCGCGAATCACAACTTGTAGGATTTGACCTCCGTCAGGTGAGTGAGGAAACCGGCAAATGAAATGTACCAACCCGCACTGGGCCCCCTTAGTGGATTACAGCCAATTCCCTCTTACCGAGACGAGCCCTGTGGGCTGTGGCCCCACTGCGAGAACATTATAGGATAATTATGAATTCTGAAAAAATAAGTAAACACAAAATACTCTTCTTAACTTGCTGGACATCGCTGTGGAAGAGTATAAGTAATATATACGTAATACCGTACACAACCGGTCACCTCCACAGCGGACTGTGACGCGCGCCTGACTCACGCGGCTGATGTGCTGTCCTCCAGGAGATGCCATCGACCATCACTAGACAGAGTTAATTTGTTTCAAAATTGTTTGTGCTTTGTATAACTGCCACGCTGCATACCTACCTACTTAAAAGGTTTCAGAATTATAAGAACGCAAAGGCCCATAACAACGCGGAATGCTGCGAATAAATTCAAGGAAACCTCCATCATCCTCGCCTAGCCATGACCTCGAAACCCACCGGCCTTTAATAGGGTCCCCGCTGGCGGTTTGCATTGCATGTGATCGACAAACACTGCCAACGAAAATGTCATGCCCGCAAACTTTGGGGCTACAGGGGAAGGGAAATAACTTGACTGTGTACCATGGTCTAAAGCTCTCTCTGTTTCAGAGTTGCTTGCGAGAGATATCTAGTGTGTAGATATCAATGGTGTGTAATCTTCAGGGCTACAGGGTTCAGTACGGTGTATCGCAAGGCTTAATACTGGGTCCATTCTTGTTTTTAGTATATGAGCATTTCTCTTTTTTTGCCATTACACATTGGTGTAATCTATAAATTGTTGTTACTGTTTTATTTAGAAGCACTACTGTAATTCAAGTTTACAGAAAAAATGTTATCAAATAATATATATATATATATATATATTATATATCATACTAAAATAAAAAATCAACTAAATATAAACTGTCGAAAATTGTAATGTATGAAAATTCGTATGTCCCAGTCTCCCAACCGCAATTTCAAATATAATTGTTTTGATATAATTCAAATAAACTATTCTGAGATTTTGATTATAAATCGTATTACAAGGTAAAAGGGTTCACCTAATATTTATTTCATGGTAATTTGGTTAAAATTTTACGGTTATTAATTAATTTTAAACATGTCCCAGAGACAGTTCCAGAAATGGGTTTGTTTTTGTTACCCAATTTAGACATGTAAAATATTAAGAAATATCAATTTAGTTATATTTTTTGAACTAGCAACAACGTAGATCTCACAAAATATTAATAATAAAAATAATATTATATGTATATTGCGTGTCATCGCTCACCAGCCGCAGACTGCGGAGATACCACCGCAGCTAACAAACTATGCTGACGAGGGGAGTATTGATAGGGCTACAAATGTATTACCCAGTGCAATGAGGAATTAAGGAATGCTTTTGAGGCTGCGATTCGGGAATATCATTTTATGTCGGCAGAACTAAGACCACGCCTGCCACGTTTGCCCATGCATAACAGGAATAGGGCACTGATGGCTGCTCTGGATGCGCAGTTATCAAATTGTTTTGATACCTGCCAGAACCTCCCCGATACTCATTCAATTCTGTACTGCGCAGCTGTAGCAGCTTGTCGTGTAGCTCATGTCAAAATTTCCAGTGACTCTAGAGCTACACGACCGAAACCGTCGTATTGGTGGGGCCAGAGCACTCATTGGTAAACTAATCTGCTTCAGGGAGGGTAATACTTGTCCTAGAGTGATGCGCTTTGAGAGGCGGGCATTCTCAGGTACAAATACCAGCCCTCAGAACTACATGGCCCGTGTCACGGAGCGCATCGACTTCCTGAAGCAGAAAGTGTATGCATGGGCGAACCGTATTCGTCGATATAAACGACGAGTAGAACGGTACACCCAGAATCGCACCTTCCAGAGCAATCAAAGGTGGGTTTATAGGGACTGAGAACGACCAGAACAAGGTGTGGCTGACACGTGCCTACCAGATGATGATGCCATGTGTTCATTCTGGCGCAGTATCTAGTCGGTGCCTGTCAGTCACACTGAAGGTGACTGAGCTCGGGATGTCGAGCGAGCCTGCGATCCAATACCTGAAATGGGGGCTATTACCATCTGCCCCCAAGATGTAGCTCGTGCAGGCCGTCCGTTACCTAACTGGAAGTCTCCAGGACCGGACGGGCTGCATAACTTTTGGATAAAATGGTTTCCAAGGTCGCACGTTAGCTTGGCATTTCAATTCCAGACTGCTTTAGTGTCTAGTTCGTTACCTCAGTTTCTCACTACTGGAATAACCCACCTGCTCCATAAATCAGGTAGCACCGCGGAACCCAAAAATTATAGGCCGATCACCTGTTTACCGACGGTCTATAAAGTTCTTACATCCATTTTGAAAGCTAAAATTAACAATCACATTGACAGCAATTTGATCATGTCTGTCTCTCAAAATGGATGTAGAAGTGGGTCTCGCGGTACTAAGGAGCTACTCTTCATTGATATGGCCATTAGCCAACAAGTTCGTCGTTGCCGAAAGGATCTATCGACATGTTGGATAGATTATAAGAAGGCCTATGACTCAGTTCCACATACTTGGCTCATGCGGGTGCTAGAGTTGTATAAAGTGGATACAACTCTAAGCACCTTCCTGATGACGTGTATGGGGCAATGGAGGACAGTCCTTCGCTATCCAGGATGTCAAAATATTCAGATATTAAATGATATTTGGATCTTCGTATTCAAACGGCATTAATGTACAAGAGCATTTTTTGCATGGCGCCGGTCATATTTAACTGCTTGCCGTCGTCAATCAAAGAATTGAAATTAAGCTTATTTAAGAAACGTCTGAAATTATTATTTGTGACCAAAGCATATTACAGTATATCGGAATTCCTAACAGACAAAAACCTAATGACAATGTTGACATGCTAATAAGTAGACCTATTGTTATTCTTGACATAAGTTCATGTATATTGACATTAGAATTGACATCTGTATTGAATATTGGCATTGGTATTATTAATATTTTGACATCTGTATTATTTGGTGTCATTAATTATTATTGATTGTATTCTGACATTTTTATTTTATTTTGTTTGATATTATTTTTGACTACCTTTATATTTATTGTGTGCATTTTGAATTTTTTTTAAATGTTTTGTGGTACTGATTTTTTATTTATTTGATATTGAATATTGATTTAAATGTTGCTTGTCGAATCTTTGACAGGATGTAAGTACTTATGACTCAATTTGTTTTCTTCACGACCTTATTTTTATTCATTCTAGCAAATAAACGATTATAAAAAAAATAGTTTTACGGTAAGAAATGGTATTGGAATTTATTATTTACTGTTAATTAGAGCTGGTTTTACGTTTCGAAATTCATGCGCCTTGTTAAATAAGGTGTGCATGGTTGTTACTTTTTGGACCGTTTGAAATTTCAAAGAATATTTTTATATTTTGTTCCTAATTATTATTATTTTTTATTTGGACTATTATTAATACATAAATTACATTTTTTTTTATTTCAAATTATGTAACAGTGGTACAAACTACAAATTTTGATCATATAAGACACTCACTGATTCTCATAAATATTATCTAAGGGTTAAAGTATGAAATTGCTGTTTTGTTGGTTCTTTCAATTTAAATAGAATCTTCATGATTTGAGGTTTTCGAGTGAAACTTTTTTACATGGTTTCTATGAGTTCTTCTTTTAAAAATGTGAAACATTTGAATATCGTCTTTGAATTATTGTTCTTGTTATTACTTAGACCAGTAGTCATATTCTCGCCAAGCTCCATAAAGAATGGAAACAAACCAATTTAGGATTATCACAACTCACATTTTACAAATCTCCTGTTATTTACATGATTATAGACTTTTACATGTTAACTATTTATTAACAATTCCTATTGCACCAAATTTAATAGATTCACTAAAATATCATGGATAATAACTTGGTATTTCGAAAAACCATTAAAAAGTCGACATTAATTTTACGTGATAGCCCTACAAAAAAACAAAATGGATGAAATCCAGGTATTAAACACATTTTGTGGAATTCAACCAATGAATAAAGTTGAGGCATTTGTCTGATACGATTTTGCGTATTTTAATTACTTTCAAATCAACTACATAACGCATGCATTGTAATAGGAAATATTTAGATTTTATGTTTTTGTTTAAATTGCTCAATGGTTTAGTAGATTCTGCCAAAATATTAGAAGAAGTGAAAATCAGCGTCCCTCGTAGTGGTAGCCGCTTAATTAACAGAAGAACATTCTCCCTGCCTCACAGTCGAACTAATATAGGCAACTCTTCTCCCATAAGCCGCATGCTTTCTTTTGGCAACTCTATTGGTGGTGATGTGGATGTCTTTGCTGGTTCTATAGCCTCAATGAAAGCTCAACTCGAAAATTTAATGTTATGATTGGTTTTAGTTTTGTTTTTGAGATTTTGTTTTGTTTTTGTTCTCAAATTTTTATTAATTTGTAAGTTTTTATTAATAGCACCTAAGTGGTTTATTTTACCTGTGCATGTTAGATTCACATCTAGTAGGTGTCAATCAGATGTAATATGTTATGATTATTTTTTTGTATGCATGATTGTACACAGTTTTGTGAATTACAAATAAAGAAAAAAAAATACTTTCAAGTATGGATTAAGTATAAATACACGTATGTCATATTTCATTCAAATCGGTTAAGCGTCCTATGCAAATCATAAATATCTAAACAAACTGGTTACGTTTATTGTTACTTTTATGAAAATAATCTATCTAGAAAAGGTTGTTAACATCTTTCTGTTTATCTAGTCTTTTATGCGTAAACTACTCGTTGCCTAGCAACGGTTTGTTTATCTCTATTCTTTATCAAATTTGGCCGACATGTAGTGATTTTTGACTACTAGTTCCGACGCGGAAGTAACGCGCCGGAAACAGCCCGTAATATCAATGTTGCGTTTATAGAGGGATCTACTAATGAACGCACCGTGCGATTTTATAGAGGGGGTCTACTAATGAACGCACCGTGCGATTTTATAGAGGGGTCTACTAATGAACGCACCGTGCGATTTTATAGAGGAGTCTACTAATGAACGCACCATGCGATTTTATAGAGGGTCTACTAATGAACGCACCGTGCGATTTTATAGAGGGGTCTACTAATGAACGCACCGTGCGATTTTATAGAGAGATCTAATAATGAACGAACCGTGCGATTTGAAGATTGAGCCACGAGGAAGACCGCCCACACAGGTGAATAAGGAGGAAATAAGAGAGATGGTGGAACCCAATCCTAGTCAAACTATCCAGGAATTAACGGAATTTAACGTTAATATACCAATAATATTGATTCATTTGCATCAAATCAATAAAATACGAAATATGGGTGCCTCATGATTTGACTGATCTGCAGAAAGAAACGCGTGTTGAAATTTAATAATAATAATAAGGCAACACCAACGTCAACGTCAACATTCCTTTTGATTTCTTTTTGTATATTCAAAATATATATCAAATTATTTATAGCAGTTTTCATATTTATATACAACGTGTAACAAAAAGGGTATATACATACCAAGGGCATGGCATCTTTAGATGATATCAAACGATGTCGGAAGGGTTTCAACTCAAAATAAAATACTCAAAAAAATGGTACCAAATTTTCGGTTTCGTGTGTTTCTTAAAATAAAATCATAACAAACGTGGCAGCACACTACATATGTTAATAACTACTCGTTACCCGTCACGTTACTTGCCAAAATCCGATAAATGTCTTGAATATCTCTGTGCGACTAGTATGATAGTAGCCCATCACAGGCGGTGTTTTTCCTCATAACTTCCTAACATATAGAGATTTGAGAGAGAGAGAATTAAAAAACCCTTCCACTATCGTTTGATATCATGTAAAGATGCCATGCCTTTGTTATGTATATACCCTTTATGTTACACGTTGTATACGTGAAATAAAAAACAAAATAACAGAAACATTATATTTCATAAGGATCAATAACAGAAAATAGCATAAATAAAAAATTAAAGATGTACCTGGAAAATTGTGAATGACATTTGTCATTGTCACCTCCACACCGATACGCAAATACTTATGAGAATAATAAAAGAAATGTATATATGAAGAATAGATGTTGACACGATCTGCCGCTCGATGTGCACGCCCACCACCTCCGGACTCGTCGCTCAGCTCCGCCTCGCCGCCGCCGGTCTCCAGCCCCACTGTGAACGCTGTGATGACACCGGCCGCGGTAGTCGCGTCGAGCTCGAGCGACGAGTATTTCTCTCCGCCAACGACGCCACCACCTGCTCGCCGACGGGGAGGACGCCGGCCGCCGGACCGCTTAGGACCTCGAGGCTCATCGGCTTCTGACAGGGTCCCAGCTCCCGGCGGAAGTGTGCAGCGCATGAGATGGACACAATCCATCAACGAAAATGTCATGCGCTCATACTATGGGGCTACAGCGGGAGGGAACAACCTGACCGCGTACCGTGTTCGAATGCTCTCTCTGTTTCAGGTGCTTGAGCCAGCTGTCAACGTGTCGGCGCAACGACTTTCGGATCAGGTGCGGGTCATCCAGCGTAACCATATGCTGGATGGGTGGTGTGCGGTGGTGGTGATGTGCACGGAATAGTCATGTTACGCCTGCTTCGTCACTGGTCGCGGTACAACTTAACAGTGTTTCACCGCGACCCAACCACGTTGATGAAGAGGATGATGATAGGGCTATATCCGTGAGTCCCCAGTGCAATGAAAAATTGAGGAGCGCTTTGGAGGATGTTTTCCATGAGTACCGCTCTATTCCGCCTGAACTTAGACCACGCTTGCCTCGATTGCCCATGCATAAAAAAAACAAGGCGCTGGTGTGTGAATTAGACTCTCAGCTGTCTAATTATTTAAAGGACAGCAAAGATCTGAATGATACACATTCAATCTTGTACTGTGGAGCTGTTGCGATATGTCGTGTAGCTCATGTCAAATTCCCAGACTGTGACAGAGCCACACGACCAAAATCAGCTGTACCAGCTTGGCAGTGCAGGATTGAGCGTCGTATCGGAGAGACTAGAGCACTTATTGGCAAGCTTATTAGTTTCAGGGACGGCAATACACGCCCTAGAGTGATGCGCTTTGTGAGGCGGGCGTTCTCGGGGACTGATATTAGTACCCGAGACTATTTGTTCCGCATCACAGAGCGCATCGACTTTCATAAACAGAAGATTTATGCATGGGCAAACCGTATTCGTCGGTACAAGCGAAGAGTGGAGCGGTATTCTCAAAATCGCAATTTCTAAAGCGATGAAAGGCGGGTCTATAGAGCTTGGGAGCGATCAGACCAAGGTGTCACTGACACGTGCCTACCGGATGATGATGCCACGTGTTCATTCTGGCGCAATATCTGGTCGGTGCCTGTCAGTCACACTAAAGGTGTTTGGACTCGGGATGGTGAGCGAGCCTGCGATCCAATACCAGAAAAGGGGGCTATTACCATTTACCCCCAAGATGTAGCTCGTGCAGTCCGTGCGTTGCTTAATTGGAAGTGTCCAGGGCCGGACGGGCTGCATAACTTTTGGATTAAATGGTTTACCAGGTCGCACGCTCTCTTGGCATCTCAATTCCAGACTGCTTTAGAGTCTGGTTCGCTACCCCAGTTTCTAACAACAGGAATGAACCACCTGCTCCATAAATCAGGTAGCACCGCGGAGCCCAAAAATTATAGGCCGATCACGTGTTTACCGACGGTCTATAAAGTTCTTACGTCCATTTTGAGAGCTAAAATTAACACGCATATTGACAGCAACTCCATCATGTCTGCCTCTCAAAATGGATGTGGGAACGGGTCCCGCGGTACTAAGGAGCTACTCCTTATTGATATGGTCGAATATAATTTTTGCTAAATTGTGTAGTGCGTATTGGTACTTATTTAATTTGTTGATTATATGATCAGTGTGGTTACTCCATCTCTTATTTGTATCAAGCCACAATCCTAAAAATTTGGTGCTGTTTGTTTTAGTTATAGCTATATTGTCGTAATGTATAGCTAGATTAACAGGGTCGTTAACATTTTGTTGTTTAAAAGACATAATGTGGGTTTTCTCCAAATTAATTTTGAGGTTATTATTATTTAAATATTCTATTATTTGGCTAAGACTTCGGTTAATTTCAGTTCCAAGTGACAGTAAATTTTGTCCAGTAAATGTAATTGTACTATCATTAGCATATAGTGTGATAGGATGCTGAACGGCTCGGGGCATGTCCTTAATATAAACGAGAAATAGAAGAGGACCAAGAGTGGAATAGTTAATTATGGTGATAATTAACTATTCCACTCTTGGATTTATAGATGTATTCAACTTTCGTGCGTGGATTAATTTTTCTAATACTAGTTATTTGTTGTCTACCGTATAAATAAGACTCAATCAAATTTAATACGTTTGCTCTTATTCCATAACTTTCCCATTTGGATAAAAGTATTTTAAAATCTACACAGTCAAAAGCTTTAGACATGTCTAGAAATAAGGCAAGTACTGGTGTTCTATTATCCATTTTAGTTATAATTTTTTCAAGTAGTCCATATATTGCCATATTAATGTCCTTACACTTCCTAAAACCATATTGTACATCAGATAAAATATTTTTGCTCTAGAAAACAGAAAAAGAGAATAAAAAAATAAGAATAATGAAATAAAGAAGAAGACTGCACCTAAAAAAACACAAAAAGGCAAAGGAGTTGGTAAAGGGAAGTTAAATATAAGAAAGAAAATGTCATATGTGAAAAATGGGGCATGAAGCATGTGCTGGGATAGAGAGTTATGATGCTGGTGAATTTATTTGTGATATTTACAACACAGCAACTGCCAAAAAGAGTTTAAATTTGTAAGAAGGAATATTTTTTAGTATTTTCTATATTCATTAATACTTAGATGTTTATTTTTTGCTACTTTGATTTTAGTTTTTAGTAGATTTTTGATTTTTGTGACTTTTAAGTCACCTTACTGTTGATTTATTTAATTTTATTATGTTACTTAACTAAAAACTCTAAACCTAAATAAAGATTTTTCTTACCTTTCACCTTTTTCTTCATTAAAATATAAGTTTATTTGGAATGGGGTAAGATGATCATAGGGATCATCTTACCTCTACCTGGGGGATCATCTTACCCATAGGGGAGTACAAGATGATTACTTTGTAAGGTTTTTAAAAAAATGAAATAATTTAATGAAATTTCAAATAGTGTTGGTTTTGAGTATGAGGGAAGTTAGGTAGATACATATACCTACTAGTAGTAAATGCTTGTATTTTAAGTTTAATTTAAAAATATAGCATTTTACAGCGATTCTCGCTTAAGAGGATCATCTCGTACCACTTTCCCCTACTAATAAATGACATCAAAAAATGTATGTATTTAGCTTCTAACTTGTTAACTCAGTACGTTTAAAATGTAACTCATCCCTTAATAACTGATTATCAAAATTTTGCTAAAAATGTCACCAAATAGTCGGCACATTGGCCACTAAATATTATCAGAAGCTATTGAGGAGAGACAAAATAAAAGACTTTAAATGCACTGCACTTTAATTTAATGAAGGTTTTGAACAAGGGATTCTACGTTGTAGCGATCGAAGCCTGCTACTTGACTAGAGCGCCCTCTATTGTGTGGCGGACTAACTATGCTAAACGCGGAACCTCGCAGGCTGTGTTCCATCGCTGCAAAGCCAGTCGGTGCCGGTCGCGGCCGGCAGAGGGCGCAAGCGAAGACACGCACGTCATACCGTCACAGAATCAATATGCAGCAATAACAGTATGAAAACAAGGCTTTTCGTTTTTTTAATTGAAATATATGTCTTATGTATTAAATATTATATTATATTTATCTCCCTAATACCACACAACCCTCAGTAGAAACGGCAACCCTTATAGCCCACAGTTGTGTTAGGTCAACAGTAACTTGTTGTTGTCTACCCATTACGAATGTACACAGTATAAAGTATTTTGGCGTTGTCGTTGATAACCGATTTGGCGTCCACAAGTTGAGACCTTCGCCGGATGTCAGACGTGTTTAAGAACTTTCGACACTGCTGACCGTACTATTGAGTTGATGTGTCTGGTTTGAACGCTCAGCATAGCGCGTTTCAGACTGGAGTGTGATTGACCATTACTTACATTATTTTAATTATTATTATTTTAAAATAAATTTTATCAGAATACCGACTAATCTACTTTTTTTGAAAACTCATACAGGTTTTTATGTTATCCATACTATAATATTATTGGGAAAGTACTCTGTCTGTCTGTCTGTTAGCTTAAACCTCTCAACTGATTTTGATGAAATTTTACAGACAATCTTTAGACTGAGAAAGAACTAGGACAAAGCTAGTACGTATATATTACGTACTAGCTACGCTATCACGAGCTGCTAAGCCCGCCCTGTGTATCTCATATTACACGACTAACACTCTAGTACCTATATATTGTACTAGCTACGCACATTATCACGAGCTAAGGCTAAGCCCGCCCTTGTATCTCATATTACACGACTAACACTCGTACCTATATATTCGTATAAGCCCCGCGATGATATTGCGATTGGCGCCATCTTGTGACGTTCGAACTCGTACCGTCGGTACCGTCGCAATAGTCCGCGTGCACATCGTTATTGACCATTACTTACATTATTGCTTAATTTATTTATTATTTTAAAATAAATTGAAAGTATAAATGCTTTAAAAAGACATTTTAATACCGAAGCAACCGATTCTATCAAAGTCACGGAGTGTGTATGTGCCACGGGCAAAAAATACTGTGACGAAATTGAGACGAGAGCATGAGTTGAAAACATGAATCATATCAGGTTTTTGCGCAAAATCTTGGCGGCTTCAAAAGTAGACCTTAATTATACTGGTAGTGAAACTACATTAAGAAAAATAATAAAATAGGCTACCAATTTAAACGATGAAAGCCCTAATTCAAAGACTCAAGCGTGCTAAATATTTACGACGTATGAAAGAAAATGTCTTGGTAATAACAAAAGACCCGTTATTTATCTGTTAGACGCACACTACACGGTAGAAAAATGTTTTGAAACGGAACGACAGCCCCGGCCGCCAATGGATAAAGTTCACGCGGGAAGTTAAAGCGGTTTTGTTGACAACTTTTAATGTTTGATTACTATTCAAATGATGAAATTTGGCTTACAGAAAAATTAGTACCCAACATACCACAATCCAAAATTTGATGGACAACGCCCCTTATCACAGTAGGGATGAATAGCCACCAAATGAACATACAAGGTCACAACATTGACAACAGCTGAACTGTATTTATTAATTAAACGGCACAGACCGCCGAAAAATTATAAAATTGACAATTTATTAGCTGGCAATGGCCATGAAGTCGTTAGATTACCACCTTACAACTGCGACCTCAACCCCATTGAGTACACCTGCTCCCTAATATTTTTGTCATTGCGACTAGTTGGATCAGTTGGTAAGGCCGCCCATTGGTCTGTTCGGTCCAAACGATACCAAAGTCGCAATCATTTGACCGCGATTAGGGGGCTGGTAAAGATGAGGGTGTCAGAAAAGAATGTGGAGCAGTGGAAAGTCGCATTCTCTGACGTTGGAGGCGTTGACGTCAATAACTCCAGATGACTGTCGAAAAGAAGTCAATCATGTTAAACGGCTAAAGAGAATAACTACGAGTTATTTGTCTACGGCGACGACAGTATCGGAAACGACAGACACAGAAAGCAGTTCTGATTCGGAAGACTATATACATTTTTTTACATAATATTATCCTGGTTTTATTTATAAGCTGATAGATGTAGGTAGTAATTAAAACATGACTACTATACAGTGGACTCTGGTTCAATTCCCGCTCGCAAATTAACAGAAATGTAGTTAGAAAAAAATAGTATAGATGTAAGAAAGATATACGAATAAGTATATTTTTCTTACGTCTACAAAAATTATTTCCTTGAAATTTTTAATAATGAAAGTTTATTTGTCAGAGTAGGTATACCTACGAAAGAATGTTAAATGCAAAATTAATATTAGGGTTAAGGGTTTATTTGTATTTTATAATTTTATTACACTCTTTATAAAGAGAGTATGTATAATAAAATTATAAAATACAAATAAACCCTTAACCCTTATATTAATTTATACATACACTTATAAAGAGTGTAATAAAATTATAAAATACAAATAAACCCTAAACCCTAATATTAATTTTGCATTTAACATTCTTTTGCTAGCTGTCCTTTTGTGTGACAGATGACGTCACAACGCTGTTATTGTGACAAGGTTCCATCGCAATATCATCGTGCGGGGCTAGTACTAGCTACGCACATTATCGCGAGCTAAGGCTAAGCCCGCCCTGTGTATCTCATATTACACGACTAACACTCTAGTACCTATATATTACGTACTAGCTACGCACATTATCACGAGCTAAGGCTAAGCCCGCCCTGTGTATCTCATATTACACGACTAACACTCTAGTACCTATATTTTACGTACTAGCTACGCACATTATCGCGAGCTAAGGCTAAGCCCGCCCTGTGTATCTCATATCACACGACTAACACTCTTGCACTACAAAATCAATGTATGATACACTTTCAATTTAGGTACATTCATTGCGAATAAAAGTTCTCGCAACTTTTGGTAGTTCCATGGAGATCTCGCTGACAATTCAATTTGCCAGTGACGGTGTTTCCGTCACATTACAATTTGAGTGTCTTCAAGGCTAGAGTGAATAGGCTCTTAATAAACTAGCGCGCTTTACCATCAATGATCGCATCACTGCTTACCATCAGGCGGGATTGCGGTCAAGCGCTTGTTTATAACATATATAAAAAAAAAACATGCATATCTACAATGGACAGTTGAACGAATATTTTATTTACCTGCTACTACAACGTTAAAAATTCATCAAAAGATGCCAGCAACACCTGGTTTTCCTATTAAATAGCGCAGTCATTGAAGCATTATTGCTCAGAATTTTTTTACTGTGAACCGAATTGCATATAATTTTTGAATTAGGTTCATCTTACCCTTGATTTGAACTCCGCAACCACACTGGGGGTGGTTGCCACCCCTTCTCGCGGGTGATTTTTTTTTGTTTCAAAATATCCTCAGATATCGATAGAAGGCTTAATTTTAAGCAAAAATCATGTACAAAGTTTTTAAAATAATCCAATACTTTTCAAGTTATTGGCAATTGAAATTTAGCAATTTTTTCACGTTTTTCATCGGTTTTTTGCAAATATCTCCAAAAATATACGTTTTGTCGAAAATTGTATAAATAACAAAATTATAGCAGGTAAAACAATGAACAATTTGGTTTTTATAAAGTATTCTAAGTGCAATATTAAGCTAGATATTAACGATCAAAGCCGTTTTTTCATTTTGTCTAAAATTTAATCGATGTGGTCATAGCCATCTAGCGGCGAGCAGATGCACTTTATCCATTTTAAAATAAAAGGGATTTGTAGTGCTTGAAATAAGCTTTAAAATGAGCACTATTAAAAGTCTTTTACACGTAAAATAAGTGAGCTGTATAATAGCAAAGAAGGGGAGCATCTAATGTCTTTTAAATCAATGGGTTTCATAAGTGCCATTTCCACCAAAATTAAAATTAATCGTATTCTGCCTAGAATTAACTTTATTATGAAGAGTTTGATAGATAGTATCAGTTTGGCTGCTTCAGGACACGTATTTTTTAAAAAAAAATCACGATTAAAACAAAAAAACAAAATTTCAAATTAAAAAAAAAAACATTTTTTTCATAATATCTCAAAAATGACGACAGATACGTATAAAAGTGCACAGATTAAAAATTTAGGTATTATTCTGACAAACAATTTGGCCTTTTTTACCCGACTACGGTAAAGCAAAAGGAGGGTTATGATTTTGACAGGCTATGTATGTATGTATGCATGTATGTATGTATGTATGTTCATCTGTTCCCTCGTATCTTCTATACTACTAATCAGAATTCGACAAATGACATATCATTAGAAGCGTCTTTGTTGTCCGCTGGTTATAGGCTATATGGGGTTTTACAAAATCTAATGTGGCGCCCTCTAGCGGACAAAACATACAGAGTAAAAAAATAAAGTTAAGACAAATATGCCGTGTTTGGTATCATTTGAAAGCGCTTTACTTGTAGATTTTGAATATATATATATATATATTGCTAGCATTTGCTTGTGACCTTACCTGTATTCATGGGCTGGTTGCATATAATTCACATCTTTTCGTTCCTATCTTCTTTACTACTTATCAGAATAAGACCACTGTAGAACCATTAGAAGGGCCTTGATATTCTGTTAGCTGTTATGAGCTATAAAGCTTGTCACCAAATTTAGTATTGCGCCCTCTAGCGGATAAAAAGTTCTATGTTAATATAAAATTAAAATAAATATACCGTGTTTGGTATCACGTGAAAGAGCTTCACGAGTACTTTATGCTTGTACAGGAATGCTTTAATGATGTTAAATATGAGCGACAAGCGACCGCCAGCGACTTCGTTCGCATGGTAGTAGCTCCTATTGGTCGCAGCGTGATGTTATGTAGCCTAAAGCCTTCCTGGATTGATGGGATATCCAACGCAAAAAGAATTTTTCAAATCGGACCAGTAGTTCCCGAGATTGGCGCGAACAAACAAACAAACATCCAAACAAACTCTTCAGCTTTATATATTACTAGCGGCCGCCAGCGACTTCGTTCGCGTGGAGTCATGCTCAGCTCCTATTGGCAATATATACGGCTGCGTTAGCTCCCGTTTTCGCAACATTTATTGTTACTGCTCTGCTCCTATTGGTCATAGCGGGATGTTATATAGCCTAAAGCCTTCCTGGATTAATAGGCTATCCAATGCAAAAAGAATTTTTCAAATCGGACCAGTAGTTCCTGAGATTAGCGCGCACAAACAAACAAATAAACGAACTCTTCAGCTTTATATATTAGTATAGATGATGATGATATGATATGATATTATATAGCCTAAAGCCTTCCTGGATTAATGGGCTAACCAACGCAAAAAGAATTTTTCAAATCGGCCCAGTAGTTCCCGAGATTAGCGCGAACAAACAAAAATACAAACAAACTCTTCAGCTTTATATGTATATTAGTATAGATAAGAGTAAAGCGCGGATCACGGGAACTGTGAATCGCTTAATGCAATGTAGAGCAATGTGAACATTAATAGATTATGTAATGCACTAATGAAAACGACATAAGCTGGGAGTAACTCCACGCGGTGAAGGCAGAAACAGTTTGATCTAAAACTCCCATAAAAATGTCCTCTGCACTGTATGCCTTCGGGCTTATGTTGTTACATGTGCGTGTAGATGTAAATGATGTAATATGTCAAGTACCCAGTTTTTAGTTTATCAATTTAACTTTTATTAATATTATGCGCCACAAATACACTTTAACACTAAAATAGTACAAATAATGAAAAGTAATAAAACTAAAACCCAACTACGACAAAAACGACGCTGAAGAAGTATAAAACAAGATTTTCAGAATACTGAACTGAACAAAGTTGCTAATGTAGTTGCAAGTAAATGGACACAGTAGACTCTACCAAGATGCCTTCGTTGTAAATTAACAATAATGCCATACAATACTGTTCTGAAGTATACAATATTCACCATGTGGAGATAAATTTTCATGTTTGGAAAGGCGTAGTCACCCGTTACATATACCTACCTACCGCAGCACCTTGACAACGTGTGACTACGCCTTTCCAAACATGAAAATTTATTTCCACATGGTGAATATTGTATACTTCAGAACAGTATTGTATGGCATTATTGTTAATTTACAACGAAGGCATCTTGGTAGAGTCTACTGTGTCCATTTACTTGCAACTACATTAGCAACTTTGTTCAGTTCAGTATCCTGAAAATCTTGTTTTATACTTTTTCAGCGTCGTTTTTTGTCGTAGTTGGGTTTTAGTTTTATTACTTTTTATTATTTCTTCTATCAAACAAAAATTTACGGAGATATGATTATTTAAAGAGCGCGTGGCAGCGCAATCACAGCCTCTCTTAAGCCCTTTAACCCTTCACCGTTTTAGAAAAAGGTTTTTTACTATATATTGCAATGAAGGATGTTGTAGCTATTTTAATTGCCTTTACAATGGCTTTTTATAAATTGTGATAGCATAAAAATTGAAGGAGTTATGGTCCAAAAACTTATCATATTTTATTCTACTTAGTAACTGAAAATTATATTATTTACTCTAAATTAATTTATTTTTAAATATGTAGTAATCATATATATTTACTGTTTTAATTTAGGGGTAGTTTAAAAGGTAGGAAAGTTTAATAATATCATAATCATTTTCGGGAGTGTGGAATAAGATTTAAATCCTTTTAATTTTCTCGGTGGTAGGCCATAACATCGGCTGTCGGCAGGAGTCACCACCCACCAGACAAAGTGATTCGTCGTGTTCCGGCATGATGTCGGGTGAAGCCGTACGGAGGACGGGTCTGAGTAGTTGTGTTGCGATGTGTGCCGGGTATGATGCGCCAAATGTTGTTGTGTCGGGAGTTTGGTTGTGGAGGATCTCCAGATCAATCTCCCTGTGGCGCAGCATCGTCGGTCGTGGTGTTGAGTTTAACATTGCACCACCTCGCTCAACTGCCGTCTTCCGTCCAATTCAATAAGTTTTCCGCGGTCCCAGTCGCCGGATTCATAAAAATTTAATGATTTTCTTCCGGCGACTGGGACCACTCATAATGATAACTGAAATCAAATAATGTACAGTCAAACGACAAAGTAATAATTAAGTAAAAATCTTTTTTTAACCGACTCCAAAAAAAGGAGGTGGTTCTCAATTCTTCGTAATCTTTTTTTTACATGTTATGTTCACCGATCACTCTAAGACCGATGTGCAGAATTCTCTTTTTTTTTCGAAAGTGTATACTTTCCAGGTGGTCCCATAGTCACCAGGTCAGGATCTGATGATGGAAGACCAGGGAAATCAAGGGAAGCTTTCAAAAATCGTAGAGGCGACTAGTACATTCTGTACCATTGATTATGAAATTAAAGGATTTAAGTTATTTGTATGAAAGATTACGCGGTAATAAGCGGTTTACGATTTACGAGGTATTAAAAAAACATACTTACTAGATCTCTTTCAAAACAATTTTCGTTGGTAGTTTTATAGTAATGTACATCATATGCTTTTTTAGATTTTTCATTTTCTTATTTTAAAAGTTAGAGGGGGGGGTGGGGCAACTTCTTTCCACTTTGGAAGCGTCTGTCACGCAACTATTCGGTTTAGAAAAAAAATATTTTAAAAAAGTCGATATCATTTTAGATATTCCACCCGTGTTTGACGCAAAAAAAAAACTGAGTTTTGGTTCTAAGTATGGAGACCCCAATATTTATTATTATTTTTGCATCAAAAATCTTAATGCGGTTCACAGAATACATCTACCTACTAAGTTTCAACAGTACCTACAGCTCTTATAGTTTCGGAAAAAATGGCTGTGACATACGGACGGACAGACGGACAGACAGACATGACGAATCTACAAGGGTTCCGTTTTTTGCCATTTGGCTACGGAACCCTAACAATGGCCGTTATGTCTTCACACAAAATCAGTATTAACTGTGTTAAAATTTAAAAATAATGTTTTAATTTTATAACATCCTTTTTTTTTTTAAAGTGTCCGGTCAAATATATCCCTAAACCAATAATATTCGTCGATACTCGATACGAACTACGTAAATATTTTGCATGAATAATTATACGAGTTAGAAAGAAATAGTAATATACTATCATACAATGCTATAGCCTTTGTGTGTGTTTACCTGCATGTGTGAATTATATAATAACGGGCTAGGTCAATTTATAAGCGCACAGGATAAAATCATGAACATCATCTAGAACGAGTAAATTATTGATATGAATATCTCATAACAATAATTTAGATGTTTGTTCGTTTGACTGTACCGATTTCGGCTTGTATAGTAGACTTTTTTTAAGTTACCTATGAGTGGTTCCAGTCGCCGGAAGAAAATTATTTATTTTTTATGAATCCGGCGACTGGGACCGCGGTCCGAGTTAATTGCAATCCCAGTCGACGGAAGCCTCGGCGAGCGCCCTTCAAAAGTTTTTATATAATTTTTTATATTTTATGGCTTTTTGGTGTATTGGCGTGGCTGGCATATGGTACTTAATTTGAAATTCTGTGTCTTTTAATGTAAATTACTTTTTAACACCCTTGCTCGTAAAGCTGATGTAATCCCACCGGTTTTAAATATGTAAAGCGGGCCATAACAAACGCGTGTGTTATCAAAGCAAATAGTTAAGTTATAGTCCATACAAATTCCATAACAGCATTATTTGTCATTTCAAATAATTATGGAACTGATCGCCGCCGCGTGGCTCTAGCCAGTGAGCAGCGCGCTGTTCCATATTTGAAATGGCAAATAATAATACTAATGGCGGGAAAGCAACAGTGTGCATTCACAGATTGAGTTTATTTAAAATAACTGATGTCCTATTTGAAATAAACAAATTTGTATTTGTTTGTATTTAAATGAGTATTTATAAAAAAAACAGTTTATTCGGTAATTTAAAAACTTGACTGCATGCTCTAGCTTCTTTGCCAACATTTTCACGCAGCTACAGCAGAAAATAAACCTCGCGCCATTTTTCTCAAATTTTCTTTTCTTTGTACTTGCATTCTGAATATCTTTTTTTCTGTTTCCTCGCAAGTGTGTTAAAAAATGTCGTACGATATACGTGCGTATTGGTTATAACATGCTCGGCTCAATTACACCCTCGCCTTCGGCTCGGGCTGAAATTCCGCCTCGCACGTTATAACCATCATTACGCACTAATATCGTAATGTACTATTACATACTCACCTAGTATTGTATACCTATAATCAAGTATTTTCTATCTTAACAGACAGCTGTGCTGCTGGGGAGTTTCTTCCGCCACTTCTTCTTCCCAGCTAAAGCACTAGGAAGTGGCGAAGGGCGGGCGTTTTGAGGGAGTATCTTTTACATTTGATTCTGACGATCGATAAGTGCTGATTCTCACCCTAATTTTTTATAAATGACTCCTTAATTTGGAATGAAATTTGCTATGGAAAGTTAACAGACAGAAATAGACAAAAGAGACTTAAGTTAACAGACAGCCATGAAAACGTAACAGAGATAAATGAAATGCTAACAGACAGCCATGAAAACGTTGCAGAGATAAATGAAAAGTTAACAGATAGCCAAAAAAAGGTAACAGAGAGCCTTAGAAAGCTGACAGACAGCTATGAGTGAATTGGTTATAGTTTTTTTTAACAATAACGTGGTGGACGTCCTAGGTATTACTGCTATTATCACAGAGATGACCGCTCCTGCCCTCCCCTGACAGTCAGTCGAGGAGTCGCGTGCGGTGAAGTGCAGACTCGCTGCAGTTACAATTGAACGCGTTCATGTCTTTTGCTTGCACAGACACTTGGAATGTGCTAATCACGTGTATCAGTAGGTAGACGGCTGCAGGATCTTTATACCTGCCGGCAGGCAGACCGGCTCCGTTGCTGGTTAGATCACGTCGGGCTCACCAATCTAGTGAACACTACGAATGTGATAATCACGTGTATCAGTAGGTAGACGGCTGCAGGATCTTTATACCTGCCGGCAGGCAGACCGGCTCCGTAGCTGGTTAGATCACGTCGGGCTCACCAATCTAGTGAACACTACGAATGTGATAATCACGTGTATCAGTAGGTAGACGGCTGCAGGATCTTTATACCTGCCGGCAGGCAGACCGGCTCCGTAGCTGGTTAGATCACGTCGGGCTCACCAATCTAGTGAACACTACGAATGTGCTAATCACGTGTATCAGTAGGTAGACGGCTGCAGGATCTTTATACCTGCCGGCAGGCAGACCGGCTCCGTAGCTGGTTAGATCACGTCGGGCTCACCAATCTAGTGAACACTACGAATGTGCTAATCACGTGTATCAGTAGGTAGACGGCTGCAGGATCTTTATACCTGCCGGCAGGCAGACCGGCTCCGTAGCTGGTTAGATCACGTCGGGCTCACCAATCTAGTGAACACTACGAATGTGATAATCACGTGTATCAGTAGGTAGACGGCTGCAGGATCTTTATACCTGCCGGCAGGCAGACCGGCTCCGTAGCTGGTTAGATCACGTCGGGCTCACCAATCTAGTGAACACTACGAATGTGATAATCACGTGTATCAGTAGGTAGACGGCTGCAGGATCTTTATACCTGCCGGCAGGCAGACCGGTTCCGTAGCTGGTTAGATCACGTCGGGCTCACCAATCTAGTGAACACTACGAATGCGTGTTCTGTAATGCTCTTTTATTGTATACACTTAAGGCTATTTATAGTATAAAACTGAAGAGTTTGTTTGTTTGTTTGAACGCACTAATCTCAGGAACTACTGGTCCGATTTGAATAATTCTTTTTGCGTTGGATAGCCCAATATATAACATCACGCTGCGACCAATAGGAGCGAAGCATGTAAAAAAAATATATCGAAACCTACGCGGGTGAAACCGCGCGGCGCAGCTAGTTATTAATATTATGTGATCAAATGCATTTGCACACATAGAAAGGAAATTCAGATGGTCCGAATAAAATGAGTAGTTATTACGAGTAAACAAAATTATGTCCATAAATAGCGACACGTATGACATACATAGATGCAAAGTAAAGCACTTTTACGTTTCTTGTTACAGAAATTAGAAGCCTACGGTATAAGGGGAAACATACTGCGACTTATAAGAAGCCTACGGTATAAGGGGAAACATACTGCGACTTATTAGAAGCCTACGGTATATGGGGAACCATACTGTGACTTATTAGAAGCCTACGGTATAAGGGGAAACATACTGCGACTTATTAGAAGTCTACGGTATAAGGGGAAACATACTGCGACTTATTAGAAGCCTACGGTATAAGGGGAAACATACTACGACTTATTCAGTCATACCTCGACTAATAGAAAACAATACACTCAAATTGAAAGAATTAATGTTAAGACAAAAAAAGAGAAAAGTTACATGTCAAGCGAACGAACACCAACATGCGGTCTTCATCAAGGTAGCGTTCTCGGATCTCTGTTATTATTAATATACATATATAAATGACCTGCCTAGGGCGATTGACCACCCCATGACTCTTTTTGTCGATGATAGCACTATGACTCATCGTCATAATCATCTCAGCGTATAATCCCGGTCGCATCCGCCCGGATGAGCCCATGATAGCACTATGACTATAGCATGTAAAAATAAAGACTTATATGAAAGTGACATAAATGAATCTTTGACAGCAATAATAGCATGGTTAAATAGGAACAACCTAAAAATAAACCTGGACAAGACAAATATTATGCATTTTAAACAACGGAACCCAGCCAACCCAGCCTGTAGTTGCTACACCTGTTGCCTGTAGTTGTAGTTGTTGTTGTAATTTAAGGATACTGTAATTAATAATAATAATAATAAATAAGCCTGATATAGTAGTGATAGATCGATTAGCGCGCCTCGCAATGATTGTCGATGTTACCATTCCACATGACGGGAATCTCGTGAAAGCTGAGAAAGAGAAACAAATGAAATATCTCGACTTGGCGCACGAGGTTGTTGACATGTGGAATGTGAACTCGGCTGTCATTGTACCGATTGTCGTATCGGCCAATGGTTTGATAGCCAAGAGCCTGGACCAACATCTATTGAGGCTCTCGTTAGGCAGTTGGATCAAAGGCCTGATTCAAAAGGCAGTACTCCTCGATACGGCCCGCATCGTGAGGAGGTTCCTGTCTCTGGAGCCCTAACCACCGGTAGCTTGGACCCTGCTCCCGCCATCGGTGGAACACTATTTTTTATATTTTTAAATGTTTTTATGTTTTTTATAAATATTTAAAAATGTAAATAAATATGTATATGTATGTAAAAAATAAACGGAATAATAATAATAATAATATCATTTATTTGCATAAAACATGGTATAAAAAGGTGGAATATACAAGATAAAAACAGAACATACATGTTTTGCTTCATAGAAGCGTGCAAACTTTTCATGCAACCAATAGAATACATTTCATTTTTTAAAATACATTTAATCATACTACAATTTCATTCTCTAGGAACTCCCTGACACTGTAAAAACTTTTCTCAGATAACCATCCATATAATTTAGTTTTAAACAATCTTTTATTTAATGTTTTAAATTTTTCCGGTATTTTATTGTATACCCGTACACACATAAACAGGCAGCTTTTGTTGTACTTTGCAAGTCTTGGTAGGACATCTAACGCGAGACTGTGAGGGTCACGACGGCTACGAGAATTTACATCGCTTGCTTTAGTGAATAACTCCTTATGCCTCCACACAAACATACAAATTTCTAGTATGTATAGAGACGGTAAAGGTAACAAACCAAGTTTTTTAAATAACGGCCTACAAGAATCGTCGGGTTGAAGCCCATATATTGCTCTAATACATTTTTTTTGCGCGACAAATGCTCTATTTTGATCGGTGCTATTACCCCACATAATTAGGCCATAGCGTAACACAGATTCCACATATGCATGGTATGTGGTAACTGCTGTTTTGGTGTTTGTTATCTTTCTGATCTGCCTTAGTGCGTATACAAACTTATTAATTTTTTTGGAAACTGTATCAACATGTGCTTTCCAGTTGAAGTCTTCATCCAATGTCACGCCTAGAAATTTAGTTTGAGTTACTTTGTGAATTTTATGAATATTCATGTTAATATTGCGTTTTGCATTTGATTGATTAAATTGGATATAAACGGATTTTTTTAGATTTAAAGACAAATTGTTTTTATTCAGCCATTCAATCAGTCTCTCTATTACATTATTTATTTCATTCTCATGGTCAGTAATTGTATTTTTAGTCTTATTAGATGTCACAATAATTGCGATGTCATCAGCGAATAATATGAATTTATGATTAGTTACATTAGTTAAACAATTTATATATAAGAGGAATAAAATAGGGCCAAGTACGCTTCCTTGCGGGACGCCATATCGGTTAGATTTGATGCTAGAACAGTGTGATTTCATATCGTTATTACTATCCATTCTTGTAATGGCAACACGCTGCTGTCTATTTTTTAAATAAGAAGATATCCATTGGAGTGGAATGCCTCTAATTCCAACTGCCTCTAATTTTTGTAGCAATAGGTCATGAGAGACTAAATCAAAGGCCTTAGATAAATCAAAGAAGAGCCCGGTGGTATAATAATTATTATTGATATTAGTTAATACTATTTTGATGAGACTGTAGATTGCTAAGGCTTTGGATTTATTTTTTTGGAAGCCAAATTGTTCCTTCCTTATGATGTTAAATTTATTACAGAATTCAATCAATCTTTTATACATGCATTTTTCTAATATCTTTGATACAACAGGTATTAGAGTAATCGGGCGGTAGTTATTAACGTCTGACTTTTCACCGGTTTTATAAAAGGGCTTCACAATTGACATCTTCAGTGCTTCCGGAAAAGTGCCAGTTGAGAATGAAAGATTAATCAAATATGTTATAATTTCAAGAATTTCATTAGAACATGCTTTAATGATTTTCGTGTTGATCTCGTCATAGCCCTCGGAATTAGTGTTTTTTAATGACATAATCTCCTGTTTAACTTCATTTTTGGACACCGGTTTAAGGAACATCGAATGGGCCATTAAACAGTCGTTATCTAATTTGGCACCCCTGTTTGAAGAATGTGCCATATTGATAAAGTGGTTATTGAATGCAGTTGCAATTTCAACAGGGTCAGAAAACATCACGTTACCTATCTGAATATTGTCAATGATGTCTCTATGGGTAATGCCTATAATTTCATCTTTTATTACTTTCCATACAGCTTTACATTTGTTTTCACTATTGTTTATGAATTTGATGTTTGTGTTCTTTTTTGACGTGTAAATACATTTCTGTAAAATTTTGGAATATTTAATGTATTTATTTTTACTTTCAACATTTTTAATTTTATAGTATTGGTAGCGCAAATAACGTTTTGTTTTGCAGCTTTGTTTTAGACCCTTGGTTATCCAGTTCTGTTTGTTATTACTGTTAATATTTACTGTTTTCCTTATTTTTGGAAAACATAAATTATGAAACAAACAAAGTGTTTCGTGAAAAGAGTTGAAAGCTAAGTTTAAGTCGGTCACTGCGTAAACCTCTGACCATGACAGATTTCCTATACATTCTTTAAACTTTACGATATTATTCAAGTTGTAATCTCTTTTGTACAAATGGTATGTTGACGGGTTCAGCACCTTATGGTTTATTGGAAAACTCAATAATTGTGCTGTGTCATGGTCTGATAGATGAAGTGGCAATATTGTAGCATTAGCATTGGGAATATTACTGAGAATGTGATCAATACAGGAAGACTTACGAGTTGGACGATCAATATGCAATTTCAAATTATAGTTATAGGACAAATCCTGTAAATGATTAGTAATATTACTTTTTTTGAGTGTATTAATGTTAAAATCACCCGCCAAAACCACGCTTGTTTTGGAATATTTCTTAAACACGTGGTGCAAAAGACTGTTTAACTTAATTAAAAATTGTGTGGGGTCGGACTGGGGCGTCCTATAAATACAAATAATTACTAGTTTAAGATGTGCTAGTTCTATGCCACATGCTTCGAAAGTATTTTGTGTTGCGTAAGTGTTTACAAAAGGTAGCTCTTTATAAACGTGATGTTTTTTAAGCAAAATACAGGAACCACCTCTTTGTTTTTCTCTGCAAAAGCTAGCCGTCATCTTGTAACCGTGTATTTTAATATTAGATTCATTACCTTTTTTTACGAACGTCTCAGAAAGGCATATTGCGTCAGGGCTATTATTTATCTCCTGGAGTTCCTGTAGGGTTAGTTCAAGGAGTTCTTTTTTAGATAATATACTGGCAATGTTTTGATGCAGTATTTTAAAGCTTTGATGTATTACAGATGTTGGCATTTTGAGATCGAAAAAACTTTATATTATTTTTTATTACCGGAAAGTAGTAAGGGATAGTTCTTATTTTTGGATTATCGGCAGGTTTTATTAGGATTTCTGATTTATGTTGGCTTATACGATCAAAATAGAACGGAATTGTTCCTTTTTTAGGTTTAATATTTACTTTATAACTTAATTTATTACTTAATATACGTTTAGCAAGGTTTCTAGGGTTTAAATAATTATCAGTATAATCCTGGCAGTCAATTATGTAGTTAATTTTAGTACACAATTCAGATGTTCTACTAGACTTGCTTTCCAAAAATTTACATTTTTTATAATTTATACATACATTTTTCAAACGATAATTAAGTTTGTTAACATCTATATACTCATTTTTAAACACATTTAATACAATGATCATATTGTTATAAAAAGTATCTAATAAAATTTGCAATTGGGATAAGACAGATTTTAAATTGTAATCATTTTCTCCTAAACAAATCACAAGTTTGTCATTCGGATTCAATTTAGCATAACGGCAGCTCATTATTATTTGACTACTGAGCGCATTTGGTTTCGTATTCGCGATAATTCTATACTTTTCATACCTTGTATTTTGTCTAGAACGTATCATGGCTGCTGCCAGACCAACACATTGTTGAGAACCGAAAACAAATACTCTACTCGTCGGTTCGTGTTTTTGCTCTTCGGTGCAAGTAGGCGCTCCTGAGTTAGTTGCTGTTATTGGAGAATTTCGAAGTGTTATATTACCGCGTTGCAACGTTTCTATTGTTTTTGTGAGAGCTTCGATCTGTTGCTGTGCTTCTGTTAGTTTAAGTTGAAGATCCGTAATTTTTTGTTGAAGACATATAGCTTCAAAGCTCTTATAGCAGTTTAAAGCCGACTTACTTGGTAACGGAGTACAAGGTGTAGAGAGCGTGTCATGTGGTAGTAGAGAGAGTCGTTTTCTCTTTTGTTTGATAATGGGACTATTTTCAGTGGGTACTGGAGAATAACACAGTGTTTTTAACATTTTTATCTCTGCGGTAAATTTATTAATTTGCTGAAGGAGATTGCTATTTTCTAGAAGAACATTTTCAAGCTCATTTTCTGCACTGTCCAGTTTTAGCGAGAGGTCCTTTATGGTGTTTTTCAGTTCTAAATAAACTGTTATTTCTTTTATATGTAAATTATTTGCCTAAATCGACAACTGATGAAATGATATTATTCGCAGATGACTGTACAGTTGTCTTCAATAATGAAAATAATATAAATACCAGTCTTAGCTCAATAATTAAATAGTTAAAATGTAATTATTTAATTATAAACCTAGAAATAACTAAAATAAGTGAAAAATAACTAATTTCGGAAGTCAGTGTTAATAACTAATATACAAAAACCAAAGACACCGACTTGCGAAATTAGTTATTTTTCACTTTGTAGAGGTTTTTGGAAGTCGGTTGTTTTTTTCGTACAAAAGTTTTTATAGATCCCGAAGTTCATCAAGTTTAATCTGTGTTTGATTTTAAACACACTTTTTTAGCTTTTTTTATTTAAATTTATTTTTATTTTGATGTCCTACATGATATTTGGTTTTTGTAAACATTAAAAGTAAGTAAAGTATTCATTGTTAAAAAATAAATATTGGAGTTTTTTGATAACTTTTCACACAGGCTAGTCGTTGCCGCACAGGCTAGTTGTTGCCACACATGCTAGTCAGTGCCACACAAGCTATTGTCACACAGGCTAGTGTCACACAGGCTATTGCCACACAGGCTAGGGCCACACAGGCTATTGCCACACAGGCTAGTGTTAAACAGTAATTTATTACTCACCTCCAGTTGAGCCGTTATCGGCATATTCTGACTCTATTGTGGGTATTTCCAAGCACACATTAGAATCAGAATCATGTAACGTTTAATTACAATGACTATTAAAAAAAACCGGCCAAGTGCGAGTCGGACTCGCACACCGAGGGTTCCGCCGTACAAACGTAGCGGTTTACAGTTTATGACGTATTACTTACTAGATATCGTTCAAACCAATTGCATGGTAATGCGTAATGTTTTTTTTTATATATTATAAACTAGAGCTTGACCGCAATCCTGCCTGATGGTAAGCAGTGACGCAATCATTGATGGTAAAGCGCACTAGTTTATTAAGAGCCTATTCACTCTAGCCTTGAAGACTCTCAAATTGTAGTCCGACGGAAACACCGCCGCTGGCAAATGTTATGTCATGTAAGCAAAAATAATATTTTATGTAACTTTAAATTTATAATTTTCGCAATTTTTCCTTTATCTGTCTGTACTATATAACGTTGCTTCGTGCCGAATTTCAAGATTCTGAGTTAGGAAGTACTTTGTAGGTTTTGATTCCCTAGCGTGACGGAAATTCGTCTAAGGTGTCAGTATAAACTGCTGTATCTTTGGATCGCGTTAACATAGAAGTTTAATTTTTCCACTGCTTAAACGAAAAATAGACCTAGGTATTTGGTATAAATTTCAATTTGATACCTTTATTCGTTCGTGAGAAATAAGGTAGTAAGTTTCACACCACTAGCTGCATCGCGCCCTGCACAACCCCTCGCTGGGTTGCAGTCACGACTACAGACTAGTGCGTGCAGTGCGACCATATCTACTCGAGTCCCCGCCACACCACTAGCTGCATCGCGCCCTGCACAACCCCTCGCTGGGTTGCAGTCACGACAACAGACTAGTGCGTGCAGTGCGACCATATCTACTCGAGTCCCCGCCACACCACTAGCTGCATCGCGCCCTGCACAACCCCTCGCTGGGTTGCAGTCACGACTACAGACTAGTGCGTGCAGTGCGACTAAATAGCCATGATATGTGTTCCATTTACTGGCGGAGGCAGCCTCCTCCCCATCTACTACATTATGAAAATACAACTCAGCAGGTACATTATTTGGAGAAATCTTTCGTACGCGATCGTGGGGGTCGTGTTACCAGTCAAAGATTTCAATAAGCAACAATCGCCATCAAGTAATTAAACGTTTTTTTTTTTAATGAAACAAATTCCAAATTATAAAAAAAGTCCAATATTTATTTTGGTCGCGGAGTTGGTCGTATCACATGAGGTGATGACGATATGGTCATTGGTCAGGTCAATAATGAGTTGTCACTAGCTAAGTACTATGGTAGCCGGGCGATGGTGTGTTTTCTTTTTGGTAATTATGATTATGATTTGATAATTATGAGGCTTGGAGGAACCTTTTGTGTTTGAGTTGTTAAAATGATTAAGTTTGTTTGGTTTTCTAATAGTCATTGTAATTAAACGTTACGTGATTCTGACTCTAATGTGTGCTTGGAAATACCCACAATAGAGTCAGAATGTGCCGATAACGGCTCAACTGGCGCTGAGTCATAAATTACTAACTGTTTTACACTAGCCTATGTGTCAATAGCCTATGTGGCACTAGCCTGTGTGGCACTAACCTGTGTGGCACTAGCCTGTGTGCCAATAGCCTGTGTGGCAATAGCTTGTGTGGCACTGACTAGCCTGTGTGGCAACGACTAGCTTGTGTGGCAACGACTAGCCTGTGTGGCAACGACTAGCCTGTGTGGCAACGACTAGCCTGTGTGGCAACGACTAGCCTGTGTGGCAACGACTAGCCTGTGTGGCAATGACTAGCTTGTCTGGCAATGACTAGCCTGTGTGCCAATGACCAGCCTGTGTGGCAAAATGACTAGCCTGTGTGGCAATGATTAGACTGTGTAACTTTGACTGACGTTTGTGACATGTTTTGTGGAACTCTATGTTATGTATTCCTTTTACAAAACATTTCGTTCTTATTGTTTTCTTTGTACTTGAACTTAAAATTTGTAATCATTATGAGTTGTTGTATAGCGTGAACGAAGGGAGCGACTTTAGGAGTCAGGGAGACCGAATGGAGTGTATTATAAAAGATACTGTCTATGTCTTTGATTTGCAGATGGAATCCATACACAAGAGGACGTGTGATAACGCAGAACGGCCGTGACGTCGCGCTGATTATAATTATTAAGATTAATAAGAACGATCATAAGTCGATTTAATCAATATTATTTTAGTCAGTTAGTAGATTCGAGTAATATTATAATACTAGATTTCCGCCCGCGGCTTCACCCGCGTGGAGTTCGGTTATATTGCGCTTGGGAACATCAAATTTTTCCGGGATAAAAGGTAGCCTATGTCCTTTCTCAGGGTCTAAAGATTGTATGTGCTAAATTTCATCAAAATCGGTTGAGAGGTTTAAGCGAGAAAGCGTAACAGACAGACAGACAGAGTTACTTTCGCATAATATTACTAAGGATGAGCGGGTAACCCCGAATAGAGTAGTAGGCGTAGTTTGAAGGGGTGGCGACTGTCATATCATTGGCAGCTGCCGACGGAAAAACACGCGCTCTAACCTATTGGCTCTTATCTGTTTTAATCTGAGATTATCATTGTACTCCCTTAATATTAAAGTGATCCAAGTGTCTACAGTTAAAATAATAAGAATCGAACATCACACTATAGTTATTTTTTAACGTTTACACTTCGACTATACTACGACTACTTTAACGAAGACACTTCAACTATCCGAAACTTCGGCCTCGCCTTCCTGACGGTTTCATCATCAGCCCCTACTCGTCCACTGCTGGACATAGGCCTCCTTCATAGCACGCCAACAAGCTCGATCCTGAACAGTTCTCCGCCAGCCACTACCAGCCACCTTTTTGATTTCGTCGCTCCATCTCGCCCAAGGGCGCCCCACGCTACGTTTGCCGAGACGCGGTCTCCACTCGAGGACTCGTTTACCCCAACGGTTGTCGGTCCTGCGGCATATGTGACCAGCCCATTGCCACTTCAGCTTGCTAATCCTCTCAGCTATGTCGGTGACTCTGGTCCTCTGTCGGATCACCTCATTTCTGATGCGATCCTTCAGAGAGACGCCCAACATAGCCCGCTCCATAGCTCGCTGAGCGACTTTAAACTTATGGACTAGTCTGACCGTTGGTGTCCACGTCTCGGCTCCGTAAGTCATGACGGGTAGGACGCACTGGTTGAAGATTTTTGTCTTCAAACATTGGGGTATGGGCGACGAAAATACCCGACGAAGTTTACCAAACGCTGCCCATCCCAGCTGGATCCTTCTATTTGCCTCCTTCTCGAAGTTGTTTTTCCCTAATTGCAACGTTTGCCCGAGGTACACATATTCTGAAACAACTTCGAGCGGCATTCCGTTTACGGCAACCGGTCCCGGAGTGACCCGTTCATTGAACATAATTTTGGTCTTATCTAAGTTCATCCGGAGACCGATGCGTTGGGAGGAGTCAGCTAAGTTGGCCAGCATTTGTTCCAGCTCTTGCTGCGTTTCCGCCATGATGACGATATCGTCCGCAAATCGCAAGTGTGAGATGGACTCGCCATTGATGTTAATGCCCCGACCCTGCCAAATGCCTGACGGTTTACCCCGTCATATATTTGTGCAAAATTTTAGAACATGATATTGGGAAATAAAAAAGTTATTGATTTTTAATCAGAAAAAGACCTTTATTTTCCAAAGTGCGACGGTTCGGCGGATAATGAAACAGTGACGGTCTAATTACGTCATGTAATTCCTCTTGCCTTGCTACCCTATGCCTGCGTTCCAGGTTTCGCCAATTAGCCTCTGCGCACGCCTCTCCACTGAGTTCAAAGTAGCCAGGTGGTATTTTGATACACCATCCCAATTGTGGCTGCAGTACTTCACACGCTAACGGACGTGCGCTTTGTATAACATTAGAAGCTGTCCCGGTGTGAAGTACCGCCGGACCTTTGTAATAATGACTGATGAGTTTGTGAGCGAATTTTTATAATTTCAACATTTTCCGCCTCGTGTAAGGACACGAGGCGGAAAATGTTAATTAAGGAATTATATAACTGTACGGCGTTTTCTGATGATAAAATACCTACTGACCGTTTTGTGGCACGGAGCGATGCGTGTGCCGGCGCCGTCGCCGCGGCTCTGCACGCGCCACTGTCGGGCGCGACCTGCAGGACATGACCCACATGTCGCTATCCGCATTGACGGGGTTGTTCAGCTCCCTTGATGGACAAGCACCCCTCGCGGGTAGTGTGCTCGTGTTGTTCAGTTTCCTTGCTAGACGTGCGCACCTCGCGGGTAGTGTGCTCGTGTTGTTCTGTCGCGAGAGTATTTCGCCTTGCCTGTTAACGCAGAAGAAGTCTGGCGGTAGTTGGCTTGAGCGCAGCAGAGCCAGCAGGGGAGCGCTCTCCGCGAGGTGCGCGGGGCCCGAGCACCGCGCCGCTGCCTCGTACTTCTGGTCCGGCAGCAACATGTCACTCCGCGCGCTGCACACACGACACATTACATGATACACAACCACAGATATGCAACCAATTCGGCTATTTACAATTAAGACAGTCGTTATTGCTACGTTCTGCCCATTTGGGAGTTTGAGATGAACAAGATGTCGTAGTAGGTATGATAGCTAGACAATCGAAATGATCAAAGATGTTGTATTTCTGTTGTCAAACCACTAGGTAGGGTACCTACTAAAAACAACATGATTGTTTTTGTATTTTTTAGAAAACGGAATTCTTCGTGCGCGATTAAGTTACTTAGGATGTAATGTCATATTATACTAGCCTTAGTTAGTACTGTACTACGTGCTACCTAGAGGTACCAAACTACTAGGTAGGATGTCAATGTCATATTATACTAGCCTTAGTACTGCACTACGTGCTACCTAGAGGTACCAAACTACTAGGTAGGATGTCAATGTCATATTATACTAGCCTTAGTTAGTACTGTACTACGTGCTACCTAGAGGTACCAAACTACTAGGTAGGATGTCAATGTCATATTATACTAGCCTTAGTACTGTACTACGTGCTACCTAGAGGTACCAAACTACTAGGTACGATGTCAATGTCATATTTAAGAAATTTGCGAAAGCGAGTCTTTGAAAGGCGGATTTGCGAATTCGAATGCGAATACGTGGCAAACAAAAATCAAAGAATGATTTTAATCATCGATTTTTATTCACAGAATCACAGTGTATAATCTACTAGTGTGACGTTATCATTTGACTTGTCTAGTTTTCACAAATTATTCATATTATATTAGGCCAATCGACTAAATGTGTGTTGTACGCAAGTTATTGTGTTATATTGTAATGTTCCACTATTCTAACTATTTAATCTGCTAGTACAAAACTAGCCGGGTCAAATAATAAGGTTCAAGAGAAAATAAGTTATTTGCTGTGTGTTAATAATCCATGCTTATATTATAAACGCGAAAGTAACTCTGTCTGTCTGTCTGTTTCGCTTTCCCGCTTAAACCTCTCAACCGATTTTGATGAAATTTGGCACAGACAATCTTTAGACCCTGAGGAAGGACATAATGAAATGAAATCATTTATTAAGCAAGTAGGATCACTATCACTTTTACACGTCATGTTTATTTTTCTTTTTTTAACTTGATGAAGCCGGCATTTCCTAAGTGAATACCTCTGAGAAGAAATAGCCGAAACAAACTCAGGGATCATCGTCTGTTTTCAAGTCCAGACATTAAAAATGAAAATGTTTACAATAATTTACCTTATAATTACGCATATTGCTTAATAACAATGCTTAACAGAGCGAGCAGCTCAGTCCCAAGCTTTTTTGGCTTCTAAATAATCTGTGATTTTATAATACCCCTTTTTGCAAAGTTTGGCCTTTATATCGTTTTTAAATCGTTTAATGGGTAAGTTACGAATGTCCATGGGAAGCTTGTTGTAAAAGTGTATACATTGACCCATGAACGAGTTGCCTACTCTGTGGAGACGAGTGTGATGTACAGCAAAATTGTATTTATATTATGAATATCGCTTATTTTTAACCGACTTCAAAAAGGAGGTTACTCAATTCGACCGTATATATGTTTTTTTTTTATGTTTGTTCGCGCATAACTTCGTCGTATATGAACCGATTTTGATAATACTTTTTCTGTTGGAAAGAAGACGTTCCCAAGGTGGTCCCATGATATCAGGGTACCAAGGATATCAGGGTTTGATGGTGGAAGACCAGAGAAAACAAGGGGAACTTTCAAAAATTGCAGGGGCGACTAGTGCATTTCTTAACAATTTCATTAAGTATTTTAAAGCACTACAATTTAATAAAGGTCTGGAGTAGATCTGATGATGGAGCCGGGAGGCAGTCGAAGGAACTCCTCAACAAATCACAACAGCTACCTTGTGTTTGAGCTCGATTAATTTGTATTGATAAGAACTTTACACCTAGATGGGTTGTGACTGTCGTAAGAGCTCTGATGATGAAGACAAAGGCCAGTTCCGGGAACTCCTCAACGGTTTACAGTAGCTACTTTGTGGATGGAATTAATTCATTTATATTGATGAGACCAGTTGAGCAATTGAGGGAATACTTACGGGTAAAAATTAAAGTAAACAAAATTACGTCGTTTCCCAACTATATTTGCGTCAGCTTCCAGTCTGACCGGATGCAACTGAATACATAGTACTTTTAACAACTAAAAAGTATAAATTAAAAACTTTTTTACAAAAAAACAACCGACTTCCAAGAACCACTACAAAGTGAAAAACTTTTTTACAAAAAAACAACCGACTTCCAAAAACCACTACAAAGTGAAAAATAACTAATTTCGGAAGTCGTTGTCTTTGGTTTCGTATATTCATTTTTGACACCGACTTCCGGAAGTCGGTGTCAAAAAAATATATTATATATTTAAAAAAAAATATTTTATATATTTTATTAGTTATTTTTCACTTTGTAGTGGTTTTTGGAAGTCGGTTGTTTTTTTTGTAAAAAAGTTTTTATTTTACTCTTTTTGGTTGTTAAAAGTACTATGTATTCAGTTGCATCCGGTCAGACTGAAAGCTGTCGCAAATATAGTTGGGAAACGACGTAATTTTGTTTACTTTAATTTTTACCCGTAAGTATTCCCTCAACTGCCTATGGTCTTCATCATCAAATTTACTGCAGACCATTATTTTAACCCAATGGGTGCACATGTCTCATCAATATAAATGAATTGAGTCCAAATACAAGGTAGCTACTGTAAATCGTTTAGGAGTTCCCTGAACTGACCTTTGTCATCATCATCAGCTCCTTAATGACAGTCACCACCCATCTAGGTATAAGGTTCTTGTCAATACAAATTATTCAAGCACAAACACAAGGTAGCTGTTGTAATTTGTTGAAGAGTTCCTTCGACTGCCTCCCGGCTCCATCATCAGATCTACTCCAGACCCTTATTAAATTGTAGTGCTTTAAAATACTTAATGAAAATACTAAGAAATGCACTAGTCACCCCTGCAATTTTTGAAAGTTTCCCTTGTTTTCTCTGGTCTTCCACCATCAAACCCTGATATCCTTATCATGGGACCACCTTGGAAACGTCTTCTTTCCAGCAGAAAAAGAATTATCAAAATCGGTTCATATACGACGAAGTTATGCGCGAACAAACATAAAAAAACCATATATACGGTCGAATTGAGTAACCTCCTCCTTTTTGAAGTCGGTTAAAAATAACCAATTTCGGAAGTCGGTGTTAAAAACGAATATACAAAACCAAAGACACCGACTTCCGAAATTAGTTATTTTTCAATTTGTAGTGGTTTTTGGAAGTCGGTTGTTTTTTTGTTAAAAAGTTTTTTATCTTAAAATCCAATTTATTTTTAACCGACTTCAAAAAGGAGGAGGTTACTCAATTCAACCGTATATATGCTTTTTTTTTATGTTTGTTCGCGCATAACTTCGTCGTTTATGAACCGATTTTGATCATTCTTTTACTGTTGGAAAGAAGACGATCCCAAGGTGGTCCCATGATAAGGATATCAGGGTTTGATGGTGGAAGCCTAGAGAAAACAAGGGGAACTTTCAAAAATTGCAGGCGACTAGTGCATTTCTTAGCATTTTCATTAAGTATTTTAAAGCACTACAATTTAATAAAGGTCTGGAGTAGATCTGATGTGGAGCCGGGAGACAGTCGAAGGAACTCCTCAACAATTCACAGCGGCTACCTTGTGTTTGGGCTCGATTAATTTGTATTGCTAAGAACTTTACGCCTAGATGGGTTGTGACTGTCATAAGAGCTCTGATGATGAAGACAGAGGCCAGTTCCGGGAACTCCTCAACGGTTTACAGTAGCTACTTTGTAGTTGGACTTAATTCATTTATATTGATGAGACTTTTGCACCCATTGGGTTAAAATAATGGTCTGCGGTAAATTTGATGATGAAGACCGTAGGCAGTTGAGAGAATACTTACGGATAAAAATTAAAGTAAACAAAATTACGTTGTTTCCCAACTATATTTGCGTCAGCTTCCAGTCTGACCGGATGCAACTGAATACATAGTACCTACTTTTAACAACTAAAAAGTGTAAAAAAAAACTTTTATACAAAAAAACAACCGACTTCCAAAAAGCACTACAAAGTGAAAAATAACTAATTTCGGAAGTCGGTGTCAAAAACGAATATGCAAAACCAAAGACACCGACTTCCGAAATTAGTTATTTTAGTGCTTTTTGGAAGTCGGTTGTTTTTTTGTATAAAAGTTTTTTTATGAATATACATAAGATTTTCAAATATATATTGTGAAGCTGGAGTCATAATATTCACCTCCCTGAATTTTTCTCTAAGAGAATCTCTAGGACTAAGGTTGTAAATGGCTCGAACAGCCCTTTTCTGTAAAACAAAGTTGGTATTGGACATCAATACCATCTTTGTTTTATAGAAAAGGGCTTTTTTTCTTCTAAATAATCTGTGATTTTATAATACCCCTTTTTGCAAAGTTTGGCCTTTATATCGTTTTTAAATCGTTTAATGGGTAAGTTACGAATGTCCATGGGAAGCTTGTTGTAAAAGTGTATAGGTACATTGATGCATGAACGAGTTGCCTACTCTGTGGAGACGAGTGTGATGTACAGCAAGATTGTGTTTGTTCCTGGTATTTATATTATGAATATTGCTTATTTTCTTAAAATCCAATTTATTTTTATGTACATAAATAAGATTTTCAAATATATATTGTGAAGCTACAGTCAGAATGTTCACCTCTCTGAATTTTTCTCTAAGGGTATCTCTAGGACCAAGGTTGTAAATGGCTCGAACAGCCCTCTTCTGGAAAACAAAGATGGTATTGATGTCCGCACAAGTTCCCCAGAGAAGAATCCCATAAGTCATAAGACTATGAAAATAACTAAAATAAACAATTCTGGCTATATCCACTTCAGTTATCTGTCAAATTTTCTTAACAGCAAAGGCGGCGGATCTGAGTCTACCCAACAGCTTCTCAATGTGAGGACCCTATTGTAACTTGGTGTCAATAGTTAATCCAAGAAAAACTGTCGACTCGACAGGGATCAACTCTACTCTATTCAGTTGAACATTGGTACTTACCTGCCTGACATTTGGCATAGTAAATGTAATGACTTTAGTTTTTTTTTATATAGGCTACATTTTATTGAAAAAATTGATATTCCCGAGGGAAATCTATAAAGCGCGATATAACCGAATTCCATGCGGACGAAGCTGCGGGCGGAAAGCTAGTAATTCTATATATTTAAAAATACTATTCAAATTTAAAAAAGTCTGTAAATGTTCAAATATAAAAGAATTAAGGTATCGATTTATGTTGTTAGTGGGATACGCATAGTACAGTAGACAGCGCCGGGCGCCTCATTACACGCCGGGGCCACCGGGACCGCGTGATGCGCGACAGGCATCCGTCCGCCGTCCGTCCCTTGAGCTGCAGACAGCCATGCGAGGGGAGGGGAGCGCCGCCGACGACGTAGAATGTCGTACGTCCAACTTTTTGCGAGGTTTTATCGAGGCGGCGCACACGTTCAACCCCGACACACTGACACACTTCTTCTACTGGTCACTATTTTACGAGAGGCTTCACACAGAGAGCCCCGACCGCAAGCTCGACAATATTGTAAGCACCTAGTGTACCACTGACTACACTCTACTTTGGTCTGAGGACGCAGTAGTCATCTCGCTTTACTTTACTTGCCTACTATTCGGTGGATTTGCTAATAATGCTATGCACGAAAAGGGTTTGTTCCTTTATTTATACTGACCGTAACGGAAGATTTTTTGAACTGGAAACTGTTCGCAGAAAAGTGCTTATACAGTGCACACACACAGCAGTGCAGTACAGTTGTTACAACAGGTGTAGGACAATGAGCGCGTGTGGTCGATCACAAACCCGTACACTATTTAAACTAGTCACTTTCAGAATCAGTGGAAGATTGATGTTTGGACTGGAATCATTGAAGACTTTTATTATTGGATCTTGTTCTGACAAACAACAGCGGACAAGGTCATGAACTTGTATAGAAAAATAGGGAGATATGCGCCATGAGGCGGGGCGGCGCACAATGAGGCCGAAACCCACTTTGAGCGGACAAAAGTCTAAAATCTGTTTTTTGCGCAGGTTTTAAGGTTTCAAGTGAGTGGAAGAGTGTAGAAGCTGACAACGTTTGATGTTACATTGGCTAGGGCCGCTGTTATTTTTATTATTGTTAGCGTTAAGTGACTTTATATTCGTTCTAATGGTTTTGCACGACTGAGATTGCAACCTCTCTGAGAGCCGACGGGTATTTAACATGGGCTGTCTAGTTTTGCACGACTGAGATTGCAACCTCTCTGACAACCGACGGGTATTTAACATGGGCTGTCTAGTTTTGCACGACAGAGATTGCAACCTCTCTGAGAACGGACGGGTATTTAATATGGGCTATCTAGTTTTGCACGACTGAGATTGCAACCTCTCTGAGAGCCGACGGGTATTTAACATGGGCTGTCTAGTTTTGCACGACTGAGATTGCAACCTCTCTGAGAACGGACGGGTATTTAACATGGGCTGTCTAGTTTTGCACGACTGAGATTGCAACCCCTCTGAGAACGGACGGGTATTTAATATGGGCTATCTAGTTTTGCACGACTGAGATTGCAACCTCTCTGAGAGCCGACGGGTATTTAACATGGGCTGTCTAGTTTTCTGAGAGCCGACGGGTATTTAACATGGGCTGTCTAGTTTTGCACGACTGAGATTGCAACCTCTCTGAGAACGGACGGGTATTTAATATGGGCTATCTAGTTTTGCACGACTGAGATTGCAACCTCTCTGAGAGCCGACGGGTATTTAACATGGGCTGTCTAGTTTTGCACGACTGAGATTGCAACCTCTCTGAGCACGACTGAGATTGCAACCTCTCTGAGAACGGACGGGTATTTAATATGGGCTATCTAGTTTTGCACGACTGAGATTGCAACCTCTCTGAGAGCCGACGGGTATTTAACATGGGCTGTCTAGTTTTGCACGACTGAGATTGCAACCTCTCTGAGAACCGACGGGTATTTAACATGGGCTGTCTAGTTTTGCACGACTGAGATTGCAACCTCTCTGAGAACGGACGGGTATTTAATATGGGCTATCTAGTTTTGCACGACTGAGATTGCAACCTCTCTGAGAGCCGACGGGTATTTAACATGGGCTGTCTAGTTTTGCACGACTGAGATTGCAACCTCTCTGAGAACCGACGGGTATTTAACATGGGCTGTCTAGTTTTGCACGACTGAGATTGCAACCTCTCTGAGAACGGACGGGTATTTAATATGGGCTATCTAGTTTTGCACGACTGAGATTGCAACCCTCTGAGAACGGACGGGTATTTAATATGGGCTATCTAGTTTTGCACGACTGAGATTGCAACCTCTCTGAGAGCCGACGGGTATTTAACATGGGCTGTCTAGTTTTGCACGACTGAGATTGCAACCTCTCTGAGAACCGACGGGTATTTAACATGGGCTGTCTAGTTTTGCACGACTGAGATTGCGACCTCTCTGAGAACGGACGGGTATTTAATATGGGCTATCTAGTTTTGCACGACTGAGATTGCAACCTCTCTGAGAACGGACGGGTATTTAATATGGGCTATCTAGTTTTGCACGACTGAGATTGCAACCTCTCTGAGAGCCGACGGGTATTTAACATGGGCTGTCTAGTTTTGGGGGCACAAGTGCTTGACTTTCCTTCATTATCTAAACTAATATTATAACAGTAATTGCGAAAGTAACTCTGTCTGTTTGTCTGTCTGTTACGCTTTCCAGCTTAAACCTCTCAACCGATTTTGATGAAATTTGGCACAGACAATCTTTAGACCCTAAGAAAGGACATAGGCTACCTTTTATTGAAAAATTTGATATTTCCAAGGGAAATCTAAAAGGCACGATATAACCGAATTCCACGCAGGTGAAGCCGCGGGCGCAAAGCTAGTGTTGCGGCTCCCGAACTGCGAACAAAAGGTTGTTCGTAGTTCGGGATATATCATCAAGGGTGGACGCGTGTTTATTTTTTATTTGTTTATTTAACATGGTTCATACGATATATTGTAACCATAGATTTAAGTAATTTAGGTTTATGTCATGTTACTTTTTGACGTACAATAAAGGTTTATTATATTCCATTCAATAATGATTAACTGAGTTTTGTGACAACGTTTTGTAATTTTTTCACTTTCAATTATTAATAACGGCCGCCAGCGACTTCGTTCGCGTGGAGTTAGTTATACTCCGCTCCTATTGGGCGCAGCGTGATGTTATATAGCCTAAAACCTTCCTGGATTAATGGGCTATCCAACGCAAAAAGAATTTTTCAAATCGGCCCAGTAGTTCCCGAGATTAGCGCGAACAAACAAACATACAAACAAACTCTTCAGCTTTATACAGAGTGGTAGCTGACAATACGACAATAAATTAAACATTGTGTACCTCAACACATTCACAGTCTACCCATAAAAAAAATATGTAAATATATTCATTAGTTTAGTCACAGGAAATTGTTTTTCATTTTTCACATTTTCTACATTGTATGGTTCAGAGATAGTTGAAGATGAGTTGACGAAAACCACAGACTTCACAATAATTAAGTTTATTCGTAAAAGTACACGAAAGTAGTTTGGATGCTAATCCGCGGTTATAGCGCTACGGCAGCTATTGGTCGACTAACTAAGTATTAATATTAACGTAAATAATACGAATCGCAAAGTAGGTCGCGACATAAGCAAATAATGCCTGTACGGAACCGTACATGCTCCCGAGGGAAAAATGGGATGAGCATCCATTACAAACTAAGAATAGTTATAACGTAAGAAAAGTGTAAGGTAAAGAATGAAATGTACAGAAATAGTGAATGTGTTAAAGCATGGATATAGAAATACAATCTCAGTTTAAGTCCTCAAAGTGGAATATTTTCTTTGGCTGTCTGGCTTCGCTGTAAGCGGGCTTCGCATGGGTCGAAACGTGTATTTCTTGTAATTCGATGTCCCCACCGAAGTTCTCTCTTCCTCTAGGTATTCCTCTTGTTTGGACGCCTTTCTTTGTTTGGCGCCATTGTTTTATTATGATATAGAGGGCAAGTACAGCGATTCCTCCCAACAAGAGAGAAGTGACCGAATATAGATAGATATCGTGAGTTGACAAGTCAGACGCCCTCGGTAATATTTCTCAAACCTTCTGGAATTCCAATTGCTGGTCTATTTTACTCATTTCTACTGTAGACGGCATTTCCTGTTCCGTAATGTTTAATTTCGCATTTTTCCAGCCAAGTTCAAAGATATTGTTGATTGTTGAATTTATAGTTGGTATTTCTATATTAGGTTTCATGTTCACGCTACTTCCCAGCTGATTGTGTGTAAATATTGTGGCGTCCTTTTTCTGTAGTAAGCATTTTTATTTTAAAGCAATTACTCCAGTCCCGTCAATGACCGCTGGCGTAACTTGATCGCTACATATGACGCGCATCAGCTGTTTGCTGTACAATGTAAATAGCCACATGTTCGTTTTATGAAGCTTTGTCCAAGTTTCTTTGCATGTTATGTCACTGAGGACGCATGATAGCGATTCCTGTTGATTGAAGACTTGAGCCTCACATGGGGCATCTTTATCGTGCATATTGTAGACAGATTGACGTGAGTAACAAATGAATTCGTCTTCTCCGTAGGAAGTGCATTGGCGCATATCTTGTTCTTCCATTGTTATATAGGAATTTTTTTCAAAGTTGATGGCGATAAAGCTTGAACTTGATTGTATCAGTTTTAAATGTCCTTGTCTAAGACACGGTATTGGTTTAACTCTATATATCTTGTAGTCTTCATCGCACAGCAAAGGGATGTGTATTTCGAACACCATATAGTTGTTTATAATACGAGCCTTCACATGGATGAGGTCATAGATATTTTTCAAATACCTTTGGATATCCTTTACCGGTAACGACAATCCCTGTGGCAACCTCCCGGATATAATGTTTAGTTGTTCGATCAATTGGTTAGCTGGAAATAGATGTGTATCCAAATGTCCTCTGTAAATATTGGCGAGAGCGTTTATCAGCATTTCCAATATTCGATTTAAATCGCTTAAAATAAGAGTTGACGTCACGGAAGCGGAATTTATGTCATTCATTGTAAATAACATATGTACAGTCAAGACCAAAAGTCGAGTTGCAATCTCACAAAACTATGGCCAAGCAATACTAGTTGTAGTTACGACCTTCTTCTATAATAAAGTTTGATACACACTCATACACTTGCTGCCCGCTTATGATTGTTAGGTACTACTTACTAATTTCAACGTCTACAGTAAGTGTTTCAATGGCCTAACGGTTTTCGCCTTGATAGGCGTTCAAGGTGGTTCGAGTTCAAATCTAATAACTTACAAAAATATTTTTTAAATGTTTATTGGTGAGTTATGAATGCTGACAACAAAAATTTATCTAAAAATACCAATCTGCAACTTAAAGATGATACTTTCTTTTAAGATTTTTTCTATATTAGAGTCATTATAAAAAGATGACGGTAGACTTAAAAGAATCTGAATCACTACTTCACAAAAAATATTCCGCTACCTACAATAACTATTATTAGCTACAATAACTCAAATAATATTACTTAGCTGTTGTTAGTTGGTGAACATATAGTTACCAGTTTGTGTTATTTGTTTTACTTTTTAATCAATATGCAGGCATATGCAGCAATATATCTCAAATATCATATGAAACCGGCTTTTGTGTAAGTTGTTTTTATTATTATTTATGTAAGGTGCAAACCAATCGCTGGTAGCAAGTGTGTAATAAAATTGTTATTGTTTTAGAGAAATACTGTAAGCCGTTGGAGGTCAAGGTCAAGAGGTTGGAGGACGAAGGTAGCTGTCGAGACAAGTGAAACGAAACGACAATATTTACCGTTGAATAAACTTTTAAATCGTGCGAAGAAGATAGGTTGCATTTGTGGTTTAAAAATAAATTGGCGAGGCTGGTGGGGTCTTATCGAGCTAAACAAAAAAAAAAAATATTTATAACAAAAACAGTGCAGAAGTGTCCTACAGAGTGTTTTAAATATATACCAATAAATATCTTAGTAACGAACTCTAAACCATCTCTAAAGTAATTTAGCTAAGTGACAGTAATATGTTCGGTTGGCTTAATGGCTAACAGATGTCGCCTTTTGCAATTTCAATACAAATTACTTTTGGTAAATTATAAAAACTATAATTTCGAAATTCGATAAGAAATAAGTTCGTTTACTTTTGAACTAAGAAAGCGCTTGAAGATTATAATCTCATGCCATCAAACTCCGAAAAAAGTCACTACAGGATAGCAGCATTAGTACCATGCTATACACGCAAAAAAATTGTAAATGTAATAAGCACTATTATGTGTTATAAGTATAGATTATTTTATGATTGCAATAATATTCAGGTTAAGCTTCAATCCTCTTTTCTTTAAGAAAATGAATAATTAAGCTATAACCTCTTTAATCATAATATATGTATAATATTATATTTTTCATATCTAACAACCAAAAATGTTTTTTGTATTTTTTACCATAACAATATCATAAGTTTGTCAAGGATTACTTTTATATAAAATATTACAATAAGTATATCTATACCGAATAATATATAACTTTATAATATATTGCATTATAATATGCTTATTGTTTTATTTTTATATATTTTTAATTATATTACCCCTATAGTAAACTAAAACATATAATAAAACCCTTTTTTGGGATAAATATTCAATAAATTTTCCAATTTGTTTAAATATTATTTGCAAACATTTTTACTTTAAAATACAAATCAATTATCATAATTTTAAATTATATGAAACAACAAAAAGAGTTGCCTATAATAAGGATCGAACCCACAATCGAATATGATAGCACCATTGTTAAGTGCAGCCGATAACTTAACTTCATACGAAGTAACGAAATTTTGCATTACTTTAAAGAAAGACGAAGACTGCGATAAAAAAATAATGCGGTAGTGTGCGTGGCCGGTTTAGCGCAGGCGACAGTAGTCTTTAAGGTGGGAATGGACTTCTACAGCTGATAGTACGTTATTCTCTATTTTAGTGATTACGCTGCATGTTTTATCCATGTATGCGCGTAATTTCTCGAATTGTTTATCTATGAAGGCAGTGTTTCTTTGTATAACATTATTTTCTGCCTCTACAATTAGTGTTTGGTTTTTCATAAGTTGTAGTAGGTAGTCGTCATTTGATTGTAAGTTTGGTATGTCTCTTTCGTACTTTTTGGCGAAATCTGCATCGAGCACTCCGAAGAGAGTTCCTGCTAATTTTCCAACTCCATCAAAGTAACCTCGTTTTGGTTCAAGACTTGAGTTGTAGTCAGCTAGGTGGCTCAGTTCATGACGTAGGTGGCTGACAATAGTTTCGCAAGGCGTATACTCATGTGATATTCTTTGACATAATTTATCTATTTGATTCACATAATCATTGATCCGTTCAGCTGCTTGCCAGTATGAAGTTATATTGTAGTACACCAACAGGGTCCATTCGTCATGTATTAACTGAATTTTCCCAGCTTCATCAAAGTAAATCGGATGGTTGTTCGATATCGGTGTGACTTTAAATGATTCGTCATTGGCGTTGATTGTGCAAATCCCGTCATTGCAAGTATAGATATTAAAATAAGTGACAGCCTGTTCTTATCGTTTGATACGCCTCGTTGTTTTCTAGATTCCGGGGTGGGTGCGGTTTCCTTTTCGTCTTTGTTAACTTCTGGTTCTTCATGTTTCAGCGGTAATGGTGACAGCTTTGTTAACGGTCGTTTGAGCAACCCTTTCCTAGTTTTCAAGGTTACTACTCGTACTCGACCATCGATCCCTGGATAAAGTTCCTGGACTCTTCCTAGAGACCAACGACCTGGAGGTAAATGTTCATCTTTCACCAATACTAGGCTTCCTTCTTTTAAATTTTCTTTTGGGTGCTGCCATTTGCTTCGAATTTGCAGTTGATGCAGATACTCATTTGACCAGCGCTTCCAGATGTGCACGTTCATTTGTTCCACTAGCCCCCATCTGTTTCTTAGGTCGTGTTCAGCGAAATCCTTTTCTCCTTGTGGTAGAGACAGTAGAGGGCCGCCAATAAGGAAGTGACCCGGTGTCAGATATTCCAGGTCTTCGACATCCTCTGTTAATGGGCACAATGGCCGAGAGTTGAGACATGCTTCGATTTGACTTAATAAGGTTGTGAATTGCTCGAACGTAAGCTTCTGCTCCCCCAGTACTCGATGTAGGTGATATTTCATGGCTTTGACGGCAGCTTCCCACAAGCCTCCAGCTGTTGGCCAAAGTGGAGCATTAAAATGCCACTCAATTTGTAAGTGGCTCATCTCATCGAAGAATTCCGAAGTCTTGAACGTCTTGCATTGTTCAAATTCTTGTTGTAGTAGTTTTGCTGCGCCCACAAAATTCGTTCCGTTGTCTGAAAAAACGTGTCGGGGTGTACCTCTGCGGGCACACATCCTTTTAAATGCAGCGAGGAACGTTTGCGTAGTTAGATCCGATACCAATTCCAAACAGCTTTGGTCACCATGCATATGAAAATTGCTATGTAAGCCTTACATGTTTTGACGCCTCTTCCTTTGTTGATTTTCACATCAACATGTCCGGTATAGTCGACGCCTGTGTTTGTGAATGGCCTTGATGGAGTTACACGCTCCTTAGGCAAGTCTGCCATGAGTTGTACGTTTCGGTTTGGTTTGAAACGATGACATCGGACGCATTGCCGTAGCTCCTTCTTGACTGTTCTGCTACCTCCAATAACCCAATACTTTTGACGTAAATGGGCCAACGTTAGCCGGGCACCCCCGTGGAGAGTGTCACGATGAGCTTCTTGAATAATAAGCGTTGTTAGTCTTCCTGTTGCTGGAAGGATAATAGGATGCTTAGCTTAGGAGATAAAGTTGAGTAGTCTAGTCGCCCCTTCACGCGCAGTATTCCTGTATCGTCGAGAAATGGGGGTTAACTTCAACAGCTTGCTTCTTGTTGTAATCCGTTGATTTTTCATTAAACATTCAATTTCATCCCCATAGTATTCATTTTGCACGTTCTTGATTACCAATTCAGTAGCTCCCATAATATCTTGTGGTGACAAACACACAACTACCTTTTTGTTATTGTCGGTTAAGTTATTAGTTGAGCGTAGCGTGCGATTTTGCTTACGAATGTTGCTAAGTCGTAGAATCCACGCCAACACTCGTATTACGCGTTTATAATTACTGTTTTTATTCAGTAATGTTTCGATTATTTCACATTTTTTGTATGTGACTGAGCAGCAGTTTATTTCTTGCAACTCAATATTGGTTCTGTTGGTCAAGTAATAGTCTTCATGAGTTTTTGGTATACAGTTTATTTTTAACCAATCTGGTCCATTCCACCAAAGTTTAAAATCGAGGAGTTGGAATGGTGTGAGCCCTCGAGTTGCACAGTCAGCAGGATTTTCCTCTGACTTCACATAACTCCAGCAGTTTGCAGAAGTAACGCTGTTTATTTGTTTCACTCTGTTAGCTATATATTTCTCCCATCGGTTTATATCTCCCTGTATCCAGGCTAAGACGACCTTGGAGTCACTCCAGCACCTTAACTGTAGGTTCTTGTTGCAAAGAGTGGTTTGTACTTTTTCTATTAGTTTGGCTAGTAAAAGTGCGCCACAAAGTTCCATTTTAGGTACGTTTTTGGTATACAGTTTATTTTTAACCAATCTGGTCCATTCCACCAAAGTTTCAAATCGAGGAGTTGGAATGGTGTGAGCCCTCGAGTTGCACAGTCAGCAGGATTTTCCTCTGACTTCACATAACTCCAGCAGTTTGCAGAAGTAACGCTGTTTATTTGTTTCACTCTGTTAGCTATACAGTATGTTAAATAACAGAGGGCGTTCCCTTAAACTCGTTAATATATATCATTAATAGATTAAAATAAAAATATCAGCATAGAAAAATAAGCATAAAAAAATCCGAATAAAAAAAAATTCTAATTGGAAATAAATTTGAAACCTCCTGTTTTAAATCAAAATAGTAGTCGTCATGTATAAATAAATTGCGACGTTGCCGTCTTTCATGTTCGCGTGTACAGTGTGTTTCTTTTACATGTCAATTTAAAATTTTTATTGAATATTTTCATATTGGAAAAAATTTTAAAACATTTTGTTTTCGAATGGAAATATTTTTTTTAGCATGTATGTATGCATGTATCTATTTCGGGTTAACGGGAACGCCCTCTGTTAGTTAACATACTGTATATTTCTCCCATCGGTTTATATCTCCCTGTATCCAGGCTAAGACGACCTTGGAGTCACTCCAGCACCTTAACTGTAGGTTCTTGTTGCAAAGAGTGGTTTGTACTTTTTCTATTAGTTTGGCTAGTAAAAGTGCGCCACAAAGTTCCATTTTAGGTACGTTTTTGGTATACAGTTTATTTTTAACCAATCTGGTCCATTCCACCAAAGTTTCAAATCGAGGAGTTGGAATGGTGTGAGCCCTCGAGTTGCACAGTCAGCAGGATTTTCCTCTGACTTCACATAACTCCAGCAGTTTGCAGAAGTAACGCTGTTTATTTGTTTCACTCTGTTAGCTATACAGTATGTTAAATAACAGAGGGCGTTCCCTTAAACTCGTTAATATATATCATTAATAGATTAAAATAAAAATATCAGCATAGAAAAATAAGCATAAAAAAATCCGAATAAAAAAAAATTCTAATTGGAAATAAATTTGAAACCTCCTGTTTTAAATCAAAATAGTAGTCGTCATGTATAAATAAATTGCGACGTTGCCGTCTTTCATGTTCGCGTGTACAGTGTGTTTCTTTTACATGTCAATTTAAAATTTTTATTGAATATTTTCATATTGGAAAAAATTTTAAAACATTTTGTTTTCGAATGGAAATATTTTTTTTAGCATGTATGTATGCATGTATCTATTTCGGGTTAACGGGAACGCCCTCTGTTAGTTAACATACTGTATATTTCTCCCATCGGTTTATATCTCCCTGTATCCAGGCTAAGACGACCTTGGAGTCACTCCAGCACCTTAACTGTAGGTTCTTGTTGCAAAGAGTGGTTTGTACTTTTTCTATTAGTTTGGCTAGTAAAAGTGCGCCACAAAGTTCCATTTTAGGTACAGTTACCCTATTACTGATTGGCGCAACCTTTGTTTTTGCCGCAATTAGCGTAGTCTTGTATTCACCGATTTCATTTTTTACTCCACTATAAATGACGCAGGCGTAAGCTTTTTCGCTGCCGTCGCAAAACCCGTGAATCTCTATATTGTTTTCTTGACATTGCAACCATCGCGGTATGGAAAGTTTGTTTAGCAAAGGAATATCTTTTCTCATAGCCTTCCATTCAGTAGTGAGGTCGTTGGGTAAGCGTTCATCAAGCGATTTTTTGGAACAGAAGTTTGGTTTTTATTGTAAAAGGTGATAGTAATCCAAGTGGGTCATATAATTTGCTTATCTCGCTCAGTAGTATGCGCTTTGTTAGGTTTTCCTTGATTGGTAGATCCCATTGATATGTAAAGCTATCGTTTTCTTGAGACCACCTCATTCCCAACATTTTTGAGTTTGACGTTTGTTCAGGGCGGAAGTCGATGTTCGTATCGGCTCGGCTCTTTTGTTCATCTCGCAAGTCTTCCAAAATAATTGGTTCATTCGTTTTCCATTTCCTCAAGTTAAATCCTCCTTTATTTAGCAACTGAATCAACTGTTTGACCAGCGTTTTTGATGCGTCGATAGTATCCTGCTCGTAAACCAAATCATCCATGTAGAAATAGTTTTTCAGGACGTATCCTGCTTCCGGGTAGATATCTCTCTCGTCTTCTGCGAGTTTATGTAATGTGCGCATTGCCAGGTAAGGTGCACTTTTTGTTCCGTAAGTTACTGTGCCCAGTTGCCAATCTTGCAGAGGTTCGTTAGGAGAAGATCTCCAGATTACAGTTTGTAGGTGTTGTTGTTTTTCGTTCAGCCAGATGAACCGATAAAGTTTTTCTACGTCTGCCGTAAAAACATATCTGTATGTTCTCCAGTTTATAAGTGACGCCAGCATATCTTTTTGTAAGTTCGGGCCGCAGTACATGTGATCGTTGAGACTGATGCCTCCTTTAGTTTTGTACGATGCGTTGAAGACCACTCTCAGTTTCGTCGTGGTGGACTTCGCTCTTAACACGCCATGGTGAGGAAGGTATACTTGATCCTTTCTTACTTCTCTGACCGGTTTCATATGGCCCATAGCGATATATTCGTTCATAAAACATTTGTACTCGTAGCTGAGTTCCTTGTTTGTCAGCATTTTTCTTTCTAGTTGAAGGAATTGTGCTAGTGCTTGCGACCTAGCATTCTTTAAGTTTGTTTCGTGTAACATCCGCACACCTGTGTTTATGTAATAGTATAAGTATCGGGTACTTTGTCTTCAATAAACAGTCTGTGGCTAGCCTCTGCCTTTCATTGACGTCTCATTGGCGACGAGTACGGGATCTTGAATTAATTTCTAGAAAGTGTAGTCAATTAAAAAAAAAGCAATAATGCCGATCGGACAAATCGAAAAATTCAATTTGAACTCCAACCAGTGGCCAGCTTACGTGCGCCGCGTGAATCAATATATTAAGTTGAATGATATTAAGGACGACGTGAAAGTGTCTATGCTAATAACTGTGGTCGGTGACGAAACGTATGCATTAATGTGCGATTTGTGTGCACCTAGTTTCCCAGAAAATAAATCTTATGACGAGCTGGTAAAACTAGTAACTGAACATCTGGAGCCGCAACGCTCAGAGATTGCGGAGCGCCACGTATTTAGGTTGCGAAGGCAACGTGCTGGCGAATCTTTGTCCGAATACCTGCAATCATTAAAACATCTTGCGACGACGTGCAATTTCGGCAAATGCAATGAATGCTCAACGTTAGAAGAAAATTTGCGCGACCAATTCGTGTCAGGTCTATCAAGTGACGTGATGCGGTCTAGGATTTTTGCAGAAAAAAAAATCCTATACAAAGAGGCGGTGGAGCTAGCCCTGGCTCTAGAAGCTGCAGAAAAACATGCGGAAGTGAGCAGCTACTCCACGGCAGCGACAGCGGCAGACTCAACGGCGGCGGCGGTGGAAGGCGCGGCGGGTGAAGGTCTTCACCATGCACGTGGCGGTAGCGGCGGCGGCGGACGAGCCGGCCAGCGCGGCCGCCAGGCGCGCGTGCAGCCCGCAGGCGCAGGCGTAGGACAGGGCAGCGGAGGTGCGGAGCCAGCGAGCTCGCGCGCGGCGTGCTGGCGCTGCGGCAAGGCGCACGGGGCTGACAGATGTCGATTCAGAAACTATAATTGTGATCAGTGCAATCAAAGAGGTCACCTAAAAGTGATGTGCAAGCAAGTGCGTGGTAAAAGTGCTCGGCAAAATTACGTAAGCGAAGCGGAGTCTGACGACGGTATGTTTAACATAGAAGTAGCAGCTCGAGGTAACAAACCATATTTTATTCAATTAACCATTGATAACATCAATATCAAATGTGAAGTAGATACAGGCAGTCGCATTTCGGCTATCAGTGAGGAAATGTACAAGCAAATGTTTTCGCATAAAACAATTGTCGCGGACAATTTATTGTTACGTTGTTATTCGGGTTCAAGAATTGAGTCATTAGGCTACATTGTTGTAAATGTCTGTTTAGGGCAAATTAAAGGGAAATCATTACGTCTTTACGTTATACAAGGGGGCGCTCGACCATTATTGGGACGGGAGTGGATGCGCGCTTTAAAAATATCCCAAATTACCCTGCATGAAATAATAACTGATGATTTGGTGACGCAATTACGTAATGAATTCCCCGAAGTATTCTGTGAGAAGTTAGGAACTTGTAAACAACGCATCCGATTACAGCTCGCGAATAACGAGCCGGTTTATGTGCGAGCGAGACCGATGCCGCTGGCGCTCCGCGCAAGAGTTGAAAGGGAATTAGAGCGTCTAGAATCGGATGGCACTATCTACCGCGTAAATTATTCAGAGTACGGGACCCCAATCGTACCGGTCGTAAAAGCAAATGGGGACATACGCATCTGTGGCGACTACAAGGTCACGATCAATCCAAAATTAAAACGGGATTATTATCCTTTACCGCGAATTGAGGAATTATTTGCAAATCTTAGCGGTGGGGAACAATTTACAAAAATTGATTTAAAACATGCATATGAACAATGTTTTTTAACTGAGGATTCCCAACCTTATACAGCGATCACAACGCACATGGGCACATATGTTTTCAAACGTACACCGTACGGCTTATCATGTATCCCGGAAAAATTCCAGAAGATAATGGAGGAAACTCTGCGCGGGGTTGCGTAGTGTTTTTAGATGACATTTGTGTCACAGGCTCTAATAAAGTAGAACATATTAAGAATCTGCGAGCTGTACTCAAAAGATTACATAAAATGGGACTTACGGTCAAGCTAAATAAATGTTGTTTTTTGCAAGACAGTGTAAAATATTTGGGATTTATTATCAATAAAGATGGCTTGCGGCCTAATCCAGAAAAGCTTGAGGCCATTTCCAGTGCACCAAGACCAAAAAACGTAACGCAACTTAAAAGTTTTCTTGGAATGATCAATTATTATGGGCGATTCATTCAGAATCTGAGTACTTTATTGCAACCAATGCATAATTTGTTAAAAAAGGAGGTTCGCTGGAATTGGGACTCAAAGTGTGAAAGGGTTTTTGTAGAAGCAAAGCGAATCCTCCTGAGTGAACGCGTCCTAGCACACTATGAGGAGGGGCGCGAACTCGTATTATCGGTGGACAGTAGCGCGTACGGACTGGGCGCAGTGCTGGCGCACCGGTACGAGGATGGTAGCGAGCGGCCCATCAGCTGCGTCTCGCGCACGCTTAGTGCTCCCGAGCGTAACTACAGTCAATTAGACAAAGAAGCACTGGCTATTTTGTTCGGTGTCACAAAACACCACCAATACCTGTTCGGTAGGCGTTTTATGCTACGTACGGATCACCAGCCCCTGACGTATATTTTTGGGGAAAAGGGAGGAATTCCTCAAACAGCTGCAAGCCGTTTACAAAGGTGGGCGGCACGACTAGCCGCATATGATTTCTGCATAGAATACGTGCGATCGGCGGACAACGGTCCGGCTGATGCTTTGTCACGATTACCGATACCTCAGGAGGGTCGCTCTGCGGCGACACAAACAGTGGATTACTTAAATTTAGTCGAGGCAGCACTGCCCATTTATTATAAGGATATTGCAAAAGAAACTGAACGCGATACTTTACTAAGTAAAATTAAAGGTTATGTACTTTTTGGCTGGCCGTCGGCCCCGAGCTGTGAGGCAGAAAAGCCATATTTTGCTAGGAAACAAGATTTCGTGGTGGATCAGGGATGTGTCATTTTCAAATACAGAATCGTTGTACCATACGCCTTACAAAAAAAAATTTTAGAAGAAGTGCATGAAGGTCATTTAGGTATAAATAAAATGAAAAGCTTATCACGAAATTACATTTACTGGGCGAATTTAGATAAAGATATAGAGGAATTGGGTAAGTCATGCGACGCGTGTCGTATAGTTCGAGATGCACCACCGCATGCACAGTTACACCCCTGGGAGTTCCCGCTACACCCATGGCAGCGCGTACATGCCGACTTCGCGGACTGTGGAGGCGTCCGATATTTTGTTATGGTAGACGCACACTCAAAGTGGATTGAGGTGGTACCAATGAAAAGCACAAATGCAGCTTCAACTATCAATTTATTGAGAAGTATTTTCGCGCGTTTTGGTTTGCCGGCACAGCTCGTGACTGATAACGGTCCACCATTTTCATCACACGAATTTAGAGTTTACTGCGAAAATAATTGTATAAAGCATACAACGTCGGCTCCTTATAGACCGCAAGGAAATGGTGCAGCGGAAAACGCGGTTAAAACAATAAAAAAAGCTATCAAAAGAGCTTTATATGAAAATGTGGATGTAAATGCGGCTCTGTGTAAGTTCTTACTGCAATATCGCAATTGTGAGCACGCGACGACCGGTATATCACCTGCAGTGGCACTGCAAGGGCGGCGGCTCCGGAGCCGACTGGACGCGCTGCGGCCAGACGTGGCGGCCGCGGTGCGCGCCAAGCAGGAGCACCAAGTCGCGCGCTCTTCCGGCACCGAAAAGAATGTCGAGGTAGGGGACCTAGTATTAGCTCGCGACTATACAGCGAAGGGGGAGAAATGGACCGAAGCTAAGATCGTTAAAAAGACGGGCCCCGTCTCATACAAAGTTAATGTGGGTGACGGGGTAGAATGGCGCCGACACGCTGACCAAATTATCCCAATACAGAACAATAAAAGCAGATACTCTCTATCTCGTATGAGCGGGGTTGCCATAGAAAATAAAAATGAGAGTCTCAATCCAGAACCTTCGGTTCATAAGGACGCCGACGATGGTTTATTTGAGGATGCATTGGGCGATGACGGTGAGGTAGCGAAGGCGTCAGAAACACCAAAAACAAAGTCAGAGCACAGGCAGCCACCTATGCCAGAACCGTCAACGCCTAGTGTATCGGCTCGAGCACTGCGTGCCCTCAATCGAGCTAAACGGTACAATAATGTAGAATAAGATACTATGTTTGATAATTCAGCATGTTCTAGTTTTGTTTAGTTTATAAGGTTATACTATGTTTTATAATTCAGCATGTTTTAATTTAGGTTAAATGATTTTGAAATTAAATGTTAGCTAAGTGAGGAGAGGTGTAACATCCGCACACCTGTGTTTATGTAATAGTATAAGTATCGGGTACTTTGTCTTCAATAAACAGTCTGTGGCTAGCCTCTGCCTTTCATTGACGTCTCATTTCGAAGTTAGGTTTCATGGGCATTTGCACCACATATTGTCCGTTCACCAATCTTGTGGTAGTTGCATTGTAATATTCCTCGCAGTATTGTTCCTCGCTAGTCGATGATGAAGGGTTTGGAATTTCTTCGGTCTCCCAAAATCGTGCCATGTTTTCAAAATCGTTGATGGTCACTAAGCAGTTTAGTGTTTTTACATTCCCGCATGGAATCCAGCCCACTCTAGTTTATTGTGCTACCGGATATCTGTTATCATTCCTGACGATTCCGTTTAGGATAAGTTCTGAGTAGATATCTGCGCCCAGGAGCAGATCAATAGGGCCTGACAGGTTGAACTGCGGATCTACTAGTTTTAAGTTTTCCAAATAGTCCCAGTTGCTGACAAAAAATGATGGGGTAGGCAAGTTGCTTATGAGTTTCTTCATAATTAATGCCTGCAAGTTGAATCGATAATTTGAATGTATTGATTGGCATTCCAAGTTCATTACCCCTTTGCAGTTGCCGCTAAGTGATCCGACACCCGACACAGTAGCGTTTACTTTTAGTCGCTGTAATCTGAGGCGTTGCGCAGCGTTTTCCTTTATTAGGCTCACTTGGGAACCTTGGTCCAGTAGGCCTCTCAATTTAATGAAGTTTCCATCAATTGTTTTGACTTTCAGAAGTACAGTTGTCAACAGCACCTCCTTATCTTCGTTCGTTACGTTGTTGACTCCATGGGAAGTGGATGGAGTCGGCGCCGATGGCTTTTGCCCCCTCGTCGCTTGTTTGTTGCTAGATAGCTCTGTTTCAGCTACATGCTTAAGTGTGTGATGTGCCTTCTGACACAATTTACAAGTCTTCCGTGATTTGCATTGTGTTTCTCCGTGGCTGAATAGACAATTTTTGCAAACATGCAAGTTGCGAACTGTGTCATTCCGTTTATTTGTGTCCATAGCCAAGAATTATTCGCAATTCATCAAAACGTGGTTAGTTTTACATATTGGGCATATTTTTTCTGTCGTGAAGTAGGCTTTTGGTGAGTTTTGTAACTTGTTAAAGTACGATGACCCTTGTGTTTTATTCTTATTAGAGTTGTTTCGGTTTTCTGATCCTTTATGTAGCTGTTTTTCCGATTTCCATGGTTTGTTTGATGGCGATATGTTTTGGCTATTTCCCTGCAGAGCTTCCAGTGACATGAATTTTGATTCTAAAAACTCGGCGAACTCTTTCAGGTCGGGAAATTCTCTGGGATGTTTGATCTCCTTTATGTATTCGTTATATGTTACGTTATTTAGTTTTTTAATCAGAAGGTGAACCAGGATCGGATCCCAATTTGTTGTATCTAGGCCGATGTTTTTGAGTCCGTTCAAGCACCCCATCATGACGTCGTGAAGCTTTCGTACGCTTGCTGCGGTTGCTTGCTGAATACTGGGTTGATTCAGGAGCGTGTTCATGTAGGATGTAAACAATAGCCGTTTGTTATCGTAGCGGTGGGTCAAAATCTCCCAGCAAGATGCATAGTTTTCAGCGCTGGTGCCAAGATGTTGTACTAGTTTCTCCGCCTCACCCTTGAGTTTTGTTTTCAAGTGTTGCATTTTTTGAGCTTTTGAAAGTATCGGATTGTTGTGTACACTTTCGAGGTAGAGGTCTCTAAAAGTCAGCCACTGATTGTAGTTGCCATGAAAATCAGGTATTTCAATTTTTGGCGTTGATTTCTCGTAATGGGCATTATTCCAGATACTGTGTTGTAATTTTCTTTTCAGGTCATCATAAAGGTTCTCTGCCGTATTGTATTTCTGTTGATAAATTGAATCCTCGTCTTGTAGTATGTAGTCCAGTTCCCAATTTGCCTTTTCGATATGTTCCCATTTAGTTTTCAGGATATTAAGGTTGTCTTCTAATTCCCATTTTTCCATAGATACCATCAACGCTATGTTTATTTTCTCCACAGTACGTTCAAATGCTCTGAAGTTACAGTATTGCTGACGCAACAGATCTTGTTGTCTTTCCGTCGACTCGCTTGTTTCCCGAGGTGGTGCGTGGAATTTGGTATCGTCGAAAGTAAATCCTGATTTACCCTTGCTTTGGTTAGGCGTCGCAGGTAGTTGTTCCGCCTTACTTGTAGATGTAGACGGCAATTCCGACTTTCGTTTCAACATGTCTTGCAGCACTTCTTCATACATCTTCTTTGTACTGCTGAAAATGTCGTCGGTAAAGTATTGAAGGTCTGTTGCTCCAGATTCTTCCAGCAATTGATGGTTGTGAACAAACATCTCCCAGTTGCTGTTCAACCGAGAAAGTCGCTCCTCCAGATACGCCAAGTTCTTCCTGGTCGAACTGTCTTTCTTATAGTTGGTACAAGTGAGCTTCAAGTCTCTGAAGATAGTTTCTTGACGGTTTATCAGTTCCATCACGCTCTGAACCATTGTTACTATCAATTGGCTTACCTGTTGGTGGAGATGAGTAGTTGTATCACCGCAGGTTGGTACATCAAAGTCGCGACGTTTCCGCAAGTTCTGGATATTAAGTCCTGCAATAACCACTAACGCAATCTGCCCTTCTGGAATTTCAGCTAGACCGATTTAGTAACGTTAATAGAATTAACTAACACTTGATAAATCCGGCTCGAAGAACCACTTTTATGTATGGTTCAGAGATAGTTGAAGATGAGTTGACGAAAATTTTTTTTATTTTATTTTATTTTATTTTATTTTATTTTGGCATCAAACAGTCATATACAAACAATTAGTTATAAATACAATTGGTTTCTTATAATAGACCTATAGTGCCGACAATGTTATATAAATGTTAAAGCAAAACTTCCTATAAGGAAAGACGACGGTTAGACTTAAATATGTTTGGGTACATAACATTTTTGCATCAAAAAATGACTTCAGTGAAACATATGCTTATTAGTTAGAAAGGACGTAAACTGGCAAAAAATATAAGTTTTGATTAGGTGAGATATTTACTTTTTAGCTTTAATTTTAGTTTATTAAGAGAAATGTTAAAAAGATCTATGTCTGTAAATTCTCTATTATAGTTGTTAGTGGAACGGTATAAGAATGAGTTACGAGTGTATGTTTTAGTTAGTCGAGGAGGAACGAAAAGTGGTTTTATACGTGAGGAGCGTACGGGTAGACGAGCATGTGATTTTAGGGATATTTTACCAAGTAATGATGGTGAATCGGTTAACGAGGTCAAAATTTTTAACAACTGAATAATGTCGAATGTATCACGTCTGTTGCGAAGGCTTATCAGTTTATGCCTACGCAATGCATCTTCGTATTCGGTCTCATAAATATTATTCCGATAATTTAGTGATTTTAAAAACTTTTTTTGTATCTTTTCTATTCTATCGATGTGTACTTTAAAACATGGACTCCACACAGTGCTACAAAAGTCTAAAATAGAGCGGACAAAAGAAAAATAAAGAATTTTTAAAGTCATAATACTTTTGAAAGGTTTACTGATTCTCAAAATAAAACCAAGGCTGCGAAAAGCGGAGCCGACGATGTGATCGATGTGATTGGTAAATGTTAATTTGGAGTCCATAATGAGACCTAGGTCCCGAATGGTGAAAACTCTTTTAAGGATTGAGCCATTTATGGTGTAGTCGAAATTGAGAGGGTGAGTTTTCCGGGTATATGACATTATGAAACATTTATCTATGTTGAGATAGAGTTGGTTTGTTGTACAGTAGTTATGCAAGTTTAATAAATCGCTTTATAGTTTAGCGCAATCTGTGAGACATTCAACCACTCTGAATATTTTTGTGTCGTCAGCGTAAAGTAAATGGTTACTATGGTCAAATATAGATCCTATGTCATTAATGTAAAGGTTAAAGAGCAATGGTCCAATATGGGAACCTTGGGGAACTCCAGAGGGAACAGGGAGGAATTGAGATGAGTAACCTTTAACACAGACCGCCTGACTTCGATTTTTTATATAAGATTGGATCCATCGCAGTAAGTTTCCGTGTACTCCGGCAATCGCTAATTTTTCAATAAGCATATCGTGATTAATTTTATCGAACGCCTTCGAAAAGTCAGTGTACACGACATCGATTTGTTGATTTTTATCCATGGCTTGCACTAGAAATTCCGAAAAATCCAACATATTACTATCCACGCTACGATGTTTGATGAAACCGTGCTGGTGCTGAGAAATGTGATTACGAAGAGCGAGTGAAACCTGAGATGTTACTATTTTTTCTAATATTTTTCCAAGAACACATAAACCACAGACTTCACAATAATTAAGTTTATTCGTAAAAGTACACGAAAGTAGTTTGGATGCTAATCTGCGGTTATAGCGCTACGGCAGCTATTGGTCAACTAACTAAGTATTAATATTAACGTAAATAATACGAATCGCAAAGTAGGTCGCGACATAAGCAAATAATGCCTGTACGGAACCGTACATACATGATGTACATGTTGATAAGAAAGCGCTTACAGGTTGATGACCGCCGCATCCAGCGGTACTAAACTTTAATAATAATGGCGCGAAAAAGCAAGTCGATACAGGAACGCGCTGTCGCCCGCTGTTCGGAGGTCATTGAACCAATATTTTAAAGAATGTTCTATTCCGTTTGCAATTTTATGCGATTTAGTTTGTTTGAAATTTTCATTTTTTTTTATTTTCGATGCTAGGTTTTTTTCTATGGTTCAGGATTATTCCTATGAACCAGTATGGTCTGTGTTTTCATTTATTGTCGTATTGTCAGCACCACTCTGTATATTAGATGTAGGATATGTTCCGTAATATACATCAGTATTTATACTGCCTGTATGTATACAGGATAGTGATGAATGAATGAATGAATGACGTTCCTGACCGATTTCGGCCACGGCGACCACTTCGACTCCTAGCCGATGATTTGGCGCTCATGCGCCCGAAGATGGCTTATGTAGCCTATCTTGGCGGTGAAACTTCGTGCACACTAAGGCCACGTTAGCACGCCGTCGACGTAGTTGTATGTGATGGCAGCAGGTGGGCAGGCCTTTAATTGGTCGCGTTTGGCATCGAGGTCAGCTTTGCGCTGCTCCTCAAACCCGCGTACTTGTCCGTACATGTCTTGTCGCCATTCTGACCGCTTTGCTGCCAAACGCTCCCATTCAGAGTGTTCTATATTGCATCTCTTCATGTGTCGTTTTAAGACATCTTTGAACCGGAGGAGTTATCCGCCATGCTTTTACTTGCCCTTCCAGCTCAGAGAAGAAGATGCGCTTCGCCACTCTTTCGTCCGCCATACGTGATACGTGTCCGCACCACCGAAGCTGTCGACGCATTAAATAAGCCTCAATGCCACCAACATTGGCTCGTCGCAGGACTTCGGTATTTCGCACTCTGTCAGACCATTTGATCTTCATAATGGATCGGAGACATTTAAGGTGAAAACGACCTGGAGTACGTATGTGGTGGCGGTACAAACACCACGTCTCAGCGGAATATAGAAGGTTTGGCAGCATAATTGCCATATATACGGATATTTTCGTAGCTAGCTTAGGGTCATGTGAGCAGAAGACCTTGGAACACAACTTGCCAAACGCTGCAGCTGCAGCTCCGACTCTGCTGTTGATCTCAGCATCAAGGTCACACTTAGAACTTATAGTGTTCCCCAGATAACGAAACTTGTCTACTTGCTTCAACACATCCTTACCAAGCTTTATATTCAGTGTCTCGTGACCGTGAATGTCCAGGGACATCACCTCCGTCTTGTTGACGTTGATTTTTAATCCGTACTTACGGCAGGCTTGATGAAAAGCGGACATCAGCTGTTGTAGGCCATCTGGGGATTCTGCTAAGGAGCACAAATCATCAGCATACATGATCTCAGTAATCAGTGCATGTGAGACTTTGGTGCGAGCCTCAAGTCTAGCCAGACTGAAAAGACCGCCGTCGGCGCGGAAGCGGATGCAAACTCCTTGTGGAACAATTTGTAAGACCTCTCCCACTACCACTACAAAATATAAGGCGAACAGAGTTGGTGCTAAGACGCATCCTTGCTTCACCCCACAGTTAACGGGGAAGAAGTCTGTCTGTGCACAGTCTACAGCAACGCAGCATTGCATGCCGTCATGTAGAGTCTAAGAAGTCTCACAAACTTCCTAGTCCATCCCAGCTTACCTACACACCTACACCGCTACACTGCTACACTACCTACACTGCTTACCTACACTGTCGAAAGCCTTCTCCAAGTCAACAAAGCAGAGGTACAGCTTACGACCCCGTTCTCTACTCCTTTCCTGTAGTTGACGCACGGAAAATATCGCTTCACAGGTGCCTCGGTCCGGTCGGAAGCCGAACTGGATTTCAGGCTGAATCTTTTCGGACAATATCTTTAGGCGGTTTAAGAGAACTCTAGCAAAAACCTTTCCAGGAGTCGATAAAAGTGTGATACCACGGTATGAGTTGCAGACGGATCGGTCACTTCAGTTCTTATATAGTGTTCTTATACGCGACACTTCTTCACTTCGCGACTAGTGATAATGATGTCATGAATCTGACGCCAAATTGCCCATACTGTACTGGTGAGATGAAATATGGCATACTTTATTGACATCACTTACCTTTATAATTTCTGAAATATTTTCATTGACTACACTTATCTAAGCTAATAAAACGATGATAATTTAAGAGATTTAAAAACAACTGTCACGGACAGAATTCAAGCCGTAAACTTTTTCGAACCGTGACGTTCCACTGACAACTGAATTATTTATTCATTTAAAATTCACATAAACAATATTACAGTGTATAGTGTCACAGTTACTAGTTAATTAATACATAATATTGTTTTATTATATTATAATATTGTTTTATTTATGATACATAATATATCGAAGTTGATCTGCAATAAATAAATAATTTCATAAATATTGTTTATTGTGACAACCCCGGTCGATGCGTTACTGTCTAGACGATGTCGGCATTTTACACGAGATCAAAGGCGTCGACCTACTGTATGATTTTTATACTGTGGTATTAGTGCGCGGTTTTCGCACATGGATAGTGGAAACCATTACGTAAATCTCGTTTGAAGCCTTTTGTTTTTTTTTTTTTTTTAGTAATTATAAACTAGTGCTTGACTGCAATCCCGCCTGATGGTAAGCAGTGATGCAATCGGTGATGGTAAAGCGCAGTAGTTTATTAAGCCTATTCACTTATAAAACTAAGGCATAGGAAGGATGACGGCAGTTGAGCGAGGTGATGCAATGTTACCAAATGTCGTGCGGCGTTCCACAGGGATCGGTCTTGGGACCGCTCCTGTGGAACATCGGCTACGACTGGGTGCTGAGAGGCGAGCTTCCGTCGGGCGCCGACTTGACTTGTTATGCGGACGACACGCTTGTCACTGCCCGGGGGAGCTCGCACAGGGAAGCGACGTTGATAGCCACGGCTGCGGTGTCACAGGACCCGCATCCGGCGCCTGGGCCTGGAGGTGGCCCTTGACAAGTCGGAGGCCATGGTATTCCATGGCCCCCGGCGTGCGCCGGCGCCGGGATCACATATCGTGGTCAGTGGTGCCCGGATAGCTGTCCAGTCCACCATGAAGTATCTGGGATTGGTGCTCGACAGCCGATGGGAATTCGGACCCCACTTCCGGCCGCTGGCGCCCAAGCTGATGGGTGCAGCAGGCGCGCTGTCAACGTTGCTTCCCAACATGGGGGACCCGAGCGTATACGTGGGAATCGTGCGGTCCATGGCCCTGTATGGGGCCCCTGTGTGGGCGATGGACCTGACGGCCGGAACACTCGCCATTCTGCGCAAGCCGCAGAGGGCGATGGCCGTCAGGGTCGTCCGCGGGTGTCGCACGATTTCCTACGAGGCGGCTTGCGTCCTGGCCGGATCCCCGCCCAGGGACCTAGAGGCGAAAGTACTCGCGTCATTGTACCGATGGCGCGAGGAAAAGCGGACACGGGGCTCCAGTCCGGCGCAGCGGCAGATCGAGCTACGCCGAGAGGAGCTCCGTCAGGTCCTGGTGGCGGACTGGCGGCAGCTACCGTCGAGGCGATCCGGCCAGTACTCGACGACTGGCTCGGGAGAAGGCACGGCTCCCTGACGCTGCGGCAGCACAGAGTCGTGGGACGCGGTGGTGTCTTTCTGCGAAGACGTGATGTCGCAGAAGGAAGCTGCGGAACGGGAGAGGGAGATCTTAACTCCCTTCCCGGGCCGCCTCTCCGCTCTCTTCCGCCCCCCATGAATGGGTCCAGGGGCGAGGGACATGGGGAAGTCCCCGCCCCCTATTCGATGGACCCCGAGGCGGAGGCGCGCGAGTTAAGGAACCCCAACTCTCCAATATTAGCTTCATCAGCTAATACTTATATTATTTAGCATTTTAAGTATAATTCAGCAGACGTTATCTAGGACATGCGTCACTAACTTAGATGCTTAGTTAACAATAAGATTAGTATATAAGATCAATATTTTGTAGAACTAATTAATTACTGTTACGCTATTACTGGATAGAAATAAAGTTATTTTTTAACTCCTTCGTAGTCGTTAACTTAATTGGCGCAGCCGGTAGGATCTCTGTAGTCAGGCCGTCACGTATTAGTATCTACGGGAAGCAGCCGACGTTCTTTTCTACGGTTTAGCAGAGATCGCCGAACAAACAAATCTATGAAGCTACTTCGAGTTACGGGAGGACCAGCAGCCAAGCAGTAATTCAAGGATCATGAAGATAGCTGCGGAATTGTGAGTAAATCTTTTCATCTTTCTCTCAGCTCTTCCATTTGAATCCTAACCTTGTATTAATCTATGTTCTATGTACTATTAGGGATTGGACAACGCCTTAGTAACATTTCATAGATTATTAGCCGTAGTTTATATTTAGGGATACTTTTTAGCATATATAGTTATTCATTCTACTTTTCTCTTTTTGTAAAGTGTCATTATTTTTCTTTCACTATGGAAGGTATAAACCGAATCCCACAGGAATTGGTAAATATCATTCCAGTATTTAATGGTGATACTAGGACGTTGCCCTTATTTATAAAAAAATGTGAATATATTTTATCAACATTCAGAGGGGGCGCAGTACAGAACGAATATTTATTTCATGTGATAACGAGTAGGTTGTCAGGCGAAGCAGCTAGTTTGGTAGGCGAAAGGGACTCTATAGATTCGTGGGATGAGTTAAAAAAGTTGTTAAATCAACATTTCGGCGACCCACGCACTGAGGATTGTCTAGCAATGGAATTAGAATCCTGTAAAATTAATGTACCAGACACTTGCGAGTAACATAACACAGGAGTTTTATATGTACCTACGCTCGCCGCCTCGACGACAGCAGCGACACACCACGGCGGACCCGCGAACTACCTCGCTTGTGATTGGTCCGCTATATTATAAGTAAACTCGAACTTACCCGAAATGTATAAATAGGCTGAGCAAACGATTAATAAACCATTCCATTTCCAAACCTCATCAGTGTTTTACTTACCATACCCTTGGTAAATTAACAAAGGCGAAAGTTATTTAGATTTGTGTCATAGGATACAACATATGAGGAGCATTTTATTCGCTAAAATAGCAGAAACCATAACTGACGACTCTTTACGAAAGGCAAAGCAAGTAATCTATAATAATAGAGCGATGAATGTATTTCTATTCAATTTACCACCGTTCCTAGTTAGGTTAGTTCGTTTACGCAACGTTTCGACATTAGAGGACGCATTGAAAATTGTTTTAGAAGAACAGAACTTTCAAGCAGTATATAGTGCTAGAACAAACGATTATCGCAACTCTAATAGGTACAATAAACCCAACTTTTCCGAGTCTAACAGCACGAAAAATAATTCACAGCACGTATCAAGTGCACCTGCACCAAATAACGCTTCGAGTAGCTTACCTACGACGAACAATTCGCATCATATTAAAAATATCAGGCAACATAATAATCAAAATAATTTTAATCGTAGAATTAATCATGAACATAACGATAGTCCGTCGTCACAGTTAAGAAGGCCACAAATTTCGCTTACGCAACAAAACCAACAGCCTACGGCACGTGCACCGCGAACGTCATCTTTTGCAGAACAAGCAATTCCGCCGGGTTCAAATTCGAACACTGACGTTACTATGCGAACTGCAAGTTCACGCCGTGTTAATTACATTAATAATGGTAGTTATAATGAACCGAATTTAAATAATGAATTTCAGGAACATCCACCTGAAGAATCCAGACAGGAAAATTTTTGTATAACCGCCTCTATCCAAGAGAACGCATAAAAATTAATTGCAATAAACGTCTAAATTTACCGCACATAGTTTTACCCGAATTAAACGCTGTCTTTATGATAGATACAGGTAGTGTTAGGTCTTTTATAAGCCCATTTATCGCGAAAAAGTACTTTAAAGATCGTTTGCAGTATGAACCATTCGAAGTTGTTAGTACTCACGCTTCGAGTGTTCATAACGAAACGGCAATTATTCCTTTACCAGCTACGTTTTGCAGTAAGGAATTTCATAAATTTTATGTTTACAGTGTTGATGATAGGTACGATGGGTTAATAGGTAGTAACTTGCTTAAACAGTTACAGGCAAAAATAAATATGGAAAGCCAAGTTTTGCATTTAAAAAATACGAACATTCCAATAATATACGCACCACCTATGAGAGAGGTATACAATTTACCATCTCGTAGTGAATTAAGAGTTAGATTACCGGTCAATTTACTGAATGGGGAAGCTATATTGGAATATAAACAATTTACGGAAGGGATACGAATGCCCTCAGCATTAGTTAAGTGTGTTGAAGGTTACGCATCAACCGTTATTCAAAATTATACGAATAAATCCAGAGACTTAGTGGTAACAGGACCTTTTAAAGTTGAACCTTATGTACAGAACAAGTCGGTTAACGTTAATTTTACAGAAAATATTATAGAAATAGATAGGATGCTAACGGAGAATTTAAAAAAAATTAAAGTAGATCACATGAATTCCGAAGAACGTAGAGCCATCGAAGGGCTATGCAATGAGTATAAGGACATTTTTTATTGTGAAAATATTCCATTAACCTTTACTAATCAAGTAAAACATAGAATCAGAACAAAGAATGAGGATCCTATAAACATCAAAGCACATAGGTTACCTCCGATTCAATCGAAAGAAATTAGAAACCAGGTAGATAAAATGTTAAGGGACAATATTATCCAGGAATCACACTCTCCCTGGAGTGCACCCATACATTTAGTGCCAAAAAAATTAGATGCATCGGGACAACAAAAATGGAGGATGGTAGTTGACTATAGACGTCTTAATGACATTACTACCGATGATAAATATCCTTTACCCAACATTAATGATTTATTTGATATGCTAGGTAATAGTACATATTTCACTACTTTAGATTTAGCTAGTGGGTACCATCAAATCGAGGTCCAGGAAGAGGATAGGGCCAAAACAGCATTCAGCACACCGTCAGGGCATTATGAATTTAACAGGATGCCGTTCGGCTTGAAAACAGCACCGGCAACATTTCAGAGAGCTATGGATAATGTTCTAAGAGGTCTCCAAGGCTTACATTGCCTGGTGTATCTCGATGACGTCATCATATTCTCTAAATCACTAACTCAACATGTAGAAAAACTTAGAGCAGTTTTCGATCGGTTTCGGGCGACAAATTTAAAAATACAACTAGATAAGTCACACTTTCTTAGAAAGGAAGTCCTTTATTTAGGACACACTATTACAAGTGAAGGATTGAAGCCAAATAATGATAAAATTGATGCGATCCTAAGATATCCTATTCCAGAAACAGTGACGCAAATAAAAAGCTTTTTAGGACTCATTGGTTATTATAGGAAATTCATTAAAGATTTCGCAAAAATAACTAGACCTTTAACAGCCTGTCTAAAGAAAGGTCGTAAAATAACTATTAACGATGAATATAGGGAATGTTTTGAAACATGTAAAAAACTCCTAACAAACGCACCTTTATTACAGTATCCTGATTTCAGTAAAAGTTTTATTCTAACTACTGACGCATCAAACTATGCGATCGGGGCTGTACTATCACAAGGAGTAATAGGGTCAGACAAACCAATAACGTATGCTAGCAGAACGTTGAGCGATACAGAAGTAAAGTATAGTACTATTGAAAAGGAGCTTTTGGCTATAATATGGGCAGTTAAGCATTTTAGGCCATATCTATATGGTAATAAATTTACCATCTTTACAGACCATAGACCTTTGGCATGGCTGTATTCTTTAAAAGAACCCAACAGTAAGCTCACGCGTTGAAGACTACGCTTAGAAGAATATGATTATGAAGTTAAGTACAAGAAAGGACCCCAAAATACAAATGCAGATGCCTTATCTAGGATTAAAATCAATACAATAGACGATGATTTAGACTCAATATTTGTTAACATAGGCGATAGGGATGAGCGAATAAAGAAAATTATAAATGAAGAGCTTCAGTTCAACAAAACGCCCATAGAAACGATAGAACTTTCGGATTCTGATGATGGCGTCACAGCCAATTCAGTTTCAAATAGGGAACATGAAGGTATTCCTATTTTAAATGAAGCTGTCGATACTAAAGCTAGACAAATTTTAGTCCACGCATGGTTTAAAGATAAGTTAACAGTAAAGGACATTTCTAATAATAAACAGAAGATCTTAGAAGTCCATTTACCAACAAATAACGAAAAATTAATTAAAGACTTATTAAAGGAATATATAGACCCTAAAAATAAATATTATATTTATTTCGAACATCCATCCTTTAGAAAATCGTTTTCAAACATGGTTATTAAGTTGTTTAAAAGGGGCTCAGTTAAGATAACAGAATGTACAGAAAGAGTAATCAATTTGACAGAATCGGAGGAAGATCAGAAAGAAGCTATTATTAAGTACCATGAAGGTAAAACTTGTCATAGAGGCATTAGGGAAACTTTAGCGAAACTTAAGAGACATTATTGGTGGCCAAATACGAAAGAAATAGTCACAACAGTTATTAATAGTTGCAAAGCATGTAGAAAAATGAAATATGATAGGAAACCCATTAAACCTCAAATTCAGCCAACCCAAACACAGAATAGTCCATTCCAAGAAGCTTTTATGGATGTACTATACATTGAAGGAAAATATTATTTAACAATCGTAGATTCTTTTAGCAAGTTAGCACAGGCAATAGATATACCTAATAGGAGTACACCAGAGATAGTTAGAGCATTAATTAAATACTTTAGTTTATACGGATTACCGAGTAAAATAAGTTGCGATTCAGGCACAGAATTTAATAATACATTAATTAAAGAAATTTTGAGCTTATACAAAATAGAACTGCACATAGGGACTCCAAACAATCCCAATTCTATGGCAATAGTCGAGAGATTTCACTCTACTATTATCGAAATTTACCGGTTAGCAAAATATGACAAAAGTGATTTAGATGCAGCTTCCGTCATGACGTATGCTATTATGGCATATAACAACACCATACACTCAGTGACAGATTTTACACCCTTTGAAATAGTATTTGGGCATACCGACTCCGGAAATGTATTTAATGTCGATAGGGAAAAAAATTTAACGCAGAAATTGCTACTAGATCATAGAAAACGTCTTAAAGTATTATACGAATTCATAACGGCCAAATTAGAAACAGATAAAGTGAAGGTAAGAGATAAGAAAGGAGGTGAAGAAACACCAGTCCTTAAGGCAGGAGACAATGTTTTTATGAAAAACACTAGAACCCGAAAAGCTAAAGAAAAAGCTCGCTATGAAAAAGCCAAAATCACTGGAGAAATCGAACATAATATAGTACCTGTAGAATTAAATAAAAGACCAACTAGAGTGGCGATAAAAAATATAAAACGTCCTCCACAGGTCATTCCTGGTACTTCTGGTACTAGTGATGTCAGGATTCACGCTGGACCTTCAGAACTGCACTCTGAATCCGGGGATAGCTTCGTTGAAGATGGGAGTAGCAGTGAAGAAGAGTAGTTATTGGACTATATTTAAGATTTTAGACTTAGAATCCTTAAGTTTACAAATAGATAATAACATTCGCGATTTTGACACCATCAAAGTGAAAATTTTAGAAAATAAATTTAATAATGAAACTTTGGGGATAGAAAAGCAAATAGAGTATTTAGTTAAACTCACTAAAGATAAATTCTCTCAAATTTTACCTTTTAATTATAGAAACAAACGAGCCTTGTTTAGCCCACTAGGATCAGTTATAAAAACTATAACTGGCAATTTAGATGAAGACGATGCAATTAAATATAATAAAGAAATCCTATTACTCCAAAATAAAGAATATGTAGTCGAACGGAAAGTTTCATCAATGCAAAAAGCTTTCGATAAGTTAGTAAACGACTCAGAAATCATAAATTCAAATATAAAAAACTTAGGCTCATATACTAATGATATAGAAAGACTTGCTGAAAATGAATCCAAATTTAACAAATTATTAAGAATTGTAAATACTATGTATCAAATTCTGAGCAACTTTCGAACTTGTTATGAGAACATACATGAAATTGAGTCTGCAATCGCCTTTTGCAAACTAAATGTTTTGCACTAGTCCATTATAAACAGCACAGAACTATACAATACTTTAGAAACAATTAGTAAACATGCTAGGACAATTTATACAGTTACTAAATATAATTTAATAAAACTAGAACGTAATATCATAGTTAAATCATATTTAAATAATAATAAGTTAGTCTTTGTGTTAGAAGTCCCTCTAATAGACAATGAAACATACAATTATTACAAGGTTATTCCCATTCCTATCTCCCATTCCACAGATACTTTTACCATTATTCCCAAATATCCCTACTTATTGGTGAATCGATTGAAATACATGCCCGTGGCGAGATCATGTTCCGAAATTGAAAACGGCAGATTTCTTTGTACCGAAAACAATTTAGCTCAGTATCCAGTTGAGACCTGTATCGAACAAATCATGCTGATAAAAAACAACTACAGTGGCTGTATAAAGAATCGTATCAAGATAGAAAAAACCAAGGTACAGAAAATAACTGATAGTCAATGGCTGGTTTATACAGAGGAGAACCTGATCATTACTGAAAACTGTAACGAAGAAATCCGCAAATACAACATAATTGGAACCTATATAGTAACACCAGGTCAACAATGCGAGACGCAAATAGGAGAAACAATCGTTGGCGCCACCACAAACACCACAATTTCCAGTTTCAAGCTACCGTTGATTGAGATGCCAGAACTACAACAGGACATACAGACAAGGACGGAGAAAATCGATTTAAGAAACGTGGACTTTAGTGATGTGAAAGAAGTATTACAAAGTGCCAAATTCAGTGAAAGTGACAATACAACCCGAATAGTGACAATAGAAATTAGTGTATGGACCATTTTAGAATATGTCATTATTATAATAATAATTGTCGTCATCGTATACAAATTGTACATTTGTCGTCTTTGCCGAAATTCTCCGAAGTCACCTACAACACCTTCGGATAATTTCTCTCTTAGGGAGGGAGGAGTTAAGGAACCCCAACTCTCCAATATTAGCTTCATCAGCTAATACTTATATTATTTAGCATTTTAAGTATAATTCAGCAGACGTTATCTAGGACATGCGTCACTAACTTAGATGCTTAGTTAACAATAAGATTAGTATATAAGATCAATATTTTGTAGAACTAATTAATTACTGTTACGCTGTTACTGGATAGAAATAAAGTTATTTTTTAACTCCTTCGTAGTCGTTAACGAGTGTCAGCGCGCGCCTCTGAGGCGATGCACGGGGTAGCTTAACACCCCACTACCCCGTGACGGAGACGAGGCCCGGACAGACCGGGCCAGCACGAGAGTGTGGGGCTGCGGAAGAATTTAGACTCCCGCGGCCCCACGCGCGCTCGTGATAGAAGAGACACCGGGGTGGTTTTAGTCAGTAAAAGTCTGACAGACCCCGTCGCCCACCCTAGGGCGGCGGACATCCTATGAGGATTTCCAACCCGAAAAAAAACAAAAAAAAAAGGTGATGCAATGTTAAACCCAAGACCAACACGACCAAACGAAGTTGCGCTAGAGGAAGATTGATCTGAAGACTCTCCACGACCAAACTCCCGACATAGCAAGTATTGTTTAAACAGAGATCAATGCTTGAGTTTCCTTCTGTAATACGGACCTAATAATCATATGATTTTTATACTGTGGTGGAAACTATAGACGCGGGCAAGTGACAAGCAGCTTCATTCTTCATCTTTTTCTTCTATCTTCTGCTGTCAATATCCAGCTTTATTTGTTTTAAGTTTATTTGATAATTGTCATATATTGTTAGCCATGTAATGTATTGTATGACCTTGAGTATTGTTTTAAAAATCAAAATCAAAGCATTTATTTCAAATAAACCAGTTACAGGCACTTTTGAATTGTCAGAAGGTAGGTTTATTACATTGAATTGGAACTATTTGGTATTAGTCTGTTCACACGCTTTAAAAATATACATCCCAGTTACTGAGGGAATCCTATAATAATATAAAATATGTATCGCTGTTAGTTACCTGAATAAATAAATAAATAAAAAATATATTTCTTAATCCTCCTTTCCCACACCGTAAGAGGTGCCTACTCCTTACTTAAGATTCTAGGTACCTATAAATATTGAGTTTCGAGTAATAATAATACGTTTATTTCACAAAAGTTACAAAGAGAAAAGAAAAGGAAACATATACATATCTGTGGAACTTAAATCAAGATTACGAAAATCTATGCGCAGACAATGTAAACGCTGCCTCTTACACTAGGGAAACCTGTATTATAAGAGACAGTGGTTCGGACATTATGATTAGGTTTTAAGTGACAAGGGAGGCGTGACGACATACATCAGGGGGCGAGGTCTACGAGTAATATTATTTCACTTAATTTGTATTTGTGTAATATTACAACAATACCAATAATTACATTTGTAGGACCAAGGCCCAGGGTAACAGAAAGGTATAGTTTCTAGTTGTGTGTGTGTTTGTTTGTGAGGGGGTGCGTGTGTATGTGTGGTGTGTATGTATGGGGAGGGGGGAGGGGTATATATGGGTGAGAGCTTTTTGTTTATTATTTATTATTTTATTTTACGCGATGTAGGTTAGTAAAGACTCAGTATTAGAGATTAGAGTAGTCCTGTTGTAGCAGCCAGTCAGTGACCTTAGGTTTAAGTTGATGGCGGTTTAAATCTAGTATGTTAAGAGTTTTATGGATTTTTTTTTTTTGTATATGTGTGAACTTAAGACGTAGAACTGGTGTTTGGCGAAAGAGGTCTTGTGCTGAGCACGGAAGGGGAGGTTTATACGTTTATTTAGGTTAGATTTGGGCAACGTAGCATGCTTTCTGAGAATTGATTGAAGGACATACTATACATAGAGGTACTGACACGATTTTGTGTTAGATAAACTTTAGAGGTACTGACACGATTTTATGTTAGATAAACTTTAGAGGTACTGACACGATTTTATGTTAGATAAACTTTAGAGGTACTGACACGATTTTATGTTAGATAAACTTTAGAGGTACTGACACGATTTTGTGTTAGATAAACTTTAGAGGTACTGACACGATTTTATGTTAGGTAAAGTTTAGAGGTACTGACACGATTTTATGTTAGATAAACTTTAGAGGTACTGACACGATTTTATGTTAGATAAACTTTAGAGGTACTGACACGATTTTGTGTTAGATAAACTTTAGAGGTACTGACACGATTTTATGTTAGGTAAAGTTTAGAGGTACTGACACGATTTTATGTTAGATAAACTTTAGAGGTACTGACACAATTTTATGTTAGATAAACTTTAGAGGTACTGACACGATTTTGTGTTAGATAAACTTCAGAAGTACTGACACGATTTTGAGTTACATAAGCTTTAGAGGTACTGACACGATTTTGAGTTACATAAACTTTAGAGATACTGACCCGTTTTCTCACTCCGTAACCGTGGTTTAAACAACATCAAGTAACCAAATCAAAACCGCCACCGGCCGGTGAGCTTATCGCGAAGTTTATAGCACTAAGTGAACATTTGGTGGAGGCCTCCATCCACTCCAGCGCACCAGGAATACATCGCCTGAAACCCCCTATAAGTCCGACCTTTTTATTATTTGGAAGTACTTGCTCGCGATTTCTCCCGTTTTCTACTTTCCATATTCATATTCCCGTATTCCACATACCTAACGGGCACCTATCTGACAGCCTATAAAAAATGATATCGAGGGAATATAAACCAAAACATTTTGTTTTGCGTACGAGACGAACTTCAAACATTTATTGTTGTTAGTTTCGAGATTTGGCAAAACGTTAAGACAATTTCTTGATTATATTTTGTTGGAATAATAGGATGAAGGTCCGTAAATATAAAGGATTTGTAAATAAAAGAGTGAAAATATATGTCATGAATGTTTGAAATTTGAATTACAAGTAAGTATTTTTTTTTTTATAATTTATAAACTAGCGCTTGACCGCAATCCCGCCTGATGGTAAGCAGTGGCGCAATCGTTGATGGTAAAGCGGACTAGCTTATTAAGAGCCTATTCACTCATTCATTCCTAGCCTTGAAGATACTCAAATTGTAGTCCGACGGAAACACCGCCGCAGGCAGTTGTAAGTAACTAGGTAATAGGTACCAAAAAATTATTAGAATATGGAATACTTAAAAAGAAGATTCCTAATAAAGAAAACACACTAACAAATAGGTCTGCACAACATTGATTAGCCAGTGTCTACAACAGCCGCCCTTACAGTGTCTACAACAGCCGCCCTTACAGTGTCTACAACAGCCGCTCTTAATCGATGTTGTGCCTAACAAACAAAAAAAAAAGGTTAAGTTTCAAATCCTAAACTAATTGTACACCTCTAGTGTAATAAAGGCCCGAGAGGCTTAGTGAGTACATCTCTGCAGATGTACTCACTAAGCCTCTTATCTTAAAATATGTTAAAGTAGTGATATGCCTGCGCATGTCACTACTTTACACATATTTTAAGATAAGAACATTGCTAGACACCTTTTCTTTAATAAAGTGAAACCTGGTATCAATGTGCTTCGTCCCGTTGTGGTGAATTGGATTTCGAACCAGATTTATGGCACTCTGGCTGTCAGAACCTAAGTTAACTGAAGAAAGTTTCCCTGTTATCTCATAGATCAAACGACGTAAGTAACAAGCCTCCTTCGTGCCAGACGATCATCATCATCATCATCTGCGTTAATCCCAGTCGCATTTTAGATTCACTGTCGCTTTTCAGCTTTGGAGTCTGGGGTCCGCTTAACCAGTCTAACTGCTGATTTTGACTAAACTTCGTCATTTTCCGTGAAGCGACTGCCGTCTGACCTCCACAACCCGAAGGCGGTATCTAAGCCTTGCAGTTAGACCAATTGTTAGACTTTTGAGGGCTCCAACTGTTGTAGTGATGAAATAGAAATGGAATGCACTACCTCTTGGAATCCTTTTGTAAAACTTCAAAAATAAAATAAATCACTCAATATATTTTCCATTTAAGCTAGCTCAAAAACAAACTGTTGTATAAAAAACATCTTATAATTTAATTCATACTGAGTTACATCAAACTACACCTGATTCTACCGAAAACCATACTACACCGAAACAATAAAACATTTTTCCCTCCCAGTCTCCCTAATCTTCCAAACTAAAATATATTTAATTTATTTATAAAATGTTAGCTGCCAGAGACAATAATGAAATTCAACCTCAACATCCCCTCTGAATTTTATTATTGTCTCAAAATTTTAAAATCATCCCAAGACATAACTTTCAAACATTCACTTCAATACATAACTTTAAATAACATCAATACATAACCTGTAACCCCTTCAATACAAAGACAACTCATATAAAACTTCAATACAACTTCAACTCACTATCTATAGCTTCTCACTATCTATAGCTTCGACAAATTTCCTATCGATAACTTCAACAAACTTCGACAGTCTCTCTGTCTATAAACTTCAACAACTCCCTATCTTTAACTTCAAACTACCTATCTCTATAACTTCAAACTCCCTATCTAACTTCAAACTCCCTATCTAACTTCAAACTCCCTATCTAACTTCAAACTCCCTATCTATAACTTCGACAACTCCGACAGTCTTCCTGCCTATAAACTCCCTATCGATAACTTCAATTCTATCACAAAACACCCTATCTATAACTTCAATTATTACAAAACACACCCTATCTAAACTTCAGTTCTATTAGAAAACACACCCTACCTAAAACGTCCACTCTATTATAAAGACACACCCTACCTAAAACTTCAAAACCCTATCTCAAAAACACACCATCTAACCTCAACTCTAATACTAAAACACATCATATCTAAAATAAACTCCCTGTCTAAAATGCAGTCTTTACATAACCTTCAATTTCATAAATATCACTAACCTTTACACTTTTGTTACACCGTTACTAAATACAGATCAATAAATATTACACTTTTATTAAATGTCACAACCCTTGAATACACAACTTTCAATTTTGCAGGATCCCAAATCTTATAACCATTATTTGCAAAATCAGCTAACAAACCCCTAATACATCTAGTCTAATTTATTTATCAAATATAATATAGACCCTATCAGTTGTCTATAATTATGCACATCACATCAATTGCCTACTGCACATCACCACTAATATTCTTCCCCTCTTGATGTGCATCAATTCAAATATTTGGAATTGCTTTTTCCTTAAGTTGCCGTATCCAAAATTCTTCATTCATTGTTCAGTGTAAAACTTCTCACAAATTTTCAAATAATTTTCTCTATAACCTCTATATCAATTCCAATAATTATCAAATCTTTTGATTTCAAATTCTTTTTCAATCCTTCAGATATCTTATTTCTTTTCCTTTTCCACTATTTCCAATTAGAATTCCATCATCAACATAATATTGCCAAACAAATTTCTTCACCATTATTTTATACTTCTAGAAAAATCGGTCCTCTCTTGTTATTTCTTTGACATCAAAATTTTCATTTTCATTTTCTCTTTCTAAACTTCCCCTCTCAAACTCATAATCAACATTTTCTTCAAATAGTTACATTTTCAATTGTTAGCTTACTGCTGCACCCATTCTGGGCCCATGACCTGTTGTAGTGATGAAATAGAAATGGGATGCAGTACCTCTTGGGATCCTTTTGTAAAACTTCAAAAATAAAATAAATCACAAAATCATTCACTCAATATATTTTCCATTTAAGCTAGCTCAAAAACAAACTGTTGCATAAAAAAAACATCTTATAATTTAATTCATACTGAGTTACAACATTTTCAAACTACACCTGATGCTACCGAAAACCATACTACACCCAAAGACATTAAAATTATATTTACAATAGACAGGACATGACGAACAAAATCGTAAGCCAATACTTTTGTCGACTTGGTTAAAAGTCGCTCAGTCTAGTCTGCGCGTCAAGACATAATTTGTGTCAACCAAGAATAAACATTTTCTAAGGAAATATGCCATATTGCGCTTTGTGTTACTGTACATCTCGTTATGGTAAAACGACTGGACCTAACTTCGGAATGTTTTTGTATGAATTATTTATATTTCGTCTGTAATTCAAATTTAAAAAATTCTTAAATAGTTCTAGAAACTTTTCCATTATTGTAATAAGCGCCCTCTATTGTTGAGTAGTTTTACTATTTTCTTGTAGAGATGTAGTAATGTTGTTTATCGATTTAGTCATCGATAATACTTATTAAGATAAAAACATTTTGTTGTATTTTATTGACATTTAAAATATAGCTAAATAAACTTAAAATATTACTATATTTCAAGTTTATTTATTGAAGTTGGTTATGCTCCGCTTCTATTGGTCGCAGCGTGATGTTCTATAGCCTAAAGCCTTCCTGGATTAATGGGCTATCCAACGCAATAAGAATTTTTCAAATCGGACCCGTAGTTCCTGAGATTAGCGCGAACAAACAAACAAACATACAAACAAACTCTTCAGCTTTATACAGTATGTTAAATAACAGAGGGCGTTCCCTTAAACTCGTTAATATATATCATTAATTTTTTTTTTTTTTTTTTTAATCTGATTCTATTTTGGGGCTTTTATGGGGATATGTCAGCCCCATCGTTCCCTTTACACTGATCTTACTTACTAATTACAGTATAAAATCCTATAATATATCTGAGGGCACGGCAGTGCCCTCGCCAAGTCGAGCGCGAAGCAAACACTGCCGTACCATCTTTACCCGAACCATTTCGCTGCATTTTCAGGCCCCTAATTAAGAACCTCTGAATAGTACCAGAACGCTGAAATTTTGGTCATCCAGTAAGCTGTATTAACACACTTCAAATCTAAAATTTCAAGTCTGCAGCTCATCCAGTTCTGAAGTTAAGCGAAAGTAAATTTCCGTGTTTTCGACACTCACTCACTCATGATCATCAAAATAGAAGTAGTACTTCCCATAAACTCAGAGAGCTGAAATTTGGTACACAGCCAGGATTTAATGGTCACATAAAGGGAAAAATATAAAAACTAGAATAATCAAAGATCTGAAGTACCTGGTGACCTTGATTAGAAAGCAGAAGAGCCCAACCAAACTAGTAGAGATTGACGTACCACCGTCAATAAAATATTCAACTTGGTGGGCCGCTTCATCAACTGACTTCAAAAAAAGGAGCGGGTTCTCAATTCGTCTTAATCTTTTTTTTTATATATTTGTGTTCACCGAATACCCTAAGACGCCTGGATCGATTTTCAAATTTCTTTTTGTTTGAAAGGGTATACTTTCCAGGTGGTCCAATAGTTACCAGGTCAGGATCTGATGATGGAAGACCAGAGAAATCAAGGGTAACTTTCAAACATCGTAGGGGTGACTAGTGCATTTCTAAGTATTTTCAATAAGTATTAGAAAACACTACAATTTAATAAAGGTACGGAGTAGATCTGATGATGAAGCTGGGAGACAGTCGTGAGAACTCCTCAACGATTCACAGCAGCTACCCTGTGTTTATGTTTGATTAATTTGTATTGATGAGAACTTTACACCTCGATGGGTTGTGACTGTCATAAAGGCTCTGATGATGAAGACAAAGGTCAGTCCCGCGTACTCCTCAATGGTTCACAGTAGTTACTTTGTGTGTGGACTTATATCATTTATATTCATGAGGACTTTGCACCCATATGGGTTATAATGAAGGTCTGAAGTAGATTTGATGATGGAGTCGAGAGACAAACGAAGGAAGTCCTCAGCGATTCACAGCAGCTACCTTGTGTTTGTGCCTGATTAATTTGTATTGATAAGAGCTTTATACCTAGATAAATTGGGATTGTCATTAGAGATCTTATGACGAAGACGAAGGGCAGTTAGGGTATTCCCAACGTTTTACAGTAGCTACTTTGTGTTTGGAATTAATTCATTTATATTGATGAGAACTTTGGACCTATATGGGCTAAAATTATGGTCTGCAGTAACCTTTGAATTAGATCAGAAGGAAGAAATGTTCGTCGTTCAGTAATCTATAATCAAATCTACTATTGATACATTAAAAAAAATGATTGTCATTGCAAAAATCCAGCGTAGTGGGACACATATATCTTCTAATTTAATCTAGCTTAGAGCGCCCCACTGCTGGAAATGCCTCCCCTTCTGCTTTGATAAAAACTGTGGATAAGACTAGACTGGCTTTTATACTTTTTAGTTTACACGAAGAAATAGTCGAACGATTACTAACTACTACTAACTTTTCAACTCGAACATAAACATTACACAAATGAAATGAACAAATTACCCTAAAATAAATTTCACTCAAAATTTGGTCAAAATATAATCCACTAGCTTTAGGTAGGTTATATCGCTTTTTAGATTTTCCTTAGGAATATCGATTCTTCCGGGGTAAAAACTACCCTATTATTTAATCCGGACTTCTATCTTTGTGTCTACAAAATTTCAAAGAAATCGGTTCAGTGGTTATGGCGTGAAAGCGGAACAAACAAACTCACTTTTCTTTTTTTTTCATAAATGTAGAGAAATTGGATGATAGAGTGGGCCGTAATCTACCCGTGTAGATTACGGCCCACTGCGGCCCAGGCGGGCACAGTGCGGGTTGATAAATGTCACATGCCTTCGGAGTTTTTGCTTCTAAGACATGCCGGTTGTCTCACTAAGTTTTCCTTCACTGCACCGTTTTGAGAGCAGTAGTGATGAAATAATTTACACAAATTAAAGCGCCTGATAGGGTTCTAACCTACGGCCTACAACTTGTAAATCGCTTAAAAATACTACTAGTCCACCGCTGCTCTATCAGTGTGCAAGGGAATTGCATGATTTAATTCAACGACGAAGCGTTTTGCTCCCTCTTTACCGACTGGAACAATTGTAAAATAATAATAACGTTTATTCAGAAATTATTTATATTGTTATACAAAATATATTATAGGCTATAATTTATTGTTACAATCGGATTACACATCTGTGACCGAACTAGGTAAAAGCCTGTGTTTCAGTTATCAGCGCCCAATCCCTTAAAAAGTAGACACTAGATATATGTAGGTAGCCATTGAGTACAGTCAACACTTTGTAAATTTACATGTTCAAAAATAGAATAAATCAAATAAATTTAATGAAATAAAATAAACTAACATCATACCAAATAAAATTAACATTTTTATAATTTACCAGAAATAATAAATTAACTTAAAATTAGATTAAATTAAGAATAAGCACTGAACAGTACGTGTGTCCTCTATTTGTGTGATATGATTATGTGTGTATGAATGTAAGAGGGTGTGTGTATGTGGTAAATAGTCAATCACTGTGGTATATGTAGTATTAACTCAGTCTCTTCGTAATTAAGTTTTTGTAAGTATTTTGTAACCTTTTTCTTACATTGAGTTTTCGTTAAAGGGTAGATATTGATTGCTTTATTTATCTTAGTATAGATATAAGGTCCAATGAAGTTTGTAAATCTTCAGCTAAATTTAGTAGTATTTAGTACAACCAAGTAACAGATTTTGGTCGTGGAGGGTCTCTAGATCAATCTCCCTTTGGCGCAGCACCGTTGGTCGTGTTGTTGGGTTTAACATTACACCACCTCGCTCAACTGCCGTCTTCCTTCCTATTCACTCAGTTTTTTTGAGTGAATAGGCTCTTAATAAACTAGCGCGCTTTACCATCAACGATTGCATCACTGCTTGCCATCAGGCGTGATTGCAGTTAAGCACTAGTTTATAATTATTAAAATAAATAAAATTCCAATCTTTTGTACTGATTTTTTTTTAAATAATGATCTTACGTTGTATTAATATACAACGTAAGATCATTGTTTAAAAAAAATCAGTACTGTAGTAGTACTGTACAGTACTGTAATAGTGTAGCGGTCATTAGACCGCTGGATGATTCTACGTTTGTTGAGATGTCAAAAAGAACCAAAGTAGGATTGACAACTCAATCAGACAGAGATATACTGCCTAACCGATTGATACCTCTGCTCTCGCATTCTAATGAAGGAATGTTTAATGGAAATATGTAACACAATGTTTGAGGGACGTACCAGAAGGTACTGTTTGTTTACTACCGTCGAGAAATATGTGTATGCATAATACTATATTCAAAGCAGTCCCGCAATCCGAGATAAAGTTAATTGCTAAAAATTCCTTGGATTGTTCAAAATGTATGATAACAAAAGCCCGGGCTTTTTAACAAAAATATGAGGATGATGCGACGATGACTGCTGGACTGGAAGAAACTATAATCATTGAACAGGGAGCTATAGGAATGCTTAAGAGAAACATTGATGTTTGGTTTAGTTAATGGTTCGATAGGCTAGTACAAAAAGTGAGGTGGGATCCGGAAGACCAAATAAAGCCTAAACAATTGTTATTAAAATTTGCTTATAATTTGATTCACGAATTATTACTTATTATGTAAGTTATAATCCAACCAAAAACATTCTGTAAAAAAATGCCAAGCCTCACTGGAGCTGCTGGTTTATCTCTAAAAAGTAATGAAATCTAGACAAAGCCGTGCCAAGTTGAAGGTTCCTTATTGCGATTTCTTCAATATTATTATAGTTAATATTGTGTGACTTGGCCGTTGAACATTATACGTCAGTGCGATTTTGTTAACACGTAATGTTATATCTGTTATAACTACCTATGTTTGATATGTGAGAATAATAGCCCATACTGGTATTTGTAATTGGAATTAAGACATTGTGCAACACATGTATTAATCATTGACAATGATGACTTCTGTTCTTTTTGGAGCGTCAAATCGACCACCTATCCAATATAAAATAGACGTACAGACGGATTTCCATGAATGATTACACCATCTGTACTGGAAATGACTTTTTTTCTGTTCGTTTCCGGCTCGTCTATACATAAGTATTTTTGAAATGCGCAACTTTATCAAGCCCTGGTTATTGAATCAACGTTTTCCAAGTGGCAATTTTCCATGGTCAATGAGTAGCGGTTCTGGCGACAGATTGGTGCAATGGCGTCATGGAGCACCTGAATTTGTAGCCTTGTATACCCTTCAACGGCCAAGTCACACAATATTAACTATAATAATATTGAAGAAATCGCAATAAGGAACCTTCAACTTGGCACGGCTTTGTCTAGATTTCATTACTTTTTAAAGATAAACCAGCAGCTCCAGTGAGGCTTGGCATTTTTTTACAGAATGTTTTTGGTTGGATATATATAACAAATTAAATTAAAAAAGAAAAAGAAACTAGAGCTATTCATATAGAACCTTAATTAAGCAACACAATTTTTTCGTCATCTCCGATAATGGTAGTGACAAAATGGATTGTATTAAACCTATATCTAATTTATTTAACTTAAATTCCCTTATGTATAGCTCCCGTTCATCTTTATTCCTTGTACACTCCATCAACAAATGTTGCACATCCTCAATTTGATTGCATGCTGAGCAGTTAGGAGACTCGGTCTTTTTCATGAGAAATGCAACTTCTGCTGACGGGTAGTGTCCCGAACGAAGTCTTAAAATTAACTTAATGTCGCTTCTACTTAACGTACTATCATCGAACCAGGGTGCAAGAGACGGCTGTCCTTGAATGGTTTTATACCAAATGCCTTTATTATGTGAAATTTTGAAAAAAAATTGTTTCCAACAATTAAAGTTAATTGATTTATATTTCGATATATATTCCCAATAATCAGGTACGTAACATAGAGGAGTACCATCCACTACCGCTGATTTTGATATACGATCAGCCCTCTCGTTTCCCCTTAATCCAATATGAGCTGGAACTAGGGCTGCCAGATAGGAAGTTACAAATCCGGGACAGTCGTCGACAGAGACTCTCGGAAAAAGAACGGCTAAAAAAAAAAAGCTCATTCGAAATCAAATCCGGGACAGTCGGAGGAAGAACGGCTAAAAAAAAAACAAAGGTCATTCGAAATCGGACACTCGTAAATTCTTACTATCATCTGTCTTACTATGTTCTATACAAGATTGATAAATTGATAACTTTTTAAAATCCGGGACAATTACCGCTCACCGCTCATTCCGGGACAAGAGGCAAGATTCCGGGACAATCCCGGATTTCCCGGCGGTCTGGCAACCCTAGCTGGAACCCATTGCAATCTAAGTTTTATATTATTATTATTAAAAAAAATTAAATATTTTAAAATATCATACGCTATCGATGCACCTCTGCTGTAACCAGAGGCGCACCGAGCGATATGTTGTAGTGCGCTTCTACTATCTGAAAAAATTACTACCTTATTTAAATTTTGTTTCACGGTGTAATTCATTGCTTGATAAATAGCAATGAGCTCCAGCGACATAATTGATATATTACAATTTATTTTATATCCAAAGCTATACCCTAAACTTTGGTCAAATATTCCTGCTCCTAGTCCAGAATTGCTTTTAGAACCATCGGTGTAAATTTTATGCCATCCAAAATAAGTAGTATTTAATTCAGCTACGACATCGCTTAGTAAAACATTTGGATTATTATTACATTTACTGGTGCTTAAACTTTCTAGTTCGATTTTAATTACACTTTTTTGAATATAAGATGTCCAAATTTCTAAACTAAAAATTTTAAGAAAATCCGATGATATAATTTTTTCATGTTTTGCCACATTATGTACATTAACCAGTAATGGCTTTTTTTCTTTTGCCAATAAGAGATGTGACAAATATTGCTCAACTCGGAAATTGGATCAACTGTAACATTATTCGACCACGATCTAATTTTTAGGTAGTATTTGTATGCTAAATATTCTCTTCTCAGATACAGGGGTGGGATACATAGGTCTAATTCCATTACATGAATAGGAGAGCTTTTAATATAACCCCCTATTAACCGTAAGGCCTGATTTTGCAGCTTATCCAATTTTGATAAGTGAGTTTTAGCACTACAGTCATAAATAAAAGAGCCATAATCTAATCTACTTCTAATTAAGGATATGTAAAGCTTACGTATGTGTTTTGTATGAATACCCCAAGAACTACCCGTTAATACTTTTAATATATTTAAATATTTTGAGCTTTTACAGACTATTTCGTTTATGTGTTTACCCCAACGCAAGCTTTGATCTAACCAAAGGTTGGTACATTCTGAAAAACTTAATAGTTGACCATAAATTTTAAAAGCAGGAAGTATTCTGCGTCTACCCCTACTAAAAACACAAAATGTAGACTTAGATGGGGATAGTTCTAGACCAAGTTCGGTCAACGACAAAACAATACAGTCTAACGCATTTTGAACGTTTTTTTCACATTTCTTAATATCCTTATCCTTAACATAAACAACAAAATCGTCTGCGTATTGTGATACTACTATATCCAGAGGAAGTTGGCTAGTCTTATATGTAATTAAATTAAATAATAAGGGGTTAAAGGGTCGCCTTGAGCTAAACCTTGGTTAGTCCATCGATCTGATATCGCATCACTGATTTCTGACTTAATTCTTAGATGTCTCTCACTCAAAAAAGCCCAAATGTAATATATCATTAATAGATTAAAATAAAAATATCAGCATAGAAAAATAAGCATAAAAAAAACCGAATAAAAAAAAATTCTAATTGGAAATAAATTTGAAACCTCCTGTTTTAAATCAAAATAGTAGTCGTCATGTATAAATAAATTGCGACGTTGCCGTCTTTCATGTTCGCGTGTATATTTTATATTTGTTTATTGAATATTTTCTTATTGGAAAAAATTTTAAAACATTTTGTTTTCGAATGGAAATATTTTTATTAGCATGTATGTATGCTATACTATTTCGGGTTAACGGGAACGCCCTCTGTTAGTTAACATACTGTAAGTATATTAGTATAGATTAACTCTATTTAAACATAATCATGTCATATTATTAAACAAAATTGATGAACAATTACTATTCATTTACCTAGGTTTTTGTTATTTTAGATTTCCGAATAAAAATAATGTTGTAGGGGAAAAGTGGATACGATTTGTCCAGATCCGTAGAGAAGAAAATTGGCTTCCGTCTGCTTCGTCGAAATTATGCTCAATGCATTTTAAAAGAGAAGATATCTACTTTGGAAAGGCTTGTCGATCAAATTTTAAAAAAAGAATCGGTACCTTGTATTAGAAATGAAATAGTAAGTTATTAGTTTCAGTACTTTTCCACTTAACCGTAAAAATTGGGATAAAACTTACGGTTAAGTGGATAAGTACATAAATTACATAACTTATTTATAATGATACTAGCTGTTGCCCGCGACTCCGCCCGCGTGGACTTCAGTTTACAGTGCGCAGTGGTTCCCGTAAATTAAAAAGAGCTCTGTTGATATAAAATAAGCGCCTGTTAAAATAATAGGAGCAACATGTAGGACGGCCGCGTTTCCTCCCGTTTTCGCAACATTTTTTGTTACTGCTCTGCTTCTATTGGTCATAGCGGGATATTATACAGTATGTTAACTAACAGAGGGCGTTCCCGTTAACCCGAAATAGTATAGCATACATACATGCTAAAAAAATATTTCCATTCGAAAACAAAATGTTTTAAAATTTTTTCCAATATGAAAATATTCAATAAAATTTTTAAATTGACCTGTAAAAGAAACACACTGTAAATCTATGCTGATATTTTAATCTATTAATGATATATATTAACGAGTTTAAGGGAACGCCCTCTGTTATTTAACATACTGTATAGCCTATGTCCTTTCTCGGGCTTTAGACTACCTATGTACCAAATTTCATTACAATCGGTTCAGTAGTTTTGGCGTGAAAGCAGGACAGACAGACAGAGACTCTTTCGCATTTATGATATTAGTATGGATATATTCATAAAATTTGTAGGTACGTATATGTAGTACAATGATTGCGAGTTACTTTGTGATTTTTAGGATTCCGTACCTAAATGGTAAAACGAACCCTATTCATAAGACTTCACTGTTCGTCTGTCCGTCTATCACCTGTATCTCATAAACCGTAATAGCGAGACAGTTGTAATTTCCAGAAATTGTGTTAGGATTTCTGTTGTCGCTATAACAACAAGTACTAAGAATAAAAATAATAAAACATTTAAGGGGGCTCCCATACAACAAACGTGATTTTTTGCCTTTTTTGCTCCATATTAATAACGGAAACAGATAGACGCTTAAAATGTTCACAGAATTACAAATAAATAATTAAATTAATCGCCAACCCGCATTGAGCAAGCGTGGTGATTACGCTCAGTCTTTGCCTGTATGAGAGGAGACCTGTGCCCAGCAGTGGAACTATAAAAAGGTTGATGATGATGATGATGAATTAAAATAAAATAAATACTGAAGGCGGGCTCCCATACAATAACCGTGATATTTTTGCCGTTTATAAAGATAATGGCGTACCATTATCTGGAAAAGGTCTTGCTCCAGCAGACTACCATTTTTATCGTGATTTGGACAATTATCTACGTGACAAGAAGTTTTCTTCCCAGGAGGCAGTTCTGCTTTCACACAGTTTGTGCAGTCTAGATCTTCAGAGTTCTATCGCAAAGGCATAAACGAACTTCCTATATATTGATTATAAATGAATTAGTTAAAAATTAAAATAAGCAGTTATTTAGATTTTCAGTACTAATCAGCAATTTTAAACTTTAACGCCTATTATATTAAAAGAATTATATAAATAAGAAACTTGTAAACTTGGAATTACCCATAATTATTCTGCTTCCTAATTTTTTGTTTCAAGCTATCATAATGCGAAAAAACATCGTCGTAGTAACTTCTTTGAATATTATCGATAACTTTATATCGAAATGATACAAACCCTACCACAGTTTTTTGCATTGCCATTTAAAAATATTTGCAAACAAACGTGTAAAAAGATAAATTTTGCGAAAAACTAAATGCAAACGAAAATTGCAAAACAAAATAAGCTTTATGGCCTAAAAGGTCTATTACACTCAAAAATCGCAATAAACTCTCACTCTCACCACACTCTCAACACAGTCATAAAATTGACAGTCTTTGGTCTCAAACTCCTTTTTATTGAATAATAAACTAGAGTCTGACTGTACAGCAGGCTTAGCTTGCTCCTGCTACAATACTGTAAAACTGTTTTCAAAAAAGGTTGCATCTCTGGACATAAATAATTGTCTTGGGTTAGGCGGATTCCTAAAAATATAGTATTAGGATTTTCAGAATAACCCACGAAAATCGCTTCCCTTGCCTTTAAATCTAACTTTTTTCTGTGACAGGAGGGTATGTGGACTAGTGCTCTGCATCCAAACACTTTTAAATGACTAAGATCGCTTCTACGACCATACCACCTATCATATGGAATTGCCCACCTGACGCTCGATGAGGTGACCTATTTTTTAGATATACGGCAACCTGAGAAGCGTCTCCCCAGTGGGCTTTATGCAATGAGCCTTCAGCTAATAACGTCCTCGCCTTCTCTGTTATTGAACGGTGAGTTCGTTCGGCAACTACGTTCTGTTGTGGACTGTAGGGTATTGTCGTTTGACGTTCGATTGCGTTTAAATTAAGGTAATCAACAAAATCTTTATTGACAAACTCTTTGCCACCGTCAGTCTTAATCGCTTTAATCTTTTTATCCAATTGATTTTCTTCAAATGTTTGAAATAGACAAAATTTGTCCTTGAACTCAGTCTTTGAAGAAATAAAGTATGCAAACACTTTCCTTGTATAGCCACGAACTTTAATTTGAGACCCATTTCCTTAAAATGTTATAAGAATGCTCAAATTGCAATAAGGTCGAAAATGTCAGTTCAATAGTAGTGGTGAAAACTTTGGTTGTCACGTTACGTCATTTAAATATCGAAATACCCCTTACATTGATAACCTCTTTGCGCAAAAGCTACCATGGTGTTCTAATTACAAATTTGAATGTTTCAGTCAGTGACACATTCAGTGTCAGGCAAAAAAATTAAATTAATATTTAAAGTCTGCTGTGTTCTATGATTCTAAGTTACACAAATATGTTTGCAGCTAATCGTGAACAATTAAGACATCAAATTGTTGAGTTACACGAACAGGGAGTAGGGATTCACGAAATATCAAGACGGTTAAATGTGACAAGAAACACAGTTCGCCGGTGACAACTCTGAAAGACTTTTGCATCTTCGCATACGGGCAGATTGCATTTGTGGCAGATTGACAACACGCAATACACGGAAGATCACATCAGCTAACAATGCATCTGGTAAATTTACCACCCAGAGCAACTGCTCAGGATTATGTTGATTTATTGGATGAGAGTGTGCTTCCAACTTTGCGAACATTTTATCCTTAACAAGAAGTTTCTAGAATTAATTTTGTGCAAGACAACGCAACAATTCATACAGCAAGAATCGTTAGAAGGTGGTGGTTCAGTGACAACCGAGCGAATTTGAATGTTATTCCATGGCCTCCAAAAAGTGCTGATCTAAACCCAATCGAAAATTTATGGGGTTTTATGGTCCAAAAATAATCCAATCGGAATGAAAGAACTAGAGAAGCACTTATAGATAACTGTCACACAATCTGGGAAAGTTTTAGGGGTACTGACATATGTCAGGAACTGATTGGATCGATGCATGACCGGCTTCTGGCAGTAATTCAAAATCAAAGTGGATTACGCGTTTTTGAATAGTTTACGTAAAGAAGTTAACGAATGAGAGACACTGAAGACAGTTTATTTTGTTTAACATTTGATAAACACTGTGGTTGGAATCCCATAAGAATATAATGAACCAATTTCTACATTAGTTAACTAATCTAGAAATTATGGGATTCCAGCCACAGTGTAGATTATATAAACTAAGCACTGTAAATAAAATAATTTTGAGATCGCTCTTTTTTATTTATAAACAAGACTTGAAGACGACCAACAAAACAAATATAGCTGGCTGGGAGCCTTATGACCACAAAAAGACAACAAAAAAATTAATAACATTTAGGGCTAATTTTTCAATCTTCTGATAACATTTATCTGAAGAATTTGGAAGGCGATAACATCGGCCGCCGGCGTAAGTTACCACCCACCAGACAAAGTCATGCCGCCAAGCGATTCGTCGTGTTCCGGCATGATGTCTGGTGAAGCCGTACGGAGTACGGGTCTGAGCAGTTGTATTGCGATGTGTGCCGGGTACGATGCGTCAAATGATGTTGTGTCGGGAGTTTGGTCGTGGAGGGTAGCGGGATCCGAAGCACGGTGCTCCACTGGCCGACCGCAGGTAGTTGGGGGCCCAAGTAGTGTGCCAGCCACATACGAAAGGCTGCCCCGCCATCTGCGAAAAATCCCAGGGTGGCCCCATCGTGCCGGTTGGCGACCGGACGAGAGGACCCGATGGCGATCCCTGGGGGGGTTCGGGCATCCCCGCAGTCTCCAGATCAATCTCCCTCTGCCCAGCATCCAGCAGCTGTCCAGCATCGTTGGTCGCATTGTTGGGTTTAACATTGCATCACCTCACTCAACTGCCGTCTTCCTTCCTATTCACTCAATTTTTTTTTTTTAATGAAAAGTTGTCTGCACTCCAATCTCATTGCAGTACACTACCACCTTGAGACTGAAAAGCCCCATCTACTTTTCTTGACGGAGACCCAGATCAGATGTCCGACTGATGCGGCATACCTCGGCTACCCGGGATACTCTTTGGAGCATCATTTCCTGCAGCGTGCCGGGGTCTGTGTGTATGTCCGCAATGACATCTGTTGCCGGCGCCTCCGTCACCTCGAAGACCCTCACTTCTCGTCTCTATAGCTGTTGGTTGACACTGGTGTTGACAAAATTGTTTACACCTGTGCCTACCGATCGCACAGCGGTGATCAGGAGACAACTTGATTATTTGACCACCTCAGTGAGGCTGCTGACAATGCGCTGCATCAGCACCCTGACGCGCAGTTCGTCGCTCTGGGGGACTTCAACGCCTACCACCAGGACTGGCTTTTCCCACACCAGAGGACCGACCACGCTGGGAGAGAGGCGCGAAACTTCGCGCTTTCGATGGGCCTTTCCCAGCTGGTAGAGCAAGCGACTAGGGTGCCTGATGTAGTTGGTCATACAGCCCATTGTTTGGACCTTCTGCTGACCACTCATCCGGACATCTATCTACATCTGTGTTGTAATAGTTTTCTCACCGTTGGGAACTTCAGACCACTGTCTGGTGAAGTCTGTATCGTCCTTCTCCCCACTAGATCACGACTCTCGTGGTGAACGGCGAATGTGGCGATACAGGTCAGCGGATTGGGAAGAGATGCGCCACTTCTTTGCGTCTTATCCTTGGCAGCAGGTCTACTTCTCTTCTGACAATCCGTCGAGCTGTGCGGACGCTATAACCGATGTGGTGCGTCAAGCTATGGAGTATTTTATCCCATTCCATGACGTGCCCGTCGGTGGCTCAGCTCGCCCTTGGTTCAATGCCGATTGTGACCAAGCTGAACAGCGTAAGCACACGGCATTTCTCGCCTGGGTTGACGGTCGTAACCGCGGAACTCCAGATCTAAGTTTTTTTTTTTAAGCTATAAACTAGCGCTTGACCGCAATCCCGCCTGATGGTAAGCAGTGATACGATCATTGATGGTAAAGCGCGCTAGTTTATTACGAGCCTATTCACTCTAGCCTTGAAGACACTCAAATTGTAATGTGACAGAAACACCGTCTCTGGCAAATTGTTCCAGTCCCTCGATGTACGCATACCGCGTACATCGACAATTGTGTGCGACGGATGCTCATCGGTGCCCATGTCGACCAATGCCGGTGTTCCTCAGGGGTCTGTTCTCTCTGCAACTCTGTTCCTACTGCATATTAACGATCTGCTGATGCCCGGTATCTATGGGTATGCAGATGACAGCACAGTTGTGGAGAGATACCTGCCGGAAGCTCGGGCTAGTACGGAAACAATCCGGTCCGAAAGAGAGGCTATGGTAGAGCGTACGAGTGCTGCACTACAGGCAGTCTCCGAATGGGGCAAAGCCAATCTTGTAGCATTCAATGCCGCCAAAACACAGGCGTGTCTTTTCACCGCCAAAAGGAGCCCGTTCACCTTGGCTCCTACTTTTCAGAATGTATGCTTGGAGTGCACCAACCGCCTTCAGCTTTTGGGAGTTGAAATTTCCTCGAACCTTAACTTTGGACGGTTCATTGAGTCCAAGGCCATGGTGGCTGCCAGGAAACTTGGCGTTATCGCAAAGGTCCGGCAGTACTTCACTCCCGGGCAGCTTCTAATGTTGTACAAAGCAAAGGTCCGCTCGTGTGTGGAGTACTGCAGCCACATTTGGGCTGGTGCTGCTTAGTGTCACCTGGTCACTCTGGATTCGGTGGAAAGACGTGCGAAGAGGCTGATTGGTGACCCTGATTTAACTCGAGATGGTCTCCAAAGCCTAGAGCATAGGCGTCCTATAAAATTCATCCTATAGAACACCAAAAGGCTGGCTAGTCTTTCGGTGTTCTATAAGATGCATTTTGGGGAGTGTGCGAGGGAATTGCATGATTTAATTCCCCCGTCTCCGTACCACCATCGGACGACCCGTCGTACGGCTAATTTCCACCCTTACGTTGTTAACACCACTACGATCCGGACGAAGCGTTTCGCCTCCTCCTTTATACCGCGTACATCACGGGACTGGAACAATTTGCCAGCGGTGGTGTTTCCGTCGGACTACAATTTGAGTGTCTTCAAGGCTAGAGTAAATAGGCTCTTAATAAACTAGTGCTCTTTACCATCAACGATTGCGTCACTGCTTACCATCAGGCGGGATTGCGGTCAAGCGCTAGTTTATAATTTATGAAAAAAAAGAATAAATAAATAGGCTAGTTTGACAGGTTTTGTTTAGAAAATATGTCAAACTGCCATTTCTATTCAATTCAATTCTTGGCATTTGTGGTAGAGACGCCACTATTTTGCCAAGAACACGTGCGAACGATTAATAAACCATCAAGCTGCCAGAGAGTATTTAGCGCGAATTAAAATAATAATAATATATTTCTTGTTATGTTAAAATAAAATATTTCTTCGCAGATTGACAGATAGGTAATAGATCACAGATTATGGTTACGAAAAAGACTATATCACGGTGGACAGTGAAGGTGAAGGGAGAGAGAGAGAGAGAGAGAGAGAGAGAGAGAGAGAGAGAGAGAGAGAGAGAGAGAGAGAGAGAGAGAGAATTGTTACAGCTTAGAGTTACAGCTTAATTTTATTAATTTCAATAAATTTGCATATTTGGAATATAAAACGCGAAAACACCAAAGGTAGTAGACATTTGACCGAGGTAGGACGAGGAATATGAGGGGGGAATGATTTCATGAAAGGAGAAGCGTAATTTAGGACAGGAGAAAAATAAATGGTCCACGTTTCCTTCATCTAAACCGCATCCACAAAGAGTTATCCTTAATCCTAAGTTTGGCCAAGAAATGGGGAGAGCAACAATGATTTAACCGTATACGACAGATATTGCCCAATAGATACTTAAAAAACCAAGGTTTGTAAGGAATTTCAGGTTGAATATCTACATAAAATTTACCCTTTACGGTCTCTTAAAGATTTGCCAAACTTTGGACCAAGATTTAAATAAATTTAGAGGAAGAGTAGTACAAATATCATGGGAATAAACTTCAGAGTGGGTAAGAGCGCCAGTGCGAACAGCATTTTTGGCGCAAGAGTCAGCTGACTCATTACCAAGAATACCAACATGACCAGGAATCCAGGCTATGACGACATGGACGCCAAGTTCATGACATTTCAACAGCAAATCTCTGATTTTAAGAATTATAGGGAATTTTGACTTAGATCTAAAAGGATTAGATAGAATGGCTTGAAGGCAACATTTTGAGTCAGAGAAAATTATGGAGTTATTCAATTTATGAGACATAACAAAGGAAATGGCTTCGAAAATGGCAATAGATTCACCTGTAAAGACGGGTGTAACTGAAGGACACTAATAATTTAGAATAATTTTTGTACGAGGGATCCAAACAGCAACTCCTACCGGGCTATCATCAGAGGATTTGGAGGCGTCAGTGAATAAAGTAGTTTCTTTCAGTTCTTATAATTAGAGGACATTTATTGCACAAATATCTTATACGGTTCGAGGGTATTTGAGAACGGGCAGGTACTACTCTATCGGAGATAGACACAATAATAGGGAAGTGATCACTACCATAAGAATGAGGCAAGATATTCCAGGAAAGAATGGGGGCAAGAGAGGCAGAACATGCAGTAATATCCACGGCCGAGAATGGGTTTTGTGAAGGGCGAACCCTCCTAGTGGGCCAACCATTGTTAATGACACATAGGTTAACTTCATCAAAAATTTCAAGGAGGGCAAGACCAAAGTTATCGTCATGGCTCGAACCCCATGAATAATAGTGAACATTTAAATCACCCATAAAAATGATAGGAGATGGAAGTGAAGAAAAAATACAAAGTTGGTCAGGAATTAATCTGGAATGAGGATGAGGAATGTATGCGGAGAGAAAAGTTATATTAAAAGCCCTGACAGCAACAATGTTAATATCAGGGGAAGAAGGGGGAAGAGATATTAGAAAGGGAGGGAGCGACTCACAAGAAGGCTACCCGTATATCCGTCAGCTCGATCATCACGAAGGCAAGAGTAACCTGGGACCCGAAAGCGAGAACCAGGCACCAACCAAGTCTCCGAAATGGCGATGACAGAGGGGTGAAATATATAAAATACAAGTTCAGGCTTCTTCGACCGAATGCTTTGTGAGTTCCACTGAAGTGTGGAGACTAGATCCATAATTATTATTACGAGAGAGTAGCAGGGAAAGTTTATTGGCACCGTGGGGCGGTAACGAGGAATTATCACGGGAAACTAAACTAAGGGATAGAAGTAACTCTAAGAGACTGTGTTCTTGTGGACATTTTGAGGGAGCAGAATTTTGCGAACTAAAAGAGAAACCATTTGGTAATGAGGAAGGAACCTCAGCAACGATAGCATTATGCGAGGCCCTGTCATAAGACTTACCTAGAGGAGCTCTAGGTTTAGGAGTAGAAGAAATAGATTTTTTATAAGAGGCAGGAGAGGAGGGACTATTGGGTTATGAAGAAGAATAAGAATACTGAGATGGAATTGCAAATTGGGCTACTTGAGAGTATGATTTTTTAGCGCTAGGAATGGAGCGGGATGCCTCTTCATACGATATACTGTCCTGAGACATTAACACTTTTATCTGTTTTTGTCTCCCTTGCTCGGGAGAGCTACCATTTTTATGGTGGTGGCCTTTTGGCAAAGTGCCGGCCGGCCCAGGCAATGGATGCATATGGCTTTGGTCTCATCAACATCACAACTATCCCCAGAATGGGGTTGACAGCACTTGAAGCACCTTGCCTTGGACCGGCACTGTGCCATGACGTGCCGAAAGTGGCAGCAATTTTGGCACTGAATAGTGGGGTATTGATATACCTCCACTGGCAGAGAAGTATGGTAAAGAAAAATGCGACTAGGAAGAGTCTGACCCTTAAAAGTAATTACTATGGTTTGAGTTGGGATCCAGGAGGAGATGCCCTCCTGTTTGTTTTTTCTGTTTAGCCTACGAGCCTTCACAATGCTCCCGCACCCATCAGGAAGGGACAGCAACTCAACAAATTCGTCCATGGACATGTCGACCGGCACCAGACGGACGACCCCCATTCTTGTAATGTTGTAATTAGGAATGGTGACAGAATATTTATTGTCCAAAATTGGGTTCGTTAAAAAATTGTTGGCGGCCTCAGCAGTAGTGAATTGGACAGAAATTTTATTTCTGCCCACTCTCTTAATGTCATCCCTGCAGATATTTTTGATTTTATTAATAAATAAAATTTGGCCAAACTTAATGGGACGGATGATAGTTCCTGATGAAGGATCCGGTTCAGTTCGCGAAACAAGGACCAGAAAAGGCCCTTTGTCCGAGTCGGAATAAGTTAGACCCTCTTTAAGAGAGGGATGAATAAATAGAGTTTGTGTGGCCGCAACAACCATATCTTTATTTTTAATAGTCTTTTTGGAGACGATTTCGATCGTCTCTGGGTCGATTAAGCGTCTCTTACCCGCTGCAGAGCTTACCGTCTGAACAGCATCGGGGGGATCAGGAGGAGCCGGAGGGGCGGAGGAGGGTCCATAACTATAAAAAAAAACCACCTAAGGATAAAAAATCGCACAGAACTACCAAGAAATATTAAAGAATAACTGATATTTTTTCTAAAATAAGACGATAAGGAAAAAATACGACTCTCCAGCACGACTGACAGCTATCAATCGCCGCAAAACTTGTTTTTTCTCCCATTTCTATTCTTTAAATAAAGTTTATGTGACTATTGAAAAATCGGCCCTTAATCGAAAAAATTCGGACATGATCGTTCGCCTTCAATTCGAACTTCGCGGTTGCTTAGTGTTTGTGTATTGTGATAATTTGGTGGTCTGATAAATTCCTTCGATAAATGGAACTGCGTCACGAAGCGCGTCTTACTGAGAAATTCTTAATCCAAGCATATTACAGAAGATGGATAGAAGGATCGAATGGGACTCACCAGAATATCCAGGTTTTCTCGCTCAGCCTGTTGCGTAGGGCCCCCCACGTTGAACACAAATCACCATCCATCATTGGTTTAAAAATGCACTCGCTAATTGCTGATTTATCTGAGTTTGGTCTGATGCCTGATCGATGATTTAATGATGAATGTTAAAGAGATTGCTTGCTGTCTATGGACATGTATCCGGTCTTGAACCAGAGACAAGTTGCTGGTTGTGTTTTTAGTAAGTCTCAAATGGCACGGGATCTAGCCCTTTAAGCCAGATGTGCATGGAAGTAGGGAGTACATAGGAGGGAATCGGGAAATTAGAATATGCTTGACTTTAAAATGATTTCATGCTTTAACACCTAGGTTGCCTATAAACACGCATAAAGTTGTCAATAACAGTAATTATGACTTAGCTCATAGATAATACCATAAACTTAGCTCTTAACGTCTACAGTTTGCTATGCGATATTCTATCTTAGGTGAGTCTCAAAATAAAGTTCGTGGCTGTACAATCATCCACTAACGTTAGCATGTACTTATTTCCTTGAAAGGAGGTTGTAGACATGGGTCCACACAAATCAATATGAACCAGTTCCAAAGGTGAAGTAGCTCTGTAAAATGCTTTTTCTTCTAAAGATTTTCTTGCTAGTTTTCCTTCTAAGCAAACGATGCTTTTACTTTTATCTACTACCTTAAACTCTACGCCTACCTCGTGATTCTTCAATTGGTTCATGCGATACAAGTGTCCTAACCTTTTATTCCAAAGTTGGTAAATATTCTGAGAACCAGAGTGCACATCATCCTGTGTCAGGTAATTATTTGCTTCGTAATCGGAAACATTCACAGTACCGTCAAGTACATACAGTCCACCACAGGACGAGGCATGAATAAAAGAATCACCTGTAAAACGAAAAACATTATCTTTATAAAAAATTACAACCATTTGTGTTAAAAACACATACCAAACCCTTATCAACAGCCTTTTGTACAGACAATAGATTGGCTTTCAAATCGGGTACGAAAGCAACATCGCTGATCCTGTTGATTATATTTTCTGGGGTATTTATTGAAACATTACAAATTCCGCAACATTTAATCTGTTCTCCGTTCGCAATAGTAACATCACCTTTGTCTATTATCTCTAGATCTTGAAACCAATCACGTCTAGAACTCATGTATTTAGTACATCCCGAATCTACGTACCAAAGATCCTTGTTTGAGGTGCCAGAAGAATTAAGAGCTATCTATCAACGAGGTATCAACAGCATTGGCATTTTCCTTCTTGTTTCTCAGTGGACAGTCTGGTCTCTTATGTCCGGGTACTTTGCAATCATACCATACTATATCCTTCTTTTTGGCTTTAGATTTCAATTTTGTACAGAGTCTATTGGTGTAGCTTCACTTTTGGACATCTCATTTAGCAGTTTAGCCTTAACTAAATCAGTCGTTACGTCTATATTACAATTCTCTAGTGCCATTATAAGAGGCTCATATTTTGAAGTGAGACCTTCCAAAAGTATAACTGCAATTGACGTATCTTCTATGACCTTACCAATATCCGCACGATCCTGTGCGGTTGACATAACTGCGTTGATATACAGTTCAATGTTATCAAAATCTGACAGACTCAATCTGTACAGTTTACGGTCAAAAGCTAGTCTTCGTCCGATGCCTTTATCCTCAAAAGCTTTCCGCAAAGATTGCCATGCTTCTAACGCGTTTTTTGCACATCTAAAGTGTATGATAGTTGCAGACTACCATTAGGCAAATTTTTGCAAGAGCTTTTGCCTCATTTCCTACCTTGGTTGAGGAGGGAGTCGTGTCACCATCCGGATAACCACTTACTGTTGCCCATAAATCCTAATGTATAAGGTAATTCCTCATCTTGAATTTCCAAGTAGGATACCCATCTTTATTTTTCAGGCGAAACGATGGAATAGAAGATGAATTTGACGAAAAACACGACTTGTTCACACTTGACAGATCTCCAGATTCGTGTCACATTTTCAACAATTAAGTATTTTTGTACACACTATTTTCACTTTATCACAAATTTTAATTTTATACTTTTAGATTTTATCTAACCGTATCCTCAGACTCGTGCAGATAACGTGTTGGAATAATAGGATGAAGGTCCGTATATATAAAGGATTTGTGAATAAAAGAGAGAAAATATATGTTACTGTCATGAGTGTTTATCAATTTATAATCTAGTAACTAGCTAATACTAAAAAATATTAGAATATAGAATACTTAAAAAGAATATTCCTAATAAAGAAAATAAACTAACAAATAGGTCTGCACAACATTGATTGGCCAGTATCTACAACATATTTTGTAATTGAAATCAAATTGCCAAAACCCAACCGTTTGGTCGCACTAGAGGTGAAGATTTTATGGAGACGTTTAGACTCAATCTTCCCTAATGGTAAGCAACGATGCAATCGTTGATGGTAAAGCGCACTAGTTTATAAAGGGCCTATTCACTCTCGCCTTGAAAACACTTCAATAGTAGTCAATTCAATTCAATTCTTGATTAATGGCCTTTGTGGGAGAGACGCCACAATTTTGCCAAGAACACGTGCGAACGATTCAATAGTAGTCAGACGGAAACACCGCTGCTGTCAAATTGTAGTGACAGACAAACGTCAGCATAAATACTGCGTAATACGTCTGCTGTTACTTGAACTTCTCTACGTAGGAATGGACATCTGCTCTGTGAAAATGTTTTCAGATGTTGCATTTCCCAATCAGAAGTTGCAGGGGAAAAATAATCACTCTTGTCCCTACTAGACCTCAGGCCGTTTTTTAAAAAAGTCTAGGGCCACGTATACGTTCTTGCAGGTGTCGTGCGATATCAGAAACCAAAATAGCGTCCTCAGCACTTTGACCAGTTGGAATTCGCAGGCGTTTTTGTATGTCTACAACGATCACATTGTTACAAAAAGCGATTAGCTCCTATATTTTTTATTTAAATTGTATGTTGTTATGTACATAGCATGTTCAAACCCATGGGTTTATATAATGTGTAGTATATATTTCAATTGTGGAGTCTAACGACTCCGATTCAGAAAAAATAATATTTGAAAGTTTTCATGTGTTGATATATTGGTGCTCGTGGCTGTACTGTTAAAAGCATTTCGAGATCTATGAGTGCGAGACAGATAGGGTACAGATAGGTATAGGGGAGGTGGGTCTGTCTTGGTTGTTGATCCTACATGAATCCATGAAGATTTTTGCTTCTACAGCGGCAGTGGTTGACATGAATGATGTAAAGCCACACTGGTATGGACGTCAATTTTATTTGTAAATAATTTGCCAGAATAAAACAAGAACTTCCTGGCAAGTGTATGGTGCAGCCATGTGTATGGTGCAGCCATGCGACAAGAATCCGGCTCACGTGCGTATCCGTTACACGTATCATAGACTGCGCTGCGGAGACACTGCATGCCTGCACGACCGCCGTGACACCCAACACCGCGAGATTTATCGGGAGTCAACGAGTTCGTCTTGCATGTAAGAATTCAATACAACTTGTCAAAATGATGGAGAATAAATCATTCAATTCACAACAAGAGATGCGTGCAAGAGATGAATGCCGGGCGGCGTGCATGTGTGTTGCGTACGACTCCGGTTGGAGGCGAGCACGGTCAATTACTGGGGCGGTGCGGCGCACGAGCACACTAGCTAATTGTGTAATGAGTTGTGAAGATTACATTTATCCGCACTGCGCCCGGGCGGCTCCCACGCCTGTCCCGAGACCACGGCTCTATCGAAACCCGCCACTCGGGGTTCTTGCTATCAATATAGAAATCCGGCCAAAGTCAATTCGTGTTGCTGATCCAGCATTCGCGTTCTGTGACTTTTATATCAGAGCTATACCGGGCTGCCCGCAGCTTCGCTCAAATTATAAGACAACTTTGAATTCAAAACATAACTTTGCCTTTGAGGAATTGATTATTTGAATGATAGATATTAGGAATTTTTAGAATAAATATAAAATGGTATTGTGAAGACTAAGTGTTACCTACTCGTACTAGGAAGTTAAGAGACCTTGGTTCGCGCCTTCATGTTGCTAGATCAACGGACTTTTAAACAATAACATTGACAATGAAATACATTTCAATATGGCCCTTACAATTTCAATATGGCCCTTACAAACGATACTTTTTGGATGAATAAATAATGTCACCGGTGCTCTTTTTCTCGTTTGTTTTACAATATTTTGTATACAATAGTTACTAGTGTGTCGTGTGGCAATCCGCTGAATCCGGTTAGAGTGGCAGCCAACCACAACATAGACCGGAAGGAGGCACATGATGATGTGAACACGAACCTACAATAGTCACTAGTGTGTCGTTTGGCATTCCGCTGAATCCGGTTAGAGTGGCAGTCAACCACAACATAGATCGGAAGAAGGCACATGATGATGTGAACACGAATCTACAATAGTCACTAGTGTGTCGTGTGGCATTCCGCTGAATCCGGTTAGAGTGGCAGCCAACCACAACATAGATCGGAAGGAGGCACATGATGATGTGAACACGAACCTACAATAGTCACTAGTGTGTCGTGTGGCATTCCGCTGAATCCGGTTAGAGTGGCAGCCAACCACAACATAGATCGGAAGGAGGCACATGATGATGTGCACACGAATCTACAATAGTCACTAGTGTGTCGTGTGGCATTCCGCTGAATCCGGTTAGAGTGGCAGCCAACCACAACATAGATCGGAAGGAGGCACATGATGATGTGAACACGAACCTACAATAGTCACTAGTGTGTCGTGTGGCATTCCGCTGAATCCGGTTAGAGTGGCAGCCAACCACAACATAGATCGGAAGGAGGCACATGATGATGTGAACACGAATCTACAATAGTCACTAGTGTGTCGTGTGGCATTCCGCTGAATCCGGTTAGAGTGGCAGCCAACCACAACATAGATCGGAAGGAGGCACATGATGATGTGAACACGAACCTACAATAGTCACTAGTGTGTCGTGTGGCATTCCGCTGAATCCGGTTAGAGTGGCAGCCAACCACAACATAGATCGGAAGGAACATGATGATGTGAACACGAATCTACAATAGTCACTAGTGTGTCGTGTGGCATTCCGCTGAATCCGGTTAGAGTGGCAGCCAACCACAACATAGATCGGAAGGAGGCACATGATGATGTGAACACGAACCTACAATAGTCACTAGTGTGTCGTGTGGCATTCCGCTGAATCCGGTTAGAGTGGCAGCCAACCACAACATAGATCGGAAGGAGGCACATGATGATGTGAACACGAACCTACAATAGTCACTAGTGTGTCGTGTGGCATTCCGCTGAATCCGGTTAGAGTGGCAGCCAACCACAACATAGATCGGAAGGAGGCACATGATGATGTGAACACGAATCTACAATAGTCACTAGTGTGTCGTGTGGCATTCCGCTGAATCCGGTTAGAGTGGCAGCCAACCACAACATAGATCGGAAGGAGGCACATGATGATGTGAACACGAACCTACAATAGTCACTAGTGTGTCGTGTGGCATTCCGCTGAATCCGGTTAGAGTGGCAGCCAACCACAACATAGATCGGAAGGAGGCACATGATGATGTGAACACGAATCTACAATAGTCACTAGTGTGTCGTGTGGCATTCCGCTGAATCCGGTTAGAGTGGCAGCCAACCACAACATAGATCGGAAGGAGGCACATGATGATGTGAACACGAACCTACAATAGTCACTAGTGTGTCGTGTGGCATTCCGCTGAATCCGGTTAGAGTGGCAGCCAACCACAACATAGATCGGAAGGAGGCACATGATGATATGAACACGAACCTACAATAGTCACTAGTGTGTCGTGTGGCATTCCGCTGAATCCGGTTAGAGTGGCAGCCAACCACAACATAGATCGGAAGGAGGCACATGATGATATGAACACGAACCTACAATAAATTCCGAAGAAATGGCAGATGCTTTATGTGATATTTACGTTGTGGTGCGTGGTATTGTAAAAGTAGACTATTTTCCCCAAATGTTCGTACGGTCAGACGATCTCTGATTTATGCTCTGGCATACAAGGCACCTTTTTTTTTTTTTTTTTTCGGGGTGGAAATCCTCATAGGATGTCCGCCGCCCTAGGGTGGGCGACGGGGTCTGTCAGACTTTTACTGACTAAAACCACCCCGGTGTCTCTTCTATCACGAGCGCGCGTGGGGCCGCGGGAGTCTAAATTCTTCCGCAGCCCCACACTCTCGTCCTGGCCCGGTCTGTGCGGGCCTCGTCTCCGGCACGGGGTAGTGGGGTGTTAAGCTACCCCGTGCATCGTCTCAGAGGCGCGCGCTGACACTTGCGCGCGCCTCCGCCGCGGGGTCCATTGAATAGGGGGCGGGGACTTCCCCATGTCCCTCGCCCCTGGACCCATTCATGGGGGGCGGAAGAGGGCGTTATCCGCCCTTCTTCGGCGCCCGGTGCGTCTTCTGCGGCCCGGGAAGGGAGTTGAGATCTCCCTCTCCCGTTCCGCAGCTTCCTTCTGCGACATCACGTCCTCGCAGAAGGACACCACCGCGTCCCACGACTCTGCGCTGCCGGCCATCCTCCGCACTACTGGGCATACAAGGCACCTGCCATAGCTAAGCGCAAACGAACCTCACGGCGGCAGAACAAACAGGATAACAATTGAATTAGGAACAACAAAATGACAAAATAAAAACCAACCTATGTATCTTGTCTATATGCCGAAAATGTTGAAGTGATCCATTATATGTTTCATTAGATTCGCTTGCAGTGGATGATGCGTCAGGTCGCGTCGAGCGGGCAGGCCAGGCTCCCTTGGGATATCCTGCCAGCCGATAGGCGCTATCAGTTTAGAACCCGCGCACATTTTGTTTCCCCTAAATGCGCGCACATTTGTAAACACCCGCACAACACTCACCCTTACGCATCTTTTTGTCTCGAATAAGTACACCGTAACACATTCCACCATAAGAATGAAAATGTTTTCATTATGAAAAAATACCTTAAACTGGTAATTTTTAGACCTTTAATTAACATATTTAATTCAAGTCCATTCAAGTCCAACAGCTTAACATAAAACACTTGTTAGATCATTTCCTTGTTGCTGATAACGAGAAGCCAGCTGCGACGTGCACGTATTGTAACTGTCGAGTGCCGCCTCTCTATGTGAAGCGGCGCGAGCACGCGCCCTGGCTGGCCGTGGCGCACTGCGCCCGTCGCGCGCGCCCTGCGCGTGAGTGCCGGCTGGACGCTTTCCTTTCAGTAAGTACAACGTGCGCGGCTCTGTCACAGTAGACAGAGAACAGTAGATAATCTAAGGCGGCCCGCAGAGTTATTTGCCTACTCTTGCGTTGAACCCCAGGGTTGTCACTTTGATCTAAATTTATGTAATAAAATGCTTTTTACCCGACTACGGCAAAGAAAAAGGAGGGTTATGATTTTGACAGGCTATGTATGTATGTATGTATGTATGTATGTATGTTCATCTGTTCCCTCGTAACTTCTAAACTACTTATTCGAATTCGATAAATGACATATCATTAGAAGCGTCTTAATTGTCTGCTGGTTATAGGCTATATGGAGTTTCACAAAATCTAACGTGGCGCCCTCTAGCGGACAAAATATACAGAGTAAAAAAATAAAGTTAAGATAAATATGCCGTGTTTGGTATCATTTGAAAGGGCTTAACTTGTACATTTTGAATATATATATATTACTAGCATTTGCTTGTGACTTTACCTGTATTCATGGGCTGATTGCATATAATTCACATCTTTTCGTTCATAGATAGCTTCTTTACTACTTATCAGAATAAGACCACTGCAGAAACATTAGAAGGGCCTTGATATTCTGTTGGTTATGAGCTATAAAGCTTGTCACCAAATTTAGTATTACGCCCTCTAGAGGACAAAAAGTTCTATGTTAATACAGTCAGTCATACAGGCAGTCGTTACGGGTTGTTGGAGCCCTCAAAAGTACAACAATTGGTCTAACTGCAATGCTTCGATGTCGCCTTCGGGTTGTGGAGGTCAGACGGCAGTCGCTTCACGGAAAATGTCGAAGTTTAGCCATATCAGCAGTTGGACTGGTAAAGCGGACCCCAGACTCCAAAGCTGAAAAGGCTTCGGATGCGACTAGGATTAACGCTGGGATGATGATGATGAGTTGAAGTAAGACATTCCTACTAAGAGAACGTGTGGTGTTATTCGAAAAGAAAATAACGTCAATACAACCATTTTGTGTGTTTTGTAATAAAAAAAGTCTGCAAAACTGATTATTTTCACTGCTGATACAATGCAGAAGTGTAAAAACATATTAGAAATACGTCAAACTATAGATTTGGCAATGAGTGATGCGAAAGTGCCGTCCGTATGGCAATACCGATGACTGCAATTCATTGAACTTGCAAAAAAGAATCGATGGTTCGTTTGTTCCCGCCCTGTAAAGCTGAACTGCAACAACATTTTTTTCGAACGGCATACAGAGTGGTGCTGACAATACGACAATAAATGAAAACACAGACCATGCTGGTTCATAGGAATAATCCTGAGCCATAAAAAAAAACCTATCATCAAAAATAAAAAAATGGAAATCACAAACAAACTAAATCTCATAAAATTGCAAACGGAATAGAACATCCTTTAAAATATTGGTTCAATTACCTCCAATCAGCGGGCGACAGCGCGTTACTGTATCGACTTGCTTTTTCGCGCCTTTATTATTAAAGTTAGTACCGCTGGATGCGGCGGTCATCAACCTGTAAGCGCTTCCTTATCAACATGTACATCATGTAGAAAATGTGAAAAATGATTTCCTGTGACTAAACTAATGGATATATTTTTATATATTTTTTATGGGTACACTGATAATGTGTTGAGTGTACATGATGTTTAATTTATTGTCGTATTGTCAGCACCACTCTGTATATCGCCCACCTTTGGAGCCATGCTCACAGTTCCATGCCAACTGACCTGTTGCCAACTGAGTATGGATGGGAAGAATCTGGTGAAAAACATTATTTTAAATGGTTTATGGGTGATCAATTGCCGCTATCCATCACTAGCATCACTAATCTCGACATGAACCCACATGGTATGAAAAAAAATATCTTCTTTTGATTTCTGGCAGATAATACTTACAAAAAAAATACAAAAATACAAAAATATTTATTTCATCCAAACATTGTGTCATACATGAATTGAGGCAGCTCCAGTAAGTTACAATAGTACTTGTGTCGGAGCTGTCTCGCTCTTCCCTTATGTGCTATCTTAACAATGGAAGTGATGAAGCTAAATATTACAGAAAATGAAATTTAAAATAATAAAAAAAACAAATACGAAAAGAAAAAATTTAAATATAAAACAAAAACAATAATCAAGCAGCTCTAGATGCGTAAAGAATGCATAATGTGTTCGTGGCGGTGTACGAGTATTGTGTGTGGCGAGTGTAGTAAGTGTGTGGCGTGTGTTATATGTGTGGTGAGTGTGCGTGTGTGGTCTGTGTGAGTGTGTGGTGTAAGGTCAGTTTGGTTAGGATATCCAGCATGTTACCTCACCCTGATCAGAAGGTTTTCTGTTTCTTCATATGATAGGGATCTTAGCCAATTCCTTATTGCTTTCTTACAGTCGTATAACAGCATAGGATATATTTCACACATAAGGTTTAATTTATTATAAATGTAAGCGGATTGTGTAACATATTGACGCCTGGCAAATGCTGATCGAACCCCTGGAGAGTAGGCCACAATATCTTTGCGTCTTCTGGTCTGAGTTTTTGGGTCAAAAGGAAGACATTTATGGAGAGTTAAGGTCATATTTAGTATGTACAGTTTTCTAACTGACAGAAGGTTACTGACCTTATAGAGGTCTGCTGTAGGGAACCTAAATGGCTTAAAGTACATAACCTTAATAAGTGATCGCTGGGCTCTTTCCAGATCGAGGAATTTCACTTTGGAAGCTCCACCCCATATCGGAATGCAGTATGTCATAACAGATTGCGCCAGAGCTATGTAAACCTTGTTTATAAGTTGCGCGGACATAAGATGACGTAAAGTTTTGAAGACCCAAATGAACTTCCTGATCCGTTTCATGAGGACTTCAATGTGAGGGTGCCATGACATTCTTTGGTCAATAATTACGCCTAAATATTTTGTGAACTTCAATTGCTGAATTTTTTGGCAGTCACGATTACAGTTGTTATGGTCTTGACAAACATGTACGGTAATAGAAAAGTCAGTTTCAGGCTGTGATCTTTGGCTCGGGGAAAAACAAATAAAATTGGTTTTTTCGGTATTCAGAGTTAAGAGGTTCATTCTAAGCCACTCAGTCAGCCCTATCAGACCCCGCTCAGCTGTAGTCTTAACATGTTCCCATGTATTTCCCGAAAAAACAACCGCAGTATCGTCAGCGTGGGAAAAAATTCTCCCTCCATTTATCTGCATGTTACAAAGGCTGTTTATATATATTAAAAACATTGTCGGGCCTAGAACGCTCCCCTGTGGCACACCGTAGTAGACATTCTCCTCATCACTACACATATTGTTTATCTTAACCATTTGCTGTCTATCGTTGAGGTAGCTCTCAAAAAGAGAAAAAGCTGTGCCCCTTATACCTATGTTTTCTAACCTGCGCAGACTGAGAATACTTACCTACATGATTTTGTTAATTAATTGACTGATATTTTTACAGAGGACGACGAAACCGAGAACGATGGAGTGTGTGACATAAGCATCGATAATTGTGATGACGACAGTGATGCAAACGAAGATGATTCATAAAAAAATATTTGTTTGATGTTTAATACGATTTTTATGTTAATTGTAATAAAAGTAATCGAATAAAATTACGTTTAAATTAATCCGAATATTACAAACTAATAGAAATCATATTAATGTTGTTACCGCTTCACTCCCATGAATCTTGGGTAAATTGTTAAAAGACGACATGAAATGTTTGTTATATTATACTGTTAATATATAGATACAAGAAAATATTCGTCAGCTGATTATCCGTTGGGGGGAAAGACGTCAGTCGGAGCATTGAAAATTCCACGAGTCGTAGAGATATATGCGCGCAGTCATACATTCCTGCTCTAGCTGACGTGTTTTCCCCCACTGTATATGCAGCTGATTATCAATATCAAGGTTCTGTAAATGTCTAAAATCATGTAAAAAAAATTTCAATCGGCATAAAATAATTGTATTTTATTTTATTTTTGGCTAGTTCGGACGCTCAGCTGACGCATAATCCACCCTCAGTCGCGCAGCTGACTACTTTCTTTTAATTGTAATCAATGTCAATAACATGTGAAAAAAAATTCATGTGGTATAAAATATTTTTTAGATTTTTATTTTTTAACGTATTCCGCAGCTTCCCAATCTCGCATCCACCGCAACTGGAACAGCTGACGATCAATTTCGTCATAAGCCACATGCATTCTGTTTTCTATGTTAATATCAGCAGGCATAAAATGACTTGTTTAAAAAGCCGCTGCCTCCCGGAACTGGTTCTTATCAGAGAAGATTATAAGTGATGAGTACTTAAATGTAACACTAACATAATAATATTCACAAGCTTATAACTAATGCTTAAATGATATAAAACATGAGAACGTAAACAATTAATATGTAGTTCTTATGAAAAAGTAGACATTAGTAAAGCTAAGATTATGTATGGGTAGCGAATATTTAATAAATGATAGCTTACTTTAATAAAACCGCAAAACCTTTTTAGCCTCATTAGTTTCTGAGGTACAATTATAATGATTGTTTATATGGGTACTGTGTAATGTTTGTTTATATAATCGGATAGTATCAGGTAGACTCAAATACAGCAAAGGCGCCGCTCGCTATTAAGAGCACCTCGCGTTGCTGTTGTCGACGCGCGCGTCGGAGGGATTAAAGGTTATAATGTTATAAATAAAATTCTACGCAACCTTAAGCGTCAGTCGGTCACATTTGACTATAATTTTATTAACTTAATATGTATTATGATTAAGACGCCATATTTGGATCAAACAACACATAAGACAATAGAAAAAAAATAATAGTAATTTGCAATATTGATTATTGTGAAATTGCCCTTATTACAATATACGCGACAAATACGTTTACTTAAAAGATATTTCGTCCTCAATCCTCTGTTTTATAATAAAACTGGGCTTCTTAAAATAAACTTAACTTTAAGCATAGTATTCAGGAAGTAAATCTGGGAATACAATTATATGGAAAAATGCGCCTCGGGTACGCTTTTAATAAAGCAAATAAACTGTGAAACAAACAATACATCATCATCATTCTCCTGCCCTTATCCCAATCTATTTGGGGTCGGCGCAACATGTCTTTTTCTTCCATACTTCCCTATCCGAAGCCATCTCGGCAGTCACCCCCTTCTTAGCCATATCATCCTTCATACATTCCATCCATCGTTTCTTTGGTCTTCCCCTACTCTTATAGCCATCAACATTCATAATTAAGACTCTCCTCACGACATTCTCCTCAGTTCTCCGTAACACATGCCCGTACCATGACAACCGATTTCCACACAACTTTTCAGCTACCGGTGCCACTTTCAGACTTCCTCTTATGTACTCATTTCTTATTCTATCCATTCGTGTAACACCACACATCCCTCTTAGCATTCTCATCTCGGCTGCATGCAATTGCCTTTCATTCATCCCTTTCGTAGCCCAACATTCTGATCCATACAAGACAGCAGGTCGGATCATGGTTTTATATATTTTCCCCTTAAGTTTAAGGGGAATGCGGGAGTCGCAGATTGTTCCCGTGACCTGCCGCCATTTCATCCACCCAGTGTTAATTCTGTGCTTAACCGTCCGATCTATTTCGCCATCGCTTTGCACGAGTGAACCGAGATACCTAAAGTCGGAGCAGATTGGTAGGAGTGCGCCATCAAGCGCTATGGCTCCAGAAGTGGAGAGACCGCCGAAATCGCAGAACATAATTATATTCGGTTTTGGTTCTGCTGATTTTCAAGCCAACATTCTCCAGCTTCTGTTGCCATTTCTCCAATCTGCTCTGGATCTCAGGTCCATCTTCACCGACGAGAACAATGTCATCGGCGACAACAAACAATACATATATCACATTTTCCAATAAGATTTAAGTTAGGTATAAGTAGGTACTTACATTTCTGTTTCAGTATGTAAGTACATACTGAATATCATACTTCCTATGAAGAATGATAAGTCCGGGTTTGCGAAATCGTTATTGAGGCACCCGAAAACACTACAATATCTTTTTCCCCTTTTGAAGTCATGATACTCGTAATAATTAATATTATGGTAAGTGGCCGGCGAGAGTTGACGAACGCGAGTGGTCATGTAATTTACGCGCGTGCTCACAGTCACACGGCACAGCCCGTACTGCGGCCACATTAATCCACGCTGTATTATGCCAGCGTGTGCGTGAAATCGCGTACCGACACGGCGCACGGCGCGCACTCATACATTCAAACCGAGAGCGGCTCGTTTATATGAAGATGTTTTACCGTTTTTTTTTAATTAGTTATAAACTAGTGCTTGACTGCAATCCCGCCTGATGGTAAGCAGTGATGCAATCGTTGATGGTAAAGCGCACTAGCTTATTAAGCCTATTCACTCAAAAAAACTGAGTGAATAGGAAGGAAGACGGCAGTTGAGCGAGGTGATGCAATGTTTAACCCAACAACACGGCCAACGATGCTGCGCCAGAGGCTGATCTGGACACCCTCCACGACCAAATTCCCGATACAGCAACATTAGGCACATCGTACCCGGTACACATCGCAACACAACTGCTCAGACCCGTCCTCCGTACGGCTTCACCAGACATCATGCCGGAACATGACGAATCGCTTGGCGGCAAGACTTTGTCTGGTGTCTTCTTTGTACTGTGGCTCTGTCTGCGTTGGCTTCAGGTATCAAGACAACATGTTTGCAACTTGCGTCTGTTGCGGATGTCATCATCAACCTTTTTATCGTCCCACTGCTGAGCACAGGTCTCCTCTCATACAGATAAGGATTGAGCGTAATCACCACGCTTGGTCAATGCGGGTTGGCGATTTCAGACTTAAAGTCCAGGTTTCCTCAAGATGTTTTCCTTCACCTTCAGTCATTGGTGTCCAAGATATACATAGAAAGTACATATAACTTTAGAAAAGTTACACTGGTACTTGCCTGACCTGGAATCGAACCCACGCCCTCATACTTGAGAGGCTGGTGATTTAACCACTAGGCCACCACGACTTATCATTGTGGATGTGTTTACATGAATCTAAAAAATATTCCATCGCGGTGTTGTGCCAATAGAAACTTATGCACATCTATATTATATCTGGATTAAAATAAATAATAGCAACAATATTAAATTGTACATACCCTCCAATTTGTTTGGTTCCAGGCCACTGGTTCGGTTTGATCATAAATGTATAAAAAAAAGTTAAGTCGTGGGACTGACCGACGAAATAGAAATCATTATTATTGTAACATTTAATAAGTTGCTTGTCACGTCTGCCGTTAATATTATACAACGTTATTTAATAAGTTGCTTGTGACGTCTGCCACCACAGCCACGTTCATATTATACAACGTTATTTAATAAGTTGCTTGTGACGTCTGCCACCACAGCCACGTTCATATTATACAACGTTATTTAATAAGTTGCTTGTGACGTCTGCCACCACAGCCACGTTCATATTATACAACGTTATTTAATAAGTTGCTTGTGACGTCTGCCACCACAGCCACGTTCATATTATACAACATTATTTAATAAGTTGCTTGTGACGTCTGCCACCACAGCCACGTTCATATTATACAACGTTATTTAATAAGTTGCTTGTGACGTCTGCCACCACAGCCACGTTCATATTATACAACTTTATTTAATAAGTTGTGTTGTAATAAAAATGGTCTATAATATATCTATGGTATTAATCATCAAGCCTTGCTTATCTCTGGGCATGTTTATGTTTATCTATGGTCATGTGTACTGTAATGGCGGTCTAGTGAATAAAGTTGATTGTGATTTGAAAAATATATTTTAATTATGAACACCATATAAAACATGGTGACAGCGGTGAAAGAAAACATTTTTTGAGTATTATTGCGTGTATTTTGGTAAGAAGCACTGAGATGGCAAGTTTTCAATGTAGTTTGAATTCGATGTGCACAGATGGAGACATGGCGATTAATTGGCAAAAATTTCGTAGGGAATATGAAACATTTATTGATGCATATCACGATGGAGCAACAGAAAAAAAGAAATTAGCATTATTACTTCACCATGGAGGTGATGAAATTCGTCAGATCTTTGACACATTTCCAAAAGTTGAAGAAAAAAATTTGAAGGTATCAACAGTCATAGAAGATTTAAACAAGCATTTTGTACCAACTATAAACATTACCTGTGAGCGTTTCAGGTTTTTAAAACGTAGGCAAAATGTTGGAGAATCGTATGAAAAATATATGATAGTTTTAAAAAATCTATCAAATTCGTGTGAGCTGAGTACCTTAAGAGACAGCCTTGTAAGAGACGTCTTTATTTGTGGTATTAATGATCCGAAACTACAAGAAACGTTGTTGAGAACACCAAATTTAAATATAAACACTGTATTAGAATATTGCAGGACACATGTTGAAGTTTCAAACCAAGTACAAAACATGAATAAAGATGAGCTTATAGTGAAGGAAGAGCCAGTAGTTGATATGGTGAAAAAAGAGAGAAATTTAGACTCGAGAAGACTGGTGCAAGATTGCTTATTCTGTGGATACCAACATCTATATGGAAAATGTCCCGCATTTGGTAAACGGTGTACAAAATGTAAGAAACTGAACCACTTCGCCAGGAAATGTAAATCACAAAAATTAAATTTATTGGAAGAAAACAGTGATGATAGTGATGTCGAGTATAAAGTAGGTATGTTGAATAAAAACAAGGGACAGTGGTATACAACAAAATTAAAAATAAATGATCATTTCATTTGTTTCAAAGTTGATTCTGGAGCACAATGCAACGTTTTATCAAGAAAGGACTTTAAAAAATTAGGTTTACCAGAGAAATGTGTTAAGTCAACTAAAGCTGTTATTAGATCTTTCACTAATGATAAAGTACCTATCATAGGTAAATGTATGTTACAATGCTACTATAGAACAGATTGTTTTACAATTGAATTTTATATTGTTGATTCAGATTGTCATAATATATTGGGTTTGATAAGCTCTGAAATGCTAGGTTTGATAAAACGTGTAGATGAGTTGGCTTTAGCTGACAAAACATCAATACCGTTAAAGTATAGAAGTTTATTTGATGGTCAAGTGGGATGCATTCCTTGTGAAGTGAAATTGGAAGTTGATGGTACTGTTAAGCCAGTAATATCACCAGCTAGAAAGATACCTTATGCTCTTCAACCCAAAGTTAAAAAAGAATTGGATTCCATGGTAGAAATGAATATTATTGAGCCTGTCACAGAGCCTACTGAGTGGGTAAGTCAAATGGTAGTTGTACAGAAAAAAGATTTATCGTTAAGGATCTGTCTTGATCCAAGGCACTCACAAGGAATAAAGCACTTAAAAGAGCACATTTTCCTTTTCCCACGATTGAAGATATTTCATCTCGCATATTGAGGGCTAAGTATTTTTGCAAGTTAGATGCACAGTCTGGGTTTTGGTCTTTGCCCTTGGATAAATCTAGTTCCCGGCTGTGCACTTTTCAGACGCCTTGGGGTAGATACTGTTTCAAACGTTTGCCATTTGGGATCAGCCCAGCACCAGAAATTTTTCATAAGGTTGTATTTGAAACGTTTAAAGACATCCCAAATGTTAGTACTTTTCAAGATGATGTTCTATGTTGGGCAGATTCTAAAGAATCTTTACAGTCAATTCTTGAGCAAGTATTAGAGAAAGCTTATCAAAATAATATTAAGTTTAATTCCAAGAAATGCCAGTTTTTTGTTCAGAGAGTTACTTTTTTAGGCCATGTCTTTGATGAGAATGGCATGCATATAGATAATGATAAAGTAAAAGCTATTTTGAAGTTAAAAACTCCTACAGATAAGAAATCACTGCAAAGAATTTTGGGCATGTTTAATTATCTTTCAAAATTTATTAAAAAAAATTCAGAATTGACTGCTCCTCTCAGAGAACTCTTAAAAGATGACATTGAATTTATATGGCAAGATCACCATAGTAAGTGTTATGATAAATTGAAAAATGTAATTAGTAAAGCTCCAGTGTTAGCCTATTATAATCCTACTGAAAATCTAACTTTAAGTGTTGATGCTAGTTCACTCGGCTTAGGTGCAGCACTTATTCAAAAAGGTAAACCAGTTGCCTATGCTTCTAGGGCCTAACTCTTGCTCAGACCAAATACTCGCAAATTGAAAAAGAATTGCTAGCAATTTGTTTCGGAGTTGAAAAATTTAGACAATACGTTCTTGGCAGGGAGACTGTCACAGTGGAAACAGATCACAAACCGATACTTGGCATTTTCAATAAACCTCTGTGTAAAGTCCCTACAAGGTTACAACGTATGATGCTGCAATTACAACCATATAGATTAAAAGTTGTTCATACCCCTGGAAAGTATTTATATATCGCTGATACCTTGTCCCGAGATTTTGTAGTAGGTGGTTGTGATACATCTACTGAGTTTGATGAAGATTTAGAGTTACAAATATCATTGTTAATACAAAATCTACCAGTGACAACAGAAAATTGGAATAACATTAAGAAAAGTTCTGATTTAGATCCTGTAATGATAAAATTAAAGAAATATGTGTTAGAAGGTTGGCCAAAAAAGTATTTTGATGTTGAAGATTGTTTGAAACCATATTATCAGTTTAGGGATGAGTTAGTTGTTGTTAAGGATTTATTGTTTAAAGGTGATTGCATAGTAGTACCTAAAGATCTTAGAGTTGAGATGACTAAAAAATTACATAGTGGCCATCCTGGTGTATCTCGAACAAATAACAGAGCACAGTTAACTTTATATTGGCCTGGCATTAATCAAGATATTAAAAAATATGTAAAATCGTGTCATATTTGTGCTAAATATCAGGATAATAAGCAGAAAACACTGTTACAATATAAAAAAGTTCCTTCTCTTCCATGGCAAGAGTTAGGATGTGATATTTTTGAACTTTATCAAAAGAATTACTTGGTTGTAGTAGATGCTCTATCTAATTATATAGAAGTTTGTAATTTGCCTAATTTAAAGAGTTCATCAGTAATTGGTAAGCTTAAATCAATTTTTGCCCATCATGGCATTCCACTTGTTTTATATACGGATGGAGGCTTATGTTTTGATTCTGACCTTTTTAAGAAATTTGAACAAGAATGGTGCTTCACTCATATTATGTCAAGTCCTCACTATCCAAAGTCTAATGGTTTGGCAGAAAGTGCTGTAAAAATTGTTAAAAAGATTTTTAAGAAGTCATTGGATGCTAATGAAGACCCATATCTAGCTTTGCTTAATCAGCGAAGTACTCCCAGAGGATTAATTCATTCACCTGCCTCCAATTTAATGGGGCGACAATTAAGAACAAATATACCATGTCATTTTAATTCATTGAGACCTAAGCTTACAATATAATAAAGACAGAGAAATGTTACAAAAGCTAAAAGAAAAATCTAAAATGTATTATGACAAATCAGCTAAGTATAGGGATGGGTTTTCTAGTGATCAATCAGTTTATTATAAAAAAAGTCCTAATGACAAGGTATAGCTTCAAGCCATACCTTGTCATTAGGTAAAAAAAAATATTAAAATTATTGAGAAAAATTCCACTCCATGTTCATATGTAGTTGCTGATGATAGTACTGGAAAGCACTACAATAGGAATGAAATTTTTATCAGGCCATCTTTTGAATCCAGTAGCTCTGGCAATTTGTTAGGTAATCCAGATACTCCTCAGTGTATTGTTCAAACTTCATGTAATCGGCTGTCAAATAATCAGGCTCCTGATCAGTGTAGTGATTGTGAGCCTGTGAGAAGATCAAGCCGTAGAGTTAAGTCTAATGTTAATGCTGACTATTTTTATTATTGACTTTAAACCTATTTGATTAATATTGCATTAAGAAGACTTAATAAATCAATAAAAAGGGGAAGATGTTGTAATAAAAATGGTCTATAATATATCTATGGTATTAATCATCAAGCCTTGCTTATCTCTGGGCATGATTATGTTTATCTATGGTCATGTGTACTGTAATGGCGGTCTAGTGAATAAAGTTGATTGTGATTTGAAAAATATATTTTAATTATGAACACCATATAAAACAAGTTGCTTGTGACGTCTGCCACCACAGCCACGTTAATATTATACAATGTTATTTAATAAGTTGCTTGTGACGTCTGCCACCACAGCCACGTTCATATTATACAACGTTATTTAATAAGTTGCTTGTGACGTCTGCCACCACAGCCACGTTTATATTATACAACGTTATTTAATAAGTTGCTTGTGACGTCTGCCACCACAGCCACGTTCATATTATACAACGTTATTTAATAAGTTGCTTGTGACGTCTGCCACCACAGCCACGTTTATATTATACAACGTTATTTAATAAGTTGCTTGTGACGTCTGCCACCACAGCCACGTTCATATTATACAACGTTATTTAATAAGTTGCTTGTGACGTCTGCCACCACAGCCACGTTTATATTATACAACGTTATTTAATAAGTTGCTTGTGACGTCTGCCACCACAGCCACGTTCATATTATAAAACGTTATTTAATAAGTTGCTTGTGACGTCTGCCACCACAGCCACGTTCATATTATACAACGTTATTTAATAAGTTGCTTGTGACGTCTGCCACCACAGCCACGTTTATATTATACAACGTTATTTAATAAGTTGCTTGTGACGTCTGCCACCACAGCCACGTTCATATTATACAACGTTATTTAATAAGTTGCTTGTGACGTCTGCCACCACAGCCACGTTTATATTATACAACGTTATTTAATAAGTTGCTTGTGACGTCTGCCACCACAGCCACGTTCATAGTATACAACGTTATTTTTGTTTCTGCGAAATATGAAACACGTGTCCAGTATTTTTAAGTAAAGATTATTGTTTTTAATTATTTATTTTAGGTCGCTTAAACATCTAGGTCATTAGCGACCACTTAATAATTTAACAATACAGTATATTATTATGATATATTATAATGTGTGGGTACTTGTTTCACGAATGTCAGTCAGTCTGCGATCAGCCATTAAACTGTGTAACGAACGCTCCTTGTTTTATTCAAACATTATCCAAGAATACCACATATTGGCGACGAGGCGATATTCACGCGAGCAAGAGGGAATATTTTGACATAATAGGTGTTGAAAATATAATGGCTCAAGGAAGAATTATGTTTGGTGAACGATATCACAGACGACACTGACAAGGCTCAAGTGAGACGAAGATGCCTGTTATTGACGTGCTTGGTGGAAGATACATACCGCATCGTTAAGGATTCAGTTTTTCCGGAAGAACTCGAATCGATAGAATACAAAAGTCTATTATCTAAGCTAGACAATCATTTTGCTGCTAAAAAGAGTACATTTGCGGAACGGTACAAGTTTTACAAAGCGGAGCACCGTCCAGAAGAAGATTTGGCTGAATGGGCTCGCACAGTACTGTGGCTTTAAATCGGAACTCGAGTCAGCATTACGTGATCGGTTTGTCCTCGGATTGGAAAATATCAAGGAAAAGGAGAAGTTGTTCGCAGAAAGCATAGACGAGCTAACATTGAATCGTGCATTGGAAATTGCGCAAGGGGTAAGATGCGCACGATTAGCTTTGAGGGAGTCGCATAGCAGCGGTGCTGTCGCCGAGCCGACCGCGCTGCCAGCAGAGCCGGCGCATCCCGTGTTCGCATTAAAACAGCGCGGCGCAGTCAGTGCGGAACGAGCAGGCGCTGTGGGCCGTGCCGCCGCCGCCGATATCTCGGAAGTTCGGAAGTGCTGCGGTGTGTGCGGATATAAGAACCATAGTATGGACCAGTGTCGATTTTAAAACTATGCGTGCAAAAAGTGCAATCAAAATGGTAATTTAAAGCGTATGTGTAGAAATAACGTGAAAAATAGTAATTTCTTAGCAGCGGGTGACGATTATTCTTTTGAAGGTGTTTGTGATTTGTTTAACATTAAATGTGTAAATGGCGAACCGATGCAACAACTAGTGTCGGTGGCCGGTACAATGCTTAGGTGTGAAGTGGATAGCGGTAGTGCTGTCTCAGTTTTGGCAGATATTTTTTACAACTTGAATTTTCGGAATAAATACAATTTAAAGTCCTGCAACACGGTTTTGAATTGCTATAATGGTAGTAAGATTACACCGTTGGGTTGTGTTACCTTGCCTGTGACTTATAAGGGTCGTAAAATTTAAAGTTTTATGTTGTAGATACAGGACAGTCTACCAAACAACCGTCGCTGTTAGGTCGGGATTTCATTTCCAAGTTTAGTTTACAGCAATGTATGGTTCCATGCAATTACATTAAAAATGTAGACTTAGTTGCTTATTTGAGAAGAAAATACGCTGGATTCTTTACCGATGAGTTAACGTTTAATGAGCACAAAGTTTCTTTGAAAATTAAGCCAGACGTGCAGTTAAAATTTTTTAAACCAAGACATGTACCGTTAGCTTTAAAACAAAAGGTGGAGGTAGAATTAAATAGATTGTTAGAATTAGGTATATTAGAGAAAGTCGAGCATTCGGAAGTCGCGACGCCAATCGTACCAGTGTTACGACCAGACGGTAATATTAGGATATGCGGTGACTACTCGGTTACACTAAACAAATGGTTATATGCGGATAGTTATCCTTTACCGCGCATTCAAGATCTATTTGCGAAACTTCATGGCGGGGTTCAGTTTTCAAAATTAGATTTATCTAGGGCCTATAACCACTTATTGCTGGATGATAGAAAAAAACTAACATGTATTAACACTCATAAGGGTTTATTTTGCTACAACAGATTGGTTTTCGGGTTGTCAACAGCTCCAAGCATATTCCAGAGAATTTTAGAAGAAGTACTTGCGGGTATTGATGGAGTCTGTATTTTTCTAGATGATATTTTGGTTACGGCAGAAAATAAACACTTGCATCTTTCAAGGCTAGAAGAAGTGATGAGTAGACTTGAAAAGTCAGGGTTTACAGTTAAAGAAAACAAATGCGATTTATTTAAAGATTCTGTTGAGTATTTAGGATATATTATTGACAAAAATGGATTACGTAAATCAAATTCTAAGGTAGAAGCTATATTGACTAGTAAATCTCCCAAAAATGTAAGCGAATTAAAGTCATTCTGGGGCATGGTTAATTATTATAGGTCATTCATTCAATCAGCATCTAGCCTTATGGCTCTCCTACATTTACTTTTTAAAAAAAGGCGTTAAAATGAATTGGGGTGAGGAACAGGCTGTGTTTTTTAAAAGTGTGGCAACACTGCGCTGTTGCCAAAGAGGTTATGTTGTTTATAAAGTGTTTTTAGTCTATGTTTTTCTGGTTCTGTTTTGAACTTTTGACAATTCGTTTTGGCGCACCCTGAAAATTATACACGCTACAAAATAGAGGTGGGCAAAACAATACTTTAGAAAGTACTGCCATATGGCATGACATTTCGTCCCGCGTACTGTGGCACTTAGGCAGTACACATTACCCTAAACATGACCTGATGCATGAGGTACGCAACGCAAGGTATAATATTCGACAAAGTTGATTTCCTTTCATACTTAACCCTTATGGTATACTATACTAGAAAATGCGATGGGCTTCCAGGCATAGGACTGGCAATATTCGTGACCACAGCAACTTCAAAAATATTTTTTAAAATGTCGTTGTATATTGGCGTTTTTAAAAATACAATGATTCTTTTTGTATCTATATACAATGATTCTTTTTGTATTTTTATACAACGATTCTTTCTTTTTTTTGCTTTTTGTTTTTAAATTTTTAAACCGATAAACCGACCGCCGTCGCTGACCCGTTCGTTACCTCTGCGTACTGTTTTGTCAAGTGTCATGCTAAATTTTGCCGGGTAATACGTACTTACTGTTTCAGTGCGCGGTCATGCCATATTACACGCTATACATTACTCACAGTACTTACCCATCTCTACTACAAAAACTGTATGAAGAGTTTGATTCCATCCAAGTCCACTAAATATTTAATGGAGAACAACTCCAAATTGGTGACCCCGCCGACTTAGAAGATTTTAAGAGAGCCGGTTACGCCGAGTGGAGGCGCGCATCGACGTCGTTGAAACAAGACTTGTGGCGTGCTCACGCGCTAGTCATCCTCATTTCGTAACCAGTGCCGAACTCAACGGGTGTGCTCCTTCGTCATAGTGCCGAATACTGACCATCATATCCGATAACCCCAGCAAATTTATGCCAGTGATTTTTGTATGAAATTCACAATCACAACATTGCTACAGCTTCCGTGCTACATCCAGGCTGTTACTACATAGCCAGCGGTTTAACTAACAGCATCCAGGTGACACAGAAGCCTCCAGCTAACAACTTTTGTTACCATTTAACCTGCGGTGCTCAAACTTTTGTGTGGTCTGCCCGTCAGTGTGCTGCTCAACTAACCAGTGCATTTTCTTATATAAACATTTTTGCTCAAATGTGATTTCAATATTTATTCTGGTGTTTGTCATAGCTTATTGATATAATATTAGCTAACTGCATCTTGGTTTAAATTTTATTTTAAGAACTTCACTTTAACTTAATTTAAGAATTTCACAACTTAATATTTTATTCCTTTTTTTTTTTATTTTAAAAGTACATATCAATGTTATGTAACCAATAGGCTATTTGACAGATTTATAATTTTTATCTTGAATTACTTGGTTGCGGTTAAGAAGTTCACCCAAAGTATTTTTTTTAATTTTAAATACGTATTTCGTAAGAAATATGCAAATAAAAATTCAAAATTCAAATAAGCCGCGAAAACGATATAATTAGCAATATGGCGTTGCGCCTGGTAAGTGACGTCACAAGCGGTTTTCAGTTCTCAGTGGTGTTTGTTTGTAATTATTATTTACTGTTGTTATCTAATAAAATGGTTTACAAGTGGTGTGCTGTACTGGGTTGTACAAATAAATCGATAAAAACCCCCGAAAAACAGTTTATAAGTTTGCCGAAAACAAGCGATGATGCGCGTATGACGTCATCGCGACATTAGCCAATCCGGATCGTTTCACAATGTGTGGCGCGAGAAACAAAAAGCCAAACATATTTTTGTGTTTTGGATATATTAATTGTTATTCTTTTTTATTAAAACTCTTGTAAATGATATAAAGAACCCTCATTTTATGCAATTAAAGCAAAAAATCACAAATAATTGAATACTGTCAAATAGCCTATTTAAGGGTGTATTGTTTAGCATAAGTGTGTGCGTACTATAACTATTTACTGATTTGTCATAGCTCACTACACTCCCACAATATTAACTTTTTTTTTCATATAAAGATGTCGTGGATCGGGTCAGATTAAATGACAAATATTGCCTGTGTATCTGTTATTATGTAAATAAAACAATAACTTTGGTAAAAAAAATGCATTTATTTTTTTAAAATGACGTCTTTACGACTTTTAGCTAACCCTACCTTCAATTTCGAATCGAAAATAGATTCCACGATAAAACTGTACAAAACTATAGACAATCATAGCTTATTTCATAACGATTTCAGTGACATACGGTGTGTCGAGCTGCGCTCTTTAATTTCAGAGGTATCGTAGTTTTAGCGAACACAATTTCGGCCGGGCGCACTCTGAAGCTGAACACATACCCCCGGAGTTGCGCAATAGGGGCCGAACATTTGAGGGGATATGGCGTAATTTTAAAAAGACAAAAATACTCCCACTGCCGTGTGTCTACTTATTTGAAAGTGCCATGTTTCTAAAAAATAATATTGACATGTACTTATAATTAGTACACGCGTATACGACGTAAGGACGAATTGCACACAGTTGCTAGTAAAACTCACCATATGTATGAAAGTATCTCTTGTGTGGCCACGCGCATCTACAACAATACTAAGTATTCCGGGGCCTATTAGATTAGGGCAACTACGGAAATCAAAAATTTATAAAGTGCCTCCATGATCTGTTGGTAGAGAAGTGCTACTACTCTACAAAAGACTTCTTATTGGACAAATCAGTGCTCCATTATAGCCCCTCTCAGTCATGAATGATGTGTTCAGTAAGTATTAAAAAAATTGGAAAAATCGCTACTAATATTAATACTATTCTAAATGCGAAAGTAATTCTGTCTGTCTGTCTGTTATGCTTTCACGTCTAAGCCACTGAACTAATTTTATTGAAATTTGGTACAAAGATAGAGTTGACCATGAGAAATAACATAGGATATTTTTGTTTCCGGACTTTTGAAGAATTCTCTTGGAAACGCGATGTAACCGAACTCCACGCGGGCGAAGCCGCGGGCGGAAAGCTAGTAATATATAATCCACTAAGACTATTGACTATTATATGCCGATTATTATATGCAGATTTATAGGCACCCTCGCGCTGGGCGGTCAGGACGCCCGCCACGGCTTCCGCCATCCCAGTGTGATTTATAGGAACCTTTCGCGGAAGGTCGTCGGAATTGTGTAGCATGTGCGTGGCTGCTACAAGCTATTGCGGGTGACCGTGATATTTTAGTATTTAGTTTGTACATGCCCACGGACGAGGTGCATCATTTACCCTAATTCACGGATTGTTTAGCGAGCTACGTGCCATAGTTGAAAGTAGTTCTGTAGAAGCTGTCTACGTCCTAGGTGACTTTAATGCGCATCCGGGGGAACTATTCGGTAAAGAGTTGGATAACTTATGTGCAGATCAACAATGGATATGCGCAGATATTAATAAGTTAGGCAATGTAGCAGATAACTATACATTTATAAGTGATGTACATGGGTGTACTCAGTGGCCCGATCATTGTGTTGTGACTGTTGTGAGTCATTCCGCTTGGCAAACGGTAGGCGATGTTACTATAAAATACGACACGTATTGGTCAGGTCACTTGCCGCTTGTTATTAAAGAAGACGACTGTATAAACCGAAATGTTATGTGGGGAAACAGAAGTAATGAATAAATAGATAAGTATAGAGAATATTGTAATATTCTAATAAGCTTAAAACTATAGATTTTCCCAAGGAATTTAGACAGTTTGCAGTTTTAATATTTGCAATAATTTGGAGCACAGAAATTTGCTGGATTCAATGTATAATGATAAAATCAGTGCTTTAAAAGATGCATCTATCTAGTAGCTGTAGTAGTTACACATTTAAGTCCAGTAAAAAATGGTATGTGATAGGGTGAAATAAACATGTACGCGAGGCACATAGGGATGCCAGACCCAAATTTCATAACTCGGTTGGGAATAATAGACCAAGGGAAGGTCGTTTGTATGTAGAAATGTATGAAAGTAGAAAAATATTTAAAAAGTCGGAGGCCATGGTATTTCATGGTCATGGTCCTGACGGCCGGAACACTCGCCATTCTTATTAGTTTGTGATTAATATTTTGTGTTGTTATGTTCAAACCAATGGTAATTCTATTCTGCGTAAACCGCAAAGGGCGATGACCGTCAGGGTCGTCAGGGTCGTATCGCACGATTTCCTACGAGGCGGCTTGAGTCCTGGCCGGATCCCCGCCCTAGGACCTGGAGGCGAAAGTACTCGCGTCATTGTACCGATGGCGCGAGGAAGAGCGGACACGGGGCTCCAGTCCGGTGCAGCAGCAGATCAAGCTGCGAGAGGAGCTCCGTCAGATCCTGGTGGCGGACTGGCGGCAGAGGGTTATGCGAACTACCGCCGAGGCGATCCGGCCAGTACTCGACGACTGGCTCGGGAGGATGCACGGCTCCCTATCATTCAGGGTGACGCGGGTACTGTCGGGGCACGGCTGCTTCGGCAAGTACCTGCGACGCATAGACAGGGAGCCGGATGCTCGGTGCCACCACTGCGTCCAATGCGGGGAGGACACGGCGCAGCACACGCTCTCCGAGTGTGTAGCTTGGAAGGAGCAGCGCTGTGTCCTCAAAAACGAAGTAGGAGGTGACCTGACGCTGCCGGCAGTAGTGCGGAGGATGGTCGGTAGCGCAGAGTTGTGGGACGCGGTGGTGTCCTTCTGCGAGGACGTGATGTCGCGGAAGGAAGCTACGGAACGGGAGAGGGAGATCTCAACTCCCTTCCCGGGCCGCAGAAGATGCACCGGGTGCCGAGGAAGGGCGGATAACGCCCTCTTCCAGCCCCCATGAATGGGTCCAGGGACGAGGGATATGGCGAAGTCCCCGCCCCCTTATTCATTGGACCCCGAGGCGGAGGCGCGCTCGTGTCGGCGTGCGCCTCAGAAGCGATGCACGGGGTAGTTTAACACCTCACTAACCCGCGCAGGAACCGAGGCCCGGACAGACCGGGCCGGCACGACAGTGTGGGGCCGCGGCAGAATCAAGGACTCACGCGGCTCCGTGCGCACGTGACCGGAGAGGCATCAGGGTGGTTTTTAGTCAGTAGGAGTCTGACAGACTCCGTCGCCCACCCCAGGGTGGCGGACATCCATCAAGGATTTTCCACCCCGGAACAACAACAAAAAAAAAAAAGAGTTCCCAGATGCCTGTGATGTTCGATGATTGCAACATTCCGGTGAGTCGTCTTATTTTTATTAGATTCCCGTGCTAAACGTTCTCTTGTCAAGCTATCTGTAATTTCATTGGTGTAGGGTAAGGTGGTACACAGTGGTTAACTTTTTTTTCTGATCCTTTTAATTCGGGTTCGGCTTATGTTAGAATATTGTATTTGATACCAAATTGTAGCCAGTTTATCATAGTTTAAGAGTGTATGTTATTTTTTTTAAATAGTGTGATAATAATTTACATACAAGAGTTTAAAAAAAAATTGGAAATTGATCCACTGTGTACCGTGAGGTTTCTACAGTGGCTCATCCTAAAGTACACAATGGATCATGTAGTACACAGTGAATAATTAGGTGTAGACCTCAAAAATTAAACAAAAGATATACTTCACAAATCAGTTTTATTCGATTTTGAAAAAAACAAACAAAATATAGTATCAACAAAAAAATTCAACAATCAATAATTCAAAAATTGAACACAATAACAGCATCGTAATAAAAATACAGTCTTCTTTGGTATTCAACTAAATGTAAGAAAAAGGATCAAAAATATATTGTAATTAAATTCAACCACCTCGGTAAGGTTATATCTATAACATACTTAATATTGAAATCGCCAAACACGCGGAGTACAGTCTAAGACAATCAAATTATGACACGCTGAAGTTTTTGGACTGTCTTATTAGAAGTCTCATCGAGATTATAAATTCATGTCCCTTCTGCAAATTTTGGGTTTCTTTCGTACAATTGTTCGAGGTTTTTGTAAAATGTTTCGAAGGTAGCTTTGCCAAAAGCGGTCGCTTTGGCAAGACTTCATGGTCTATGGCCCAATGGTTCATGGTCAATGGATGAATGGTGCATGGACTTCATGGTTCTAGTTTTCGAAGACGGACATCTCTGTGTCTACGCCTAAAGTTCTGCAGCCATTCCTTCCCAACCATTTCATTTTCTATCCAGTTTCGCCATTTGGTATGCGACTCGTCGAGAACCTTTCTCAGTCAAACCATAAAATTATCAAGGAACAATACCTAGAAGTAATAATTCTTTGTGTTCTTTTTCTTGCTCTTTATTAAAGATCTTGTTGACTTCATAATTTGGCACCAGACGCACTGACTCAAATTTTCGACATTTTTCGCCTTTAAATAGTACCTTCTCAAAGTAGTAAAAGGAATTTTATATCTTATTGATGCCTTTCTTTCTTATGGTCATACCATGGTACTTATATGTCGCAAAGCTTCCAACATGCCTTCTTGGGTGTGGTCTCCAATAGACCGAGGGTTTTTAGGGCCGAGGCATTCTGTTACTATAAGATTAAATGATAAAAACAATTGACACAACCTTAATTAAACAACACACAAGGTACACAGTGGCTCATGATTCACTGTGAACCATAGTGGAATGATCCACTGTTAACGCGGACGCCATTTGAAATTAAACATCATAGTCACATTACTATAATCTACAAATCCAGAGACATTTTCATGCAAAAACACTCTTGAATATGCCTACTATAGGAATACTTTACAGAAAAAAGAAATATATCTAAGAAAAAATAGTTAGAACAGTGCAAATCTTACCTTCAAACTGATTTTTTTTTCGGCAAAAACCGAAAATAGTGCTTCATTCAAACAATTCGTGTCGTAGGGACTACGCAAGTGGATTGAACTCATTCGGGCTGTGAGATCTACCAACGAGTGGAAGAGACGTGTGTATATCTCTGTTAGTTTCGCGTAGATAGCTGGTGCGCCACTGTTCCTGCTATAACCACTGTGTACCACCTTACCCTACATACACAGGCGATAGTACGTATGCAGGATATAGGTTGTGCCAACGTATGTGCGTACAATTTATTTCTTTCTTCGTGATAATATAGAGTAAATCTGCAAATTTTATTTCAAGTATTACCCGATAATTGTTTAAAATACGATGTTATAATGGGCAAACTTTCAAATAGGGTTTTAAAATATGGTGTTCGATTTGTCTCTGAATATTTCAAAACTAAAGTCCACTGTGGCCTGTAGTTACGAGCTCACTTGAGCTTCTAATAGGACGTGTGGCTAGACTATTAAATCTTCTAACTTTTGACAAAACAAGAGAGCATACGACAACGAACATAGAAAAGAGTGCCATTTACGAGAAATCTAGATTTGATAGAAATAAAGCTAAAGTAATACCACAGTGTCTCAAGACTAATGTCATTGACCAGTCTGTGTTGCCAGCGATGACTTACGGAACTGCACGTTTCAGTTCCGTAAGTCATCACTGTCGCTCACAATGGGCCACATACGAAGGCTCAAAGTCACACAAAGGGCAATGGAAAGAGCTATGCTCGGAGTTTCTCTGATCGAATCAGAAATGAGGAGATCCGCAGAAGAACTAAAGTCACCGACAGCTCTGCGAGCCGCTAAACTTAAGTGGCAGTGGGCAGGGCACTTTGCTCGTAGAACCGATGGCCGATGGGGCAGTAAGGTTCTGGAGTGGCGGCCACGTACTGGAAGACGCAGCGTAGGGAGGCCCCCAACAAGGTGGACCGATGACCTAGTGAAGGTCGCGGGAAGCCGATGGATGCGGGCAGCACAAGACCGGTCCGCGTGGAAAACCTTGGGGGAGGCCTTCGTCCAGCGGTGGACATCTATAGGCTGAAGAAGAAGAATGAAATTTAATGTTGGTGATTTAATTTTAATTCAGAATAAACATAGAAATCAAACAAAATTAGACCCGAAATACAAGGGACTATTTAAAATCGTTGAATTACTTGCTATCGTGCATTACCTATTAAAATCTTTGACTGGTAACAGAACTTATAAGTAGGTACGCCCACGATCGCGTACGAAAGATTTCTCCAAGTAGGGTACTTGCTGAGTTAGATTTTCATAATGTAGAAGATGCTGAGTACATGGTTCAGTTGTATCACGTCTGTGTTAGTACATGGTTTAGTTGTATCACGTCTGTGTTAGTATATGGTTTAGTTGTATCACGTCTGTGTTAGTACATGGTTCAGTTGTATCACGTCTGTGTTAGTACATGGTTCAGTTGTATCACGTCTGTGTTAGTACATGGTTCAGTTGTATCACGTCTGTGTTAGTATATGGTTTAGTTGTATCACGTCTGTGTTAGTACATGGTTCAGTTGTATCACGTCTGTGTTAGTACATGGTTCAGTTGTATCACGTCTGTGTTAGTATATGGTTTAGTTGTATCACGTCTCACGTCTGTGTTAGTACATGGTTCAGTTGTATCACGTCTGTGTTAGTATATGGTTTAGTTGTATCACGTCTGTGTTAGTACATGGTTCAGTTGTATCACGTCTGTGTTAGTACATGGTTCAGTTGTATCACGTCTGTGTTAGTACATGGTTCAGTTGTATCACGTCTGTGTTAGTATATGGTTTAGTTGTATCACGTCTGTGTTAGTACATGGTTCAGTTGTATCACGTCTGTGTTAGTACATGGTTCAGTTGTATCACGTCTGTGTTAGTATATGGTTTAGTTGTATCACGTCTGTGTTAGTACATGGTTCAGTTGTATCACGTCTGTGTTAGTACATGGTTTAGTTGTATCACGTGTGTGTTAGAATACTTGCTACACGTACCTGTAGCATTTGTGTACAAACCGTACCTAATACGTATCAAAAGGATGATCAAATAAAACTTATTGATAGTTCCAACGAGCAGTACCCACGTCATGATGTCACTCTGGTAATCCTCTCCATAGCGGCAGGCGACCAACATCTCACAGCACTCGCACTTCAGCATGGACACAAAGTGATAAGGTAAGAATGCCAATGAGTTGATCCAGGATCAAGTACGCGCAGCACAATACAATGCCGTTATTCTCCAGTAACAAAATGTTGGCATTCCTGAATGAAGCTTGAACAAAAGTTACTAAAGACGGGGCAAGAGACAACATCAACACCTACCCTTCGCACAAGGTACCAAACTTGTAAAACAATGTACATCAACATTAATATCGTTGAGTAATTAACAATCGTTACTTTTTCTCACTTCCCAGGTTTATTTTGGGTTACTATTTAAAATAGGCGTCGCAAGTGTCGCAACAAATAAAACTCCTATAAAAAATAATGCACTTTTAATCACAGGACGCAGGCTCCTTATAGTAACAAAATAAATACCGCCACGACCATACACTGGCACTAACTACTTATCGCTACCGGCGACCGGCGACCGGCGCCGTCACGGACTGTCGTGTCGTGTCGTGTGACGTCACGCCTCCCGGCATGGGCTGCCTGCTCGTGTATATCTACAATACGTTCAGTACTGCCGATATTATTCATTTAGTAGGCAACTTACTTAATTCCATATGAAGAATATCAAAATATACAAAATATTAATAATAGTTTATATTTTAAAATGTTGAAATAGTCCGTGAGCAGCGCCAGCGCCCCACCGTCGTCTATCTTATAGTCAGGATTACATGCTTCATGTAACATTATACTACAAACTAACCGCGCATACATACGTGTACGCACGTCGCCTGCTCGACGCGGCGGCAGCGGAATGTAGGCTATCACAATCGGCGAGCCGGGCTCGACCTTACTAACATACGTACAATAAATAGAGTATCATGTTATAACTATATACACAATCATACTCCTCGCACTACGTAACTACAGACATAGAGATGGGCCGTCTCCGGCAACCGAGCACCGAGCGACACTAGCGACGGGCCCGACGACGTCGTCGACGACGCCGCGGGCCGGTCGCGCGCTAGTGCGACAGGTGGTCGGCGATGGCGGCCGCCGCGGCGCCTCCCAGGATGGTGCGGTGAGTGCCGGCCAGCTGTTGCGTCTGCAGCGGGCCCGCACACACCTCGCGCAGCCCGTAGTCCTCGCCCAGCGTCACGTAGTTGTCGCGCGCCGTGAACAGCGTGACGGGCGCTCGCAGGCGGCCGGCCGGCTTGTAGGTGTCGGCGATCACCAGCTTGCGGTAGAAGGAGTTGGCCGCGGCGGCCAGGGCGTCGGCCCCGTGCGGTCCGGCGGCCTCGCCCACCAGCTCCGTGGTGCGAGCCAGCCGCGCCTCCCAGCTCGGCAGCCGCTCCAGCTCCGACGACACCTGTGCGCAGGGAGCGGTGTACTTAGATAACCCAATATTAATAAATAGTACTGAAGACGCACAGTGATTCAGAGCAGAGGCCCCGCGCCGCGCCACTGCAAGCCCATAACGTTGTGGCTATTCATGATATCTTTTTGAAATTTTGTACATAATATATGTAGATTCTTTATTTAATAATACTGGACTCGTGTTTTGGGTTTCGCATATACAAAAAATAATGTTGTATTTTAGACTGTAAACAAAGAAATGGGAGCTCATGAGTCGCGCTCGAGTGGATAGTGAACAAGAAATGAGAGCTCATGAGTCGCGCTCGAGTGGATAGTGAACAAGAAATGGGAGCTCATGAGTCGCGCTCGAGTGGATAGTGAACAAGAAATGGGAGCTCATGAGTCGCGCTCGAGTGGATAGTGAACAAGAAATGGGAGCTCATGAGTCGCGCTCGAGTGGATAGTGAACAAGAAATGGGAGCTTATGAGTCGCGCTCGAGTGGATAGTGAACAAGAAATGGGAGCTCATGAGTCGCGCTCGAGTGGATAGTGAACAAGAAATGGGAGCTCATGAGTCGCGCTCGAGTGGATAGTGAACAAGAAATGGGAGCTCATGAGTCGCACTCGAGTGGATAGTGAACAAGAAATGGGAGCTCATGAGTCGCGCTCGAGTGGATAGTGAACAAGAAATGGGAGCTCATGAGTCGCGCTCGAGTGGATAGTGAACAAGAAATGGGAGCTCATGAAGCACGGTCGAGTGGATAGTGAATAAGATGCACAGCAACATCCATTTTGATCAATACCTGTACCGTGTGAAACATATGCGTCAAACGAACAGGATTACTTCATTAAAAGTTACGTAATAGTACATTACGATATTAGTACGTAATGATGGTTATAACATGCGAGGCGGAATTTCAGCCCGAGCCGAAGGCGAGGGTGTAATTGAGCCGAGCATGTTATAACCAATACGCACGTATATCGTACGACGTTTTTTAACACACTTGCGAGGAAACAGAAAAAAAGTATTTTATATTTTGTTCATTTTAAATAAACTCAATCTGTGAATGCACACTGTTGCTTTCCCGCCATTAGTATTATTATTTGCCATTTCAAATATGGAACAGCGCGCAGCGCGAGTCGTGCGGCGGCGATCAGTTCCATATTTACTTGAAATGGAAAATAATGCTGTTATGGAATTTGTATGGACTATAACTTAACTATTTGCTTTGATAACACACGCGTTTGTTATGGCCCGCTTTACATATTTAAAACCGGTGGAATTACATCAGCTTTACGAGCAAGGGTGTTAAAAAAAATGTTTTTTAACACCCTTGCTCGTAAAGCTGATGTACAACAAACCTTACTTGTTTTTTTTTTTTTGTTCTTTATAGAATGTAAACACAATAATTCAACATTTGATTCCCGTTGTAACACTAGCCCCCAGCCACCGCGTCCGCCCGCGCGGAGCAGGTCGAGCGCTCACCTTGGAAGCGTCGACGTCCTTGAACAGCTGTACGAAGTACGCGAGCGCGTCGGCCTCGTCGGTCTCGGCGGAGCGCGTGCTGCGTTTCTTCTTGCCGCGCGTGGTGTGCGTGGCCACGTAGGCCGGTGAGCCGTCCACCAGCACCAGCCGCGTCTCGCAGCCGGCCTGCCAACAGATCGCACCGTCACTATACCGTCACTACCGTCCCCGTCGTGCGGACCCGCCGCTGTCGGCGACGCACACCTACCTGCTCTAGCTGCAGGGCCATCTCGAAGGCGACGCCGGCGCCGAAAGAGTAGCCCAACAGGGTGTATGGGGCCTTGGGCTGCAGCGCTCGGACGTGCGTGACGTAGTGGCGCGCCAGTGACGTCATGTCGTCCAGCGGAGCCGCCTGCGTGCACTGCAGCCCGTACACCGGCGCGCGGACCGCCGCCGCCACGCCGCGCAGCAGCTCCACCACGCCCTCGATGGGGTGCACCATGAACACCGGCGGCACGTCGGAGCCGGCGGCCGCGGCGCTGGGCAGCTTCACCAGCACCTGCTTGGGCATGAGCTCGCCAAGCGCCGCGAACTGCGCCTGGTCGTGCTCCGTGCTGGCGTCGGGCGCGGCCGAGTCGCCGGGCGCGGCGTCCTCCCCGCCCGCCATGCCGCGCAGCTTGGAGAACGTTAGGGCGCGGATTTCCTGCACGCCCAGCACCACATCGTAGCCGCGCTCTAGCGTCTGCTTGATCTCGGCGCCCATGAGCGAGTCCATGCCTAGCTCGGCCAAGTTGGCGGAGTCGGAAACCTTGCTGGGGTCCTTGATGCCGAGAATGTTGGCGACAGCGTGCAGCAGGTCCTGCTGGGGCGCGGCGGCAGTGCGGCGCTTGTCGGCCAGCACCATGGAGGCCGCCACCGCATGCGGCAGCGCCAGCAGCGTGCCCAGCGCCTCCATGCACGACGCGATGCGCTGCGGCACCGTGCCGCCCACCACGGTCTCGTCGCCCCCCATGGTCTCCACGATGAGCCCCACCTCGCCTGCAACAGACACGTGTCAGGCCGGCCGCTCAGGCCGAGCGGGCCCGGGGCCGAGCTGTGCTGGCGGACGTGATTACTCACCGATGGCTCCCCACTGCACGGCCAGGCCCGGCAGTCCGTCGGCCTGGCGCTGCTCCACAATGCGCTCCATAGCGGAGTTGGCGAGCCCGTAGTTGCTCTGGCCGGGGTTGCCGCGGCCGCATGACACGGACGAGAACACTACGAAGTACTCCAGCTCGGGTGCCAGCTCACGCGTCGCCGCATCCAGTATCTTAGTAGCTGTATCACCAGTCAAGTCATATTAGATACGTCTAAAGTGTCAATTCGAAAGAAAAGTGAAGCGAAAGAAAATGTCAAGACAAGAGCGCTCTCAATTCTTATTTTCAAGAAGTTTTATATAAAAATTTGTGCCTTATGCTCAGGCAATTTTTTTTAATTGTGATTTTCATACGAAAATTCCCCACCCTTTCAGAGTTTTCGATAAACTTAGTAGAAAAAAATGTTAATTTTGACCTAACAATGCGCGAAACGAGACGCGAAACTCAGCATATGTGATGGGAAACAAATGAATTGTTAATGTAAAGAGTTTTTTGGGGGTCATCGATCATAATTAGTGTATTTACATACTTAAATATCCGTTTAAAACGTTAGTTTTTTGTGTTGACTTCACGAAAGTATCTAAATAAGATACAACACTAAGTATTAGCGAACGTAAAAAAATCATGTATTTTTTTTTATATTATTGTTTTATCGCATTTAGATATTCACGTCCATAGTTATTATATATTTGCTGTATTTTCTTTCCAAAATATATAGTTTTCAATAGTTTTTATTAATGAATGGAATGAAACCATAACAAACACGCTACACGTTCAGTAGTGAAAGAGACTTTATGAACATGTGATTCTCAGTGAGTTTCAAAGGGACGGCTGATTGTGAATTTTTTGTCGTACATACTCTGAAACTAGATATGCATGTATACAACAGGTATTTATGTTTAAATGTGTCCACACAATAAGGTATCTCGACCTCGCACAATGAACATGTACTCGAGCTCGGTGGGCTCGTGCACTCACCGTCGATCTTGGGCTTGGCGACGACCTGGAAGTCGGCGGGCGTCTGCTTGTCCAGGAAGGCGTCGCGCAGCACGGCGGCCAGATTGAACACGCCGCCCAGCGGGCCCAGCGCCGCCGCCTCCCGCAGCAGGGCGCGGGCCCCGCCCGGCGACGCGGCGTCGGCCGTGGACACGCGCACCTGGACTCCCGCCTCGCGCCAGCGCCGCAGGCACCAGGCCTGGTAGCCCGTGCGCACCCCGCTGCGGGAGTTCAGTACCAGCCGCGTGGCGCCGCGCTTCACCATCCAGTGCGCCAGCTCCAGCCCGAACCCGCCCATGCCACCTGCGACCACAAACGTTACTCGTTGGGGTTCTGAGGACACGGCGACAATACTGCGAGGCGGATGGGTGTGCACTGACCGACTAGCACGTAGCTCTTGGCGGGGTGCATGTAGGTCCGCGGGATGGCCGACACCAGCTTGCTGGCCGGCCGCGCGCCCGCCGCCTCCTCTTCGCGCACTCGTAGCACCACCTTGCCGATGTGCTTGCCCGTCGCCATGTACCTGCACAGTATAACATTCAAGTTTCCAAACTTTGGAAGAAAATATAATATTCAATTTGATAATTTATATGCCTGCTGAAATGGAACATATGGAGACGACACATGTTTCTTATCACATGGGGTTCTATATTCGGTTCTCGTGACAAAGTGACCCTTTTTAAGGGAAGAAGAAAAAACATTTATTTAGCACAGACTTGACACACAATGTTGGGGTTTTTCGCCGTTGACGATACCCCAGAGTTGTTGTAGGTAATGAGTAACACTAAAACACCCAGTATTGAGCCGCACTTGTTTATTTACACCTGACCGCGTGACGGAGGTATATTTACGACTGTTTTACATTGCGTTGAAGTTCATTCTATATACAATAGTATTTTGCTGTATGAGCATTATTGGCTCGTACATGCTCCCGAGGGAAAGGTAAACAGAGATCAGTTAACAATATAATATAGGTTACAAGGTAAATAAAGTATAAAATGGAACAAAATATGTTACAAGTTGAATAAAGTGTAAAATAAAGTACATGGTAAAGCAACAAAACAATAAGAGAATCAATTATTTAAATGAATTATTATAGTTCGAATCTACTTCCTATTGGGTTCTTCGAATGCTGATCTATTGCAGCGTAGGTAGTAATTTCCTCCAGTTCTATATCTTCTGCCTTCTTTCGAGGTTTTGTCGAAAGTGTCTGTTGTTTCTTCGCTATATCGCTTTTCTTGCGTGTGGCAAGATATCTTCTTATTTGCCATACTCCAATAGCGACGACGATTCCTCCCGTTGCTTAATCGCTCTGTCGTTTCCGTGTAATATTTTTCACACAATTCATCTTTCGGTGATGTTTCCGGTTCCGAAGGAATGTCTTCTATCTCCCAGAATTTCGTTAATTTATCTAGCTCCGTAAGAGTGACTAGACAGTTAAATTGCTTTGTAGCACCGCATAGTATCCAGCCCAACTTGGTCTGTTGTGCTACTGGCGAATTATTGCCGTGTTTGAGTACTCCTTCTATGATCACATTGGAGTAAATATCGGCTCCTAGAAGTAAATCAATGGGGCCTGAAATGTTGAAGTCTGGATCGGCCAACTTAATATTGTGCAGGTGTGGCCAATTCTTTGTATTAATTGTGGAATTTGGCAGGTTGTTGATAAGTTTACTCATCACTAATGCTTCCGTTTGGAATGTATAATCAGAGTGGATAGATTTACATTCTAATTTAATCATCCCTTTACTCGATCCCATTATAGTGCCTACGCCAGTGATAGCAGCGTGCATTTTGTTTCGGGGTAAGTTTAATCGCTGAGCAGCGTTTTCTGTAATCAAAGTTACTTGAGAGCCTTGATCCAGTAACGCCCGAAGGATCCGGCTCGAAGGACCAAAAGATGTTGGGGTTTTTCGCCGTTGACGATACCCCAGAGTTGTTGTAGGTAATGAGTAACACTAAAACACCCAGTATTGAGCCGCACTTGTTTATTTACACCTGACCGCGTGACGGAGGTATATTTACGACTGTTTTACATTGCGTTGAAGTTCATTCTATATACAATAGTATTTTGCTGTATGAGCATTATTGGCTCGTACACACAATGCAATACATCCAACACAATACATAGTGTTTCTCCCTAGTCTCAATGTCCGCCTGGTTGGACAATGCAGTTCACAGTTTAATTCAAATACACTTTGTACTAAAAGCTGTGAATTCGTATTGTACATTTGGTATGTACAGTGAAACCTAGTTAATTGAGATCTAAGGGACCAAGCCACATGTACCAATCATTGAGGATGATTGGAGACGAGATTTAAAATTAGAGTTGTCCCGTTTGCAGAGGCACCTGCTTACAATTTTAAAGTTGTTTTTAATAATTCCACACAGGGTTGACTTACTATACCTACCAAAATAGTATTCTCCCTACACAGTTCGTCACGGATATTTTGTACACTTTTATTTCCTTGGTTTTAGGTCAAAAGTGTCAAAACTAGACACTACTAGATAAAATTAATGTAAACAAACATGTCAAAACGTGTTAAAACCTGATCCATTGATCAGGTCACTTATAATGACACCTACTAGGGTAGTGACTAAAAAACAATTAGTCCGTCAGTCAGATTAAAAAGAAAAACTAGACACTTATTTTTTCATATAAACAAAAAATTAAGATGATAGGTACGTGCATTGAAAACACGTGTAACGTCACTCCTTGCTATTCTTTTTATCAACGAATGACGTCACCAGCCCCCACTCCTGATCTTTGGTGCCTTTTATATTTGTCAATTTTTACTGAATTGATAAAACAACAAACAAACATTTATTAGGCTTACACTTGGTTAAAATTATAAGAAATAGCATGCAATTAAATAGCATGCAGTTAAAACAGCAAAACAGCTTTTCATTTAGTAGTGGGTCCCAAACTAGGTGCAGCCTGTAACTTGGTGAAATCTTGGTAATTGATAAAACAGAATATAAGTATTCAATATTTTTCTATAATCTGAATGACAAGACTAAATAGAATCAATTTTTTTTACCCAGGAAACACCCCTGTTGAGGTACAGGGTCGGCAGGAATTATATATACCTAGAGGTAAACATCGAAAACTATTCGAACTGTTGACGAACTGTTCGGGATCGTTCGGAGCGCCGATTGGTCCGTTTGGTCCAAACGATCCCAACTTGTTGCAATCATTTGACAAAAATGTGTTCGCCGATTAGGGGGCAGGTTAATAGAGGTTTCCCACTTATCCAGGTTTCACGGTTTATCTTACTTATTTAGTATGAATAATATTATAAATGTAAAATTTTGGTTTTTAAAGATTATGATGTTTCTTAGTGACTTTCTTTTTTACATCCGAGATTTTAGAAAAATAGTATATTTAAATTTTTTTATGAATTGCAAACTAATATTACAGTTGAAGAAAATAGTACTGTGCATGCGCAAATAATCATTCGTACCGCGTGGTTTATACGCGCACTCACCGGAAGGCCTGCTCCAGCTGGTGGTCGGAGAACACTGTGGCCGGCAGCGGGCGCACGGCGCCGGCCGCGATGCCGTCCGTCACGCAGCGCACCACGGCCGCCTTGTCGCCGTCTGAGGAGTCCGCGTCGAACAATGCGTCCAGCAGGATGCCGTGGAACGTGGTGTTCTTGAGGAACACGGACATGCCCAGGGGCGTGTCGTTGGACAAGTCCAGTTTGCCGATCTCCAGGAAGCGGCCGCCCTCAGCCAGGCAGCGCACGGAGGCGTGCAGCTTGTCGGCCGCCAGCGAGTTGAGCACCAGGTCCACGCCGCGGCCGCGGGTGCGGCGCTTGACGAGCTGCTCGAAGGACGTGTCGCGCGAGTTGCCGATGTTCTCGGGCGGCAGCGTGGGGAAGCGCTGGCGGAGGAAGGCGCGCTTGTCGGGCGTGCCCACCGTGGTGAAGACGGTGCAGCCGGCGTGCAGCGCGATGGCCAGCGCCGCCTGCCCCACGCCGCCCGTGCCGGCGTGCACCAGCACGGCGTCTCCGGCCCGCATGCGGCCCCGCACACTCAGCGCGTAGTACGCGGTGGCGTAGGCCACGGGCACTGTGGACGCCTCCTCCAGCGACCACTGCGGCGGCACCTCCCACAAGAAGCCCTTGTCGGCCAGCACGGTGCTGGCCAGGCCGCACGCCGCCACCATACCCATGACGCGCTTGCCGTTAGATGAACGCCCGCTGAACTCTAAGCCGAGGATACACTCCTGAGGGCGACAGATATTACACTTTTTATTGTTGTATGTACTAACATCTATTTAATTACTAGCTGCGCCGTGCGGTTTTACCCGCGTAGGTTTCGAAATGATTTTTTTTTATGTGCTCTGCTGCTATTGCTCGTAGCGTGAAATTATATAGCCTAAACCCTTCCTGGATTTATCGGTTATCCAACGTAAAAATAATTTTTCAAATCGGACCAGTAGTTCCAGAGATTAGCGCGTTCAAACAAACTCTTACAGCTTTTTATATTAGTATAGATATGTAACACAAATCAGTCATTTTCAATTCTTTTGAAGGTAACATAATGGCAAGCAGCTCTGGAACATTCAAGACCTACTATCCAATTTCTTATGGTTATATTGATACATGACGAGTTTTTCTTAACCAATTAAACACAGGATGTATAGAAGAAAAAAACCGTTCACATTGCTTATTGCAATCCTGTGATTGGAACGAGACGCTCGCTAAGGTAAAAAAGTCTGCCTTTATACATTACTAGCTGTTGCCCGCGACTCCGTCCGCGTGGACTTCAGGTTACAGCGTGCGATGGTTCCCATTTCCGTGGGAATGCCAAGATAAATGCCTACAGTACTGGAAGGTTTCCTCAAAATCCATTCAGTAGTTTTTGCCAAAGCCGTAGTCCTACATACCTCCGTAATACAATGTTCATTTAATATAGATCTATATCGCCGCTTATGATTTAAATGAATATTTTCAAAGATATTACAGATTTAAAAATTGCGGGACGTCGCGTATGCGGGGACGGCGCGGGAGCGGCGGCGGGCCACTATGATTTTTATACAATGTTAACAGTTTCTCTGTAGTGTATTTAGTACCAACATAGCACCCGTGGAAAGCCGCAGCGGGTCGCTAGTCTATATCTATACTAATATATAAAGCTTGTTTTGTTTGTTTGTGCGCGCTAATCTCAGGAACTACTGGTCCGATTTGGAAAGTTCTTTTTGCGTTGGATAACCTATTAATCCAGGAAGGTTTTAGGCTATATAACATAACGCTGCGACCAATAGGAGCGGAGCATAACTAGCTCTACGCGAACGAACTCGCTGGCGGCCGCTAGTAATTTATAAAAGCAACACATTTTTTTCAGTCAATTTTTCATCAAAATTACTAGTGTATTTATTCAGTAATGTTAAAATTCTTAATTCCTTAAAACACCTTCTCCATAGTGAAAATATATATAATGCGGTCGTGGTACTGACCTGTCCGGCGAGGTTGCCGGGCAGCGCGTCGGGCGGCAGCTTGCCTGTGGCCAGCATGATGTCGCGGAAGTTAAGCGGCGCGCAGTACACGCGGCACAGCTCCGAGCGGGCCGGCTGCGGCACCTCCAGCGCGTAACGCAGCGGAGACTCGATCCAGCGCAGGGACGACAGGTCGCCGCGGGTCAGCGTGTTCACGTAGGCGTGCTCCACCTGTAGCTGGGCCTCGGCCGCGTCACCCAGCACCACGTGCCGGTAGCTGCCCCACACGCCGGCACGCAGCACGTTGACGGCCAGGTCGCGCCGGACCTGCGCCGCGTACGGCGCCGCGTCGGGCCGGAAGGACTCGCGCGCGCCCGGCACGAAGTAGCAGCGGAGCGCGCGTCCGCCCGGCTCGCCCCGCAGGCACGTGCACAGCCCGAGCACGCCAGCCGCCGGCACGCGCGCCACGCAGTACACTCGCATGTCCTCGTGCTCCGCCAGAGCCAGCGCCTCGCGCAGGGTGTCCACCCAGCCGAAGGTCGTGTCGTCGCCCACGTCCACCACCACGTGGCGCGCCGGCACGTCCGCGCGGCGCCGCAGCAGCACGTACTCGCAGCTGGCGGCCACTTGGCGCGACACGACCAACAGGCCGGCGCGCTCCACCATATCCTGCGCGAGGCGGTCGTCCAACGCCTTGTGCGGCTCCTCCAATAGGATCATGCCGGTCTCGCCCAGCGCCGCGGCCAGGTTCTCCAGCACGGCGGCACCGTGCCGGCTCAGCACGTCGGCCGCCAGCACCAGGTGGCAGTCACTCTCGATGGGCGCGCTCTTCCCGTCCTTGGGCAGCACCTTCACGCCCAGCTCCTTGACGGCGGCGGCGTAGGCGGCGGGCGCGGGCCCGGCAGCGAGCGACGCGTCGACACGCACTTGGGGCTCGGCCTCTAGCAGCTGCATGGCCAGGGGCGTGAGTAGCGCCTCGGCCGGCCGCTCCAGCGCCGCCTCGGCTAGCTTGAGCTTGAGCGCCCCCGCGTTCTCCAGGACAAGCTGTAGACTGACGGTGAGCGCGTCGCGTTTGGAGCGCGAGGTGTCCTCGGTAGCCACGGCGGCGTTGTCATACGGCAGGAACACATACTTCTCCAGCTTGGGCGCGGCCTGCGGGTTGGCACGGCGCGGTGCCAGGCTGGTCTTGACGCCGCGGAATTCGATACCGCCAGCGCTGATGACGTCGATGTCGCGATACATGCGCACTGGCAGCGTGCCGCCCTCGCCCAGCTTGTCCACGGCCGCCAGCTGGGCCGCCGGGTCGATGAGCGCGCGCTGCAGCCGCGTGGGCAGGTACAGCTCGCGCGTGTCCACGCCGATGATGCCGAACTGCAGCATGGTATCCATGAACGAGATCCAGTTGTCGTCCCAGGCCAGCTCGCCGCTCGTACCGCGTGGGTCGGACGAGCGGATGCCGCGGAAGATACCGCCGTAGTTGTAGCCACGCAGGCGCAGCTCCTTGTAGATGTCGTCGGTGACGAGCGGCAGCAGGCCGTCCTCGGCGGCCGGCGCGGCCGAGTCCAGGTCCCGCAGGCGCTCGGCGGCGGGGTCGTCGGCAAGGCGCACGGTGCCTGTGACCACGACGGCGCCGCCCTCGCACACGTCGAACTCGCCGGTGCCGTCCAGCACGTTGATAAGGAAGCGCACCGGCGTGTCGCGCGATACGATGGTGGCGCGCCGGAACTGGATGTTCTCCATCACGATCGGGGTCTCCTCAGGCTTTCTGTTGTTGAGCTTCGCCATAGTTCTCCAAACGAGGGTCTGAAACAGTTCAAATCGGATGAGACACCGGACTCCTCGACACGCGCCGTCGCGATTCGATCGCAGCACTCACCAGGTACCCGGTGGCCGGGAAGAGCACGCGGCCGTCGATGTTGTGTCCGGTGATGAAGCTGTCGTCGTTGCGCGACACGTCGTACTCGATGACGTTCTCGCCCGAACGCGACGCGTTGCCGAAGTGCGCCACCTGCCACTCCAGGCGGTGGTCCCATTGCACGTGCGAGGCCAGCCCCGGCGTGCCCCTTGGCACGGGGAAGGGCACGGCGGGGTACAGCCGGCCCACGGCAGGCTGCGCGCCGGCCGCGAACAGCCGGCCCGCCGCCGCCAGCACGTGCAGCGCGGCGTCGGGCGCGTCGCGGCGCACGAGCGGCACGTGCGCGGCGCCGGGCGCGGGCAGGGCGCGCTTCAGGACCGCCTGCAGCAGCGCGTGCGGCGCCACCTCCACCACGACGGCGCGGGACGGCACCTCGCGCAAGGCGTCGGCGAACCGCACCGGCGACAGCAGGTTGTTCACGTGGTAGTTGGCGTCGCTCAGTTTAGCTGCGAATTTAACAATAATGTCCATGTGCCATTTTTATTTAACGGTCTTATTAGCTTGTTCTGTTTTTATTTTTCAGAGTATCATCGAATAAAAGTGGTTCTAGTCGCGACTGTAGAATTGATCAGCTCCCGAGCACGGCGCCATGTCTCAGGAACAGAGGATAGCCTACGAATGAGCGATGCCCCCGCCTTCACTTTTAAACTTTTTCCAACTTTGTCATAAACTCGATCTACAACCCCTAACACCTTTACTGATTCAATTTTCAACATTCTAGCGCTGAATTTTATGCTTCTAGCCCATCATCGTACCAAACAAGAAAACACGAAGAAGAATAGGTTTTAGTATGAAACCGAAAAACTTTTCTCGTTGGTAGGCAACAACATCAGCCGCCGGCAAAGTTACTACCCACCAAACAAAGTCATGCCGCCAAGCGTCGTGTTCCGGCATGATGTCTGGTGAAGCCGTTGGGGGACGGGTCTGAGCGGTTGTGTTGCGATGTGTGCCGGGTACGATGCGCCAAATGTTGTTGTGTCGGGAGTTTGGTCGTGGAGAGTCTCCAGATCAATCTCCTTCTAGCGCAGCATCGTTTGGTCGTGTTGGTCTTGGGTTTAACATTGCATCACCTCGCTCAACTGCCGTCATCCTTCCTATTCCTAAGTTTTTTAAGTGAATAGGTTTAATAAACTAGTGCCCTTTAACATCAACGATTGCATCACTGCTTACCATCAGGCGGGATTGCAGTCAAGCACTAGTTTATAATGATTTAAAAAAAAGGGAGCTTCTGAGAGCACTGTGTCGTTTGGACGTGAATAAGGCCAGTGGTCCGGATGGTATACCAGCGATTGTTCTTAAAGCATGTGCGCCCGAGTTGTCTCCTATATTGACGCGCTTGTATCGCCTCTCATTTAGGACTGGTATAGTGCCCCAAGTCCTGGAAGCTTGCCAACGTGGAGCCCGTGCACAAAAAGGGTAGTCGTGCCGATCCCACCAACTATCGGCCGATTTCGTTCACCTCCATACTTTGCAAAGTTATGGAGCGTGTGTTTTACTCGCGCCTCTTGGCATACCTGGAAGATAACGATCTCCTCAGTGACCGACAGTACGGGTTTCGCCGCATTCGGTCAACTGGGGACCTACTAGTGTATGCGCCACTCACTTGTGGGGGGAGGCCCCCCGAGAGAAATGGGGAAGCGATTGCCGTCTCCCTTGATGTCTCGAAGGCCTTCGACCGGGTATGGCACGCTGGCCTTTTGAGTAAGCTTCCAGCGTACGGCAGTTCCCTTGGCCTGACTGGCTGGGTAAGACTTCCTAACTGAACGGTCCCTCCCGAGTCGTTGTCGAAGGGTGCTCATCTTAGCCCATGTCGACTAATGCCGGTGTTCCTCAGGGGTCTGTTCTCTCTGCAAATCTGTTTCTGCTGCATATTAACGATCTGCTGATTCCCGGTATCTATGGGTATGCAGATGACAGCACAGTTGGGGAGAGATACCTGCCGGATGCTCGGGCTAGTAGGGAATCAATCCGGTCCGAAAAAGAGGCTATGGTAGAGCGAACGAGTGTTGTACTACAGGCAGTCTTCGAATGGGGCAATGCTAATCTTGTCGCCTTCAATGCCGCCAAAACACGCGTGTCTTTTCACCGCCAAAAGGAGCCCGTTCACCTTGGCTCCTATTTTTCGAAATGTATCCTTGGAGTGTATCGACCGCCTTCTGCTTTTGGGAGTTGAGATTTCCTCGAACCTAAACTTTGAGCGGTTCATTGAGTCCAAGGCCAAGGTGGCTTCCAGGAAACTTGGCGTTATCGCAAAGGTCCGGCGGTACTTCACACCAGGGCAGCTTCTAATGATGTACAAAGCACAAGTCCGTTCGTGTGTGGAGTACTGCGGCCACATTTGGGCTGGTGCTGCTAAGTGTCACCTGGCCACTTTGGATTCAGTGGAGAAGCGGGCGAAAAGGCTAATTGGTGACTCTGATTTAACTCGAGACGGTCTCCAAAGCCTAGAGCACAGGCGTAGAGTAGCCAGCCTTTCGGTGTTCTATAGGACGCATTTTGGAGAGTGTGCGAGGGAATTGCATGATTTAATTCCCCCATCTCCGTTCCACCATCGGACGTCCCGTCGTACGGCGAGTTTCCACCCTTACGTTCTTAACACTACTACGACCCGGACAAAGGGTTTCGCCTCCTCCTTTATACCGCGTACATCAAGGGCATAGTATAAAGAGGGACAGAGTAAGTTATCTTCATACAAACAGACCGCGCGCGGTTTGTATGTGTGCGCCATAGTATCTATGCGTCGCCGCACGCACACCTAAACAAAATATTAGAGTGCTATCAGTGCGCTAGTCGCGGCTAGCACAGGACGAGGTTCGCGTGTCACGTGTTCTTGTTAAAAAAACGCATGGATCGTCACGAGGATTGCGAACAATAGCAAGTTTGCAATTTAAGTGCAGAATCTAGGTATCTTCACTACAAAAATATTCTAGAAACCAAATTTTATTAGTGGTTCCACCTGACGACTTTGTAGAAAATGTTAAGAGGATGGAGCAGTTGTTCCAAAAAGTATTAAAAAATGATCACATAAACTGCAAAGTTGGTAAGTATGTCTATTTATGAACAAATAAAAGATTTACATTTTTCACCGCCCTGCCGATGCTTTCCGAAATTATATTTGCAAAAGTTATTTATAAGGATAGGGATTTAATACACATTAAAGTTTAATTTAATAACAAGGCGTTTCGTAATAGTCGAAACCGAAGAAAGTATTTTCAGCTGATTTGTAATTTTGTAATAAATGTATGATTTAATAGATATGTTTGTATTATTTATAATTGTATTAATTAAAAATAAAACTAAATATGGTCCTTTATGTGTACAAAACTGCTATTAAATTACAAAAAAAAAAAAAAAAATACAAAAAACTGACTAATATATGCTGAGTAGTGTGTGCTCTTATTCTATAAATATTTGTTAGCGGTTTGGGCGACAATCGAATCCGATGAAGCGCGGACAGCTTTGCCAATTTATAGACACTGAATTAAAATTTAGCTAAACGTGATAACCCTAAGACAGTAGGCAATTAAATCGCGGATTGGGTCGGAGATAACCTACTTCCCTCTCTTTATACTATGTCAAGGGACTGGAACAACTTGCCGGCGGCGGTGTTTCCGTCGGACTACAATATGAGTGTCTTCAAGGCTAGAGTGAATAGGCTTTTAATAAACTAGTGCGCTTTACCATCAACGATTGCGTCACTGCTTACCATCAGGCGGGATTGCGGTCAAGCGCTAATTTATAATTTAATTAAAAAACAACTAAACTTATGAGGAATAATCGAGGTCTCAGACTGATCGTAATCGAGTGCAGCTCACCGAGATCTGAGTCCCACTTGTCGCGCGGCAGCGACGAGGACACCCAGCGCTTGGAGCGCGGCTTGGGGTCCGTGATGACCTTCTCCAGCGAGCGGCGCAACAGCGGCGCGGCGGCGGCGATGTACTTGCTGTGGAAGGCCACGCCGGAACTGTTGACGCGCCGCGCGAACGTGCCCTCCGCCGACAGCATCGCCACGAACTTCTCCAGCGACTCTACTGGCCCTGAAATCTGTGTAACACGTTTCGTGAGCTAACGCCACGCCGACTGCGTCGCGCAACAGCGCCAGTACTCACCGTGACGCTGTCGTTGGCGTTGTGGCAGGCGGGCACGACGTCGGGCGGGCACCGCGCCTCGCACTGCTCCCACGACAGCCCCACGGCCGCCATGGCGCCCGGCGCCAGCTTGGCATCCACGATGCTGCGCCCTCGCCAGTAGGCCGCCAGCACGGCCTGCTCCGCCGTCAGCGTCTCGTCTGCGTACGCGCACCCTGCGGGCGAACTTATCGCTCAGTCTCGCTCACTAGGCCGCGCTGCAACTGTGCGTGAGGCTGGAGCCACTACTCACCGATCTCGCCGACCGAGTGGCCCACGATGCCGTCGGGGTGGATCTCGAGAGCACGCAGCACGTCCACGAGCGCGACCTGCACGGCCGCGATGGACACGAACGAGTTGACGACATCGTCGAAGGCCGACGCCGGGGCGTCCGTGATGATGTTGATGAGGTCGAGGTTGTGCGGCCTCAGCGCCGCCGCCGAGCGATTGATGCTAGCTGCGAACGCCGGCAACCGCATCAGGGTCTTGGCCATGCCGGGCCATTGCGAGCCCATGCCCGAGAACACGAACCACACGGGTCGGGGATCGCCGCTCTCCATTTCCTGTGCACAGAGAGCCGTCAGACACGACCAATCGCGAACAGGTTAGCAAGCGACAGCCAGCCCCGACGCGACGCATACTCACAATGCACTCGTGCATGGGCGGATCGCTGAGCACGACGAACCCGCGGTGCGAGTGGCCGGGGATGTTGCGCCGATGTACTGCGTCCAGCAGCGCATGCAGGCCGGCGTCGTCGTGGTGCGCCGCCGCCAGCTCCGTGAGCTCGCGCACGGCCTGCTCCGTGCGGCCCGACGCCAGCACGACGCGCGGCACCGCGTACCGCGCCGGGGGCCGGGCCGGCCCGCCGCCCGGCTCCGACTCGAAGATGGCGTGCGCGTTGGCGCCGCCGAAACCGAACGAGTTGATGGCCACCAGGCCGCCGTCCCACGGCGTGTTGCGGTCAACCACCTGCCACATGCGCACTTTGCTTAAAAACTGATCTCATTGTTTTCCTTTATTGGCACATTCAATGTGCCAAAATAGAATATAGTATTCCTTGTTTTTTTTTCTGGATGAAATGGTTATATCGCACATAAACATATACTAGTAGACAAGGTTCGTGTCTGTGTTAGTAGACAAGGTTCGTGTCTGTGTTAGTAGACAAGGTTCGTGTCTGTGTTAGTAGACAAGGTTCGTGTCTGTGTTAGTAGACAAGGTTCGTGTCTGTGTTAGATGAGAATCAATCGAAAACGTACCTGGATCCGGCCGTCGTTGAGCGCTGGGATGTCAGGGTTGGGGTTTTTGTAGTGCAAGTTGGTGGGAATGATGCCGCGCTCCATGGCAACCACCACCTTAGCGACGGAGCACAGGCCGGACGCCGGCTCTGAGTGGCCCATGTTGGATTTCACCGAGCCCAGAAGCAGCGGCCCCTTGCGACCCTTGCAGAACAGCTCCGCGATGGCATTCACCTCTTGAGGGTCTCCCACCTGACAAGCACACGCTTCATCAGCGGACCGATTATATTCATTGCACGTGCAAACGTGCATAAACTGATTTCGTAGCTGACGGGCAAACCGCCGACGTGCCGACAACACGTTACGTCTTCAAGACAACGCTTTCTGGGCTGATTAGAAAAACAATGTGTAACGTTCTAGTGGGGGTGGAAGTCTAGGTACCTTGGTGCCGGTGCCGTGCGCTTCGACGTAGGCGACGTCGCTGGGCCGCAGCTTGGCCTCGGCGAAGGTCTCCTCGGCCAGGCGGCGCTGCATGTCCCCGGACGGGAAGGTGATGCCCTGGTCCTTGGCGCCGTCGGTGTTGACCCGTAGGCCGCGCAGCGTGGCGTACACTCGCCGCGCCGCGCCGCGCTTCTGCAGCAGCACGGCCACCGCCGCCTCCGAGCGCACGTAGCCGCGCCCGCTGGCGTCGAACGCGGCACAGCGGCCCTCGGGCGACAGCATGCTGAGCCGGTGGAAGTTCAGCGAATTGGCAGGCTTCAGGCACAGGTTGCAGCCGGCCACGATGGCAGCGTCACATTGGCCGGAGCGAATGGCCGTGGCAGCCTGCGCCAGCGCGAACATGGAGCTGGAGCAGGCGGTGTCCACTGCGAAGGACGGTCCCTTGAGGTCGAAGGTGTAGGAGATGCGGTTAGGGAACATGGCGCGGCAGCAGCCCGTGAGCGCGTAGCCATTGATCTTGTCGGGGTCCACGGTCCACATCTCCTCGGTCTCAGAGTTGGACACGCCCACGAAGACGCCGGTGCGCGAGCCGCGGAGCTCGCTGGGGTTGATGCCGGCGTCGATGATGGTCTCGTGCGTGAGCTCCAACAGCAGGCGCAGCTGCGGGTCCATGAGATGAGCCTGCTTTGCGTGAACGCCGAAGAACGTCGCGTCGAAGTGCGCCAGGTCCTTGAGCTTGCCATTACGTTCAGGGAGACCGTGCAACCCTGTCACACACAAAATATTTTAAGTTATGTTTTTGTTTTTCATTTACATTTTTTCACGCAATAAAAATATATGCAATAAATGAAAACACAATAAAAAATAAATGAAAAAGAATTGAGCAATACCTACATGAAGTTTCACAAACTTTTTTTAAGTAAGTAGGTATTGCACAATCGTCAACGCCAATGCCATGAACAGTGTGCCTGGAATTACTGTAGGTTTAAACAAACAGTACAATGTTGATAAAGTAGTCTTGGATCGGATGTGAGTTAGGTTTCAATTCGTACGCACTCATGATAACAATGATTTAAGCGGCTCGATTATTATTTAATGCATGTTCATCAAGTTCAGCGCAAAACCGGACATTTCAATTGATAATAAAATTACTATTTACTTAGTATATTTTAATACTAAGTCTTAAGGCTTAAGGAGTAGTTATGAGTTAGTTTACAAATCGGAATAAAGTAGTCACTTAGAAATTGTATGGTTCCGTACAGGCATTTGCTTACGTCGCGAGCTACTTTACGATTTGTATTATTTACGTTAATATTAATATTTAATTAGTTGACCAATAGCTGCCATAGCGCTATAACCGCGGATTAGCATCCAAACTTTTTTCGTGTACTTTTACGAATAAACTTAATAATTGTGAAGTCTGTGCTTTTCGTCAACTTATCTTCAACTATCTCTGAACCGTACCTACCTACATAAAAGTGGTCCTTCGAGCCAGATTTATAAAGTGTTTATTATTTATATTAACGTTACTAAATCGGTCTAGCTGGAATCCTTAGATTGCGTTAGTGATTATTGTAGCACTTAATATCCAGAACTTGCGGAAGCTTCACAACTTTGGTGTACCAACCTTCGGTGATACAACTACTCATCTCCACCAAAGGGTAAGCCAATTACTAATAACAATGGTTCAGAGCGTGATGGAACTGATAAACCGTCAAAAAACTATCTTCAGAGACTTGAAGCTCGCTTGTACCTACCAACTATAAGAAAGACAGTCCGACCAAGAAGAACTTGGCGTACCTGGAGGAGCGACTTTTTTTTTACTTGGAAGTGCGCTCGCTGGCATGTGTCACAGCACCGTAGAAGCGCGCGCGTTTAATCACTAGAAACATTTTTGTTCCGTTCAGATTGTCGCCTCAATAAGCAATTCAGCAAGTAGAGCCTGAGCTCTGAACCACATTCATGTTCACTACTTGATTACATGCGCCAGTCTATTGGCGCGCACTCGGGCCGGCTCTGGTCTCCGCCCGCTGACTTAGCTCATCAGACAAGCTACACTTGTGTTCCCACTGTATTATTAACATTGTGAGGTGTATTACTCCTAAGCGAAGTTTATTTGCAAGAACTACTACTTGATATTGATCCTCGTTACGACATACTGCACAAGCGCGCGGATGTGTCATTAAATTTTGCCGAATGTATTTGTTTATCAGCGAGCTATCTAAACACGGCCACCACCTGGCACGTCATAGTCACACACGGAAACCTAACAAAAGTCAATATTTACTATATTTCCTGCTAACGCGATGACATAATTTATGACAGGTTTGACGATCAAGATGTTAGCTTAGCAGAGTTAGGTATCGAGAGCTGTGTGAGTGCGCGGTGACGCACGGCGCATCACGCCACCCGGCGGCGGCGCCACAGCCCACAGCTCCGGCGCTCGCACACGAGGCGGGCGCGCCGCGCGCTGCGGTCTGCTGTTCGATGACTCGCTCGTCTAACGGTGAAAGCCTTACAATGGAAAGGACGCGCGGGCCGCGGCTGATGCCGTTGACACTAGTCATTCATTCGCGCCCAATTGGTTAAACGTGCCAATATGTGGGCGATCGTCCACTTTAAACGTACCTACAGGACACTTTTAAATCATAATATTACCTACCTACCCATGTTCTTTAGTCCACACCCTCGCTATAAGCCGTATCCCATATTCCATCCGACATGGGTTATTGTGCATCAGTAGCTGCCAGTCGCCGGTAGACAGGCCGATCGATCAGGTTAAGGTACGCATGCCGCGGTGGCTCTGTGGGTGGGTGACCATCTTTACATACCGACAACCGTCCGTGCTACGGAAAGCACGTGATTAGTAGATCCTTGACAGTTGTTACGGGTAGTAAAAACCCCCAAGGTCTGAGAACCAATCTTACTCCTTCTCCTCCTCCTCCTTCCGTAGGATCACGTACACTGCTGATAGTGAAGTACTTATGATATGATGCCGTTGGGTGCAACAACAATATGCGAATTGTGTAACATACTATTACTATCTGTTAGAATTATTTTGAAGCGTACAGATTTATTTATTTATTTAATCCATTGCTCCGTGTGTTCAAAAAAATGTGTCTGCTCAACAACGTTGATAACAATAATAACGCAATCAATGTTGTTGGACTGTCAAAAACATTTGGGCTACTCTTGCAAAATGCCATCCGGCAACTTAAGATTCGGTGGAGAGGCGTGCTAATTAAAAGATCGCCTTAGCGATAAAAAAAAGCTTTGTAAAATCTTTATATGTATGTTCTGTAATCTATATGGTGTACACAATAAAGAGTATTCTATTCTAAGCACTAGTTTATAATAATATTTTAAAAAAGAATGTGACGTGGTAGTTACAATCAAGGGTCAAAAGTGCATTACCACTTTTGAACTTTATTACAATAACAATAAAGGTCAAAAGTAGTTCTCCACTTTTGACCCTTACTGTAACTCGAACTGTTACTCGATGGGAAGTGCGAGCAACCTGCTTGTTCTACACAGAGCAATGTAAAACAAATGTTACGTGGTACCTCGAACTGTTACTCGGTGGGAAGTGCGAGCAACCTGCTTGTTCTACACAGAGCAATGTAGAACAAATGTTACGTGGTACCTCGAACTGTTACTCGGTGGGAAGTGCGAGCAACCTGCTTGTTCTACACAGAGCAATGTAGAACAAATGTTACGTGGTACCTCGAACTGTTACTCGGTGGGAAGTGCGAGCAACCTGCTTGTTCTACACAGAGCAATGTAAAACAAATGTTACGTGGTACCTCGAACTGTTACTCGGTGGGAAGTGCGAGCAACCTGCTTGTTCTACACAGAGCAATGTAGAACAAATGTTACGTGGTACCTCGAACTGTTACTCGGTGGGAAGTGCGAGCAACCTGCTTGTTCTACACAGAGCAATGTAGAACAAATGTTACGTGGTACCTCGAACTGTTACTCGGTGGGAAGTGCGAGCAACCTGCTTGTTCTACACAGAGCAATGTAGAACAAATGTTACGTGGTACCTCGAACTGTTACTCGGTGGGAAGTGCGAGCAACCTGCTTGTTCTACACAGAGCAATGTAAAACAAATGTTACGTGGTACCTCGAACTGTTACTCGGTGGGAAGTGCGAGCAACCTGCTTGTTCTACACAGAGCAATGTAAAACAAATGTTACGTGGTACCTCGAACTGTTACTCGGTGGGAAGTGCGAGCAACCTGCTTGTTCTACACAGAGCAATGTAGAACAAATGCTGGGGAGAGTGCTCCTCTTCGCCGATTATTAGAAATGCACAATTCACTTTTTAAAAACCTATACCTACATACATATATTGGCTCCGATTGTCTTGATCACAAACTAAACTATTTATAAGATATGTGTATGTTTTTCTTTCAGGACAGCTGATAAAATGTCAAATTCAAATGACATAGTCCGCTCCCGACTTACGTCAGGACTATGTATGACACAGTACTCAAAACACTATGACACAGTAGGTACTCACAAATAGTTTAGTTTGTAAACAAGAGGATCGCCCTTAACCAGAACAAACTGGACTGGTTTGTGACATCTGGACGAGGAGCGCGCGCTCTTGTTGGTTTGTGACGTGACATCTGGACGAGGAGCGCGCGCTCTTGTTGGTTTGTGACATCGGGACGAGGAGCGCGCGCTCTTGTTGGTTTGTGTGACTTTTAATGTTTACTCTTATAGGTACCTATCTTTTAATTTTCTGTTTCTGCCCCTTTCTGTACACCTACGTCTGTTTCCCTATTTCTTGTAAAATCAATATGATTACGTGGATAATGGTGTGGGTTATCTGTTATTTACTATTATACCTTAGCAAATATTAATGTCATAACGCATAACTATTTTTTGTCTCAAATAATTAAAATAAATAAGTAACTGGGTTCTGGAGGTGAGATAGGCAGCATTCAGCTAAAATCCATACTAATATTATAAATGCGAAAGTAACTCTGTCTGTCTGTTACGCTTTCCCGCTTAAACCTCTCAACCGATTTTGATGAAATTTGGCACAGACAATCTTTAGACCCCGAGAAAGAACATAGGCTACCTTTTATCCCGGAAAAAATTGTTGTTCCCGAGGGAAACCTAAAAAGCGCGTTATAACCGAACTCCACGGGGGCGAAGCCGCGGGCGGAAAGCTAGTATATTTATATACTAAGGTTCGTTTCGCAAAATAACATCATTAATATTAGGTAGGTAAATAAGTACCTAACCTCTTGTTAAGTACCTATATCATTTACAAACTCACTCAAGATATCCATCCGCTACATCAAAATAAAAGCAGAACATGATGCAACTGCAGCGAAGTCATGAACAGAAATAATTAGTAGATCGTAAGAGATCGATCTGTCGAGTGCCGGGAGTCCATGATGAGCTGATGCCAGATAGGAGACGTTATCGTTTGTTTAAAACGTCGGTAATAGCAGGCGCGCCGTGAGCCAAGTGATCGGACAGATAACCTCGCTGATTGGTGGCGTGCCGCGCGCGGTGTCACGCACTTACACGCAACTTGACCATTTGTGACACACTCGCTACTTGTTGTGGACAAAGGAATCACTTGAAGCGAGCGAATTATGTAAGCAGTACTTTATATCCGTGAGAATCTTGTCGGCTTGGTCCGAGGTTCTATCCGGACTGTACTTACAGAACCATGGTCGCCTCCAACTGCGCACAGCCTTGAATGAACCTCGAGACGACGGCGACACGGTCGTCTCGCGTCATCATTTCTGTTGGCGATTTAAGCTATTTTATATGCAGCTAGCTATACATATATGCATTGATCTCAGGGGAACTACAGTAAGTAAGTAACTAGTGTAGGTACTTATTTGTTTACTGAAAACATATTTCCTTGCGAAATACGTAGATGTACCTATTTGAAGAAGAGTAGGTACATACTGATCAAAACATGTTGTTTCGTTAGTAGATAGCTGATAGATGTGTAATTGCGTAACTACTTAATTTATCATTGACAACTGCCCGAGCCACCCGAGGACGAATGGTGCAAATAAAACATCGTCTTTCCTGAGCGAGTACTCAGTACAATAAAATTGTTTGGCTCTACTAAAACCAAATGATTTCACTCGCGTAGAGAGGTAAAATATCTCGTACAACACACTGTATTTGAACAACAAAAACAAATTAACTTAAGTTGCTTGCAACAATTTAACCAAAAATTAATTAACCCTTAACATTAATCCAAACAAAAGCGAACAAGAACATAATAATTATTTATGAAATGATAAGAAGCATAATAGTAATAAATACTAAGACCAGCATACGTCACCCAAGTTCGATTCCACGGACCGAACGTCGAAGATCGAACACAAATGGTGAACACTTCGAAAAAAAAAACGAATCGATAATTGTTTTAATTGTGGATTATTTTTCCTATCTAGGAATCAAACTCGTTGATTTGGAAAATAACAGCTATTACTTCGCCATTCGATAGATGGCGTGTCCCTGAGATGAATTATCTACCTACCAGTCGTTCGTTTTACTATTTCACAATACTAAATTTAATTTGTGATTTAACAGTACCATAAAGTTAATGTTGAGTTGCTGATATCATAGACCCGCGCGTCAGCCTCATTCATCATATCATAGACCCGCGCGTCAGCCTCATTCATCATATCATAGACCCGCGCGTCAGCCTCATTCTTCATATCATAGACCCGCGCGTCAGCCTCATTCATCATCATCATCACAGCGTTAATCCCAGTCAGCCTAATTATCAAGGGCTATTAACAATTTTTCAAGTATATACTTATTTAAAAAAACAGTTTTCTATTTACAGTCAAATAAAATATTTATTTTTATTTTAAGAGAATAGCCTACTTATCCAACTTAATATAATAATACTTATACCAACAAGTGGGTCTAAAAATGAACATGGATAAGACGAAGATCATGTCGAACTCTCATGTCGCACCCACTCCAATTGTAGTTGGTTGCTCTGCACTCGAAGTTGTTGACGAGTATATATACCTGGGACAGACAGTCCAACTAGGTAGGTCCAACTTCGAGAAAGAGGTGTCTCGGCGAATCCAGCTCGGTTGGGCAGCGTTCGGGAAGCTACGCTACATCTTCTCGTCGTCCAAGATACCACAGTGTCTCAAGACTAAAGTCTTTGACCAGTGTGTGTTGCCAGTGATGACTTACGGAACTGAAACGTGGTCGCTCACAATGGGCCTCATACGAAGGCTCAGAGTCACACAAAGGGCAATGGAAAGAGCTATGCTCGGAGTTTCTCTGCGTGATCGAATCAGAAATGAGGAGATCCGCAGAAGAACCAAAGTCACCGACATAGCTCTGCGAGTCGCTAAACTTAAGTGGCAGTGGGCAGGGCACATTGCTCGTAGAACCGATGGCCGATGGGGCAGCAAGGTTCTGGAGTGGCGGCCACGTACTGGAAGACGCAGCGTAGGGAGACCCCCCAACAAGGTGGACCGATGACCTGGTGAAGGTCGCGGGAAGCCGATGGATGCGGGCAGCACAAGACCGGTCATCGTGGAAAGCCTTGGGGGAGGCCTTTGTCCAGCAGTGGACATCTATAGGCTGAGGAAGAAGCCTACTTATATATGTATGTGACTACGTATAGGTACTTTTTGTTACTAATCGTTTGTAAGATGAAGAATGATACCTAGATATAGCCGGGTCAGCTAGTACATACAGAGTGGTGCTGACCATACGACAATAAATTAAACATCGTGTATTTCAACACATTCTCAGTCTACCCATAAAAAATCATATAAATATATCCATTAGTTTAGTCACAGGAAATTATTTTTAATTTTTCACATTTTCTACATGATGTACATGTTGATAAGGAAGCGCTTACAGGTTGATGACCGCCGCATCCAGCGGTACTAAACTTTAATAATAATGGCGCGAATAAGCAAGTCGATACAGGAACGCGCTGTCGCCCGCTGATCGGATGTTGTATTCCGTTTGCAATTTTATGAGATTTAGTTTGTTTGAAATTTTCATTTTTTTATTTTTGATGCTAGGTTTTTTTCTGTGGTTCAGGATTATTCCTACGATTCAACATGGTCTATGTTTTCATTTATTGTCGTATTGTCAGCACCACTCTGTATATGTATACCTATACGTTTCAAATATTTATTTTCACGAATTCGAAAAAACGCTTGGAAAATCGAGTAACCGTATGAAATGGTCGCTGTTAATGTACCAATATATTATGGTGAAACTGTTCGTGGCGCTCTGTGACTAAGGTGAAGGTCAACTGTCACGCCGCGCATGCCTAGCCCGCCGCGCGCCGGGTTGGTACTGCGCGCAGCCGCGCACATGGCATCAACAGACAACAGTCAACACTACCGAACAACAATTCAAATTGACATAACGTTAAGTACATATTACGAGTTTGTTTCCTATAAGTAGCTAGCTAGCTATGAATACGATAATTCGTAAATATTAAATAATGAATATTTTATTTACTTTGCATAAAATGTAATCATCGTTATTGAGCTTTAATAACCAAATGGTATTACATAATATTTCCCGCTATATTATTGCAAAAATAAGTACATACATAATATGTAGTTACAGATTTATACCTCAATGTCACTCTTAACCTTAAGACATTACGGCACAATCAAATTTGTAATGGGTAAGTACCTAAGGTACGTGCGGTTTCAACCGCGTCATTTCCGATTCGGAGTAAAAACTGTTAGGTACGTTAATCATGGCTACAAACCATCTGTGTGCCAAATGTCATCCGAATCCTTTCATTAGAGTTTTTAAAAGAGCAACACACATCATCCATATTCCATACATACTAACTTTCACCTTTTTTTTTAATAATTATAAACTATTGCTTGACTGCATCCCGCCTGATGGTAAGCAGTGATGCCATCGTTGATGGTAAAGCGCACAAGTTTATTAAGCCTATTCACTTAAAAATCTTAGTGAGTAGGAAGGAAGACGGCAGTTGAGCGAGATGATGCAATGTTAAACCCAAAAACACGACCAAAGATGCTGCACCAGAGGGAGATTAATCTGGAGACCCTCCACAATCAAACTCCCGACACAATAACATTTGCCGCATCGTACTCGGCACACATCGCAATACAACTGCTCAGACCCGTCCTCCGTAGGGCTTCACCAGACATCATGCCGGAACACGACGAATCGCTTGGCGACAACACTTTGTCTGGTGGGTGGTAACTTCTGCCGGCTTCGGCCTTTATCTATATCTATACTAATATATAAAGCTGAAGAGTTTGTTTGTATGTTTGTTTGTTTGTGCGCGCTAATCTCGGGAACTACTGATCCGATTTAAAAAATTCTTTTTGCGTTGGATAGCCCATTAATCCAGGAAGGCTTTAGGCTATATAACATCACGCTGCGACCAATAGGAGCGGAGCATAACTAAACCACGCAAACGAAGTCGCTGGCGGCCGTAATACATAATTATAAACAAATGGCTTGTGGACACAATAATGTGCTCACCTCAGCCCACTGATCATATTTGTGGTCACAATAATGTGCTCACCCCAAACCACTGATCATATTTGTGGATACAATAATATGCTCACCCCAGCCCACTGATCATATTTGTGGATACAATAATGTGCTCACCCCAGCCCACTGATCATATTTGTGGACACAATAATGTGCTCACCCCAGCCCACTGATCATATTTGTGGACACAATAATGTGCTCACCCCAGCCCACTGATCATATTTGTGGACACAATAATGTGCTCACCCCAGCCCACTGATCATATTTGTCGAGTTAGAAGAAGAGAAGTTGTAATCATTGCTCGTAACATGCACTAAAATATAAGAAATCAAATTATCGTGACTCGTGATAGCCGCTGGCTTCTCTTTAGCGAGGATGCTCTCGTATCGGAGAAGTGAGGCAGAAACGCAAATGTTTGTTTGGATGATGGTAGCAAAACTTTTCACTAATCTTAAAACTATAAGTTCAAAAGAAGAACGTGAACACTGGATGTGAAACCTTAAGCAAAAATGATTACCTGGGGTCCATCGTCTATCATCTGCGGTGACCAGGTCCACGCCGTCAAACAGCTGTTGCGCGAACTCCTCGATGGTGTCGGACTCGGGCAGGCGGCCTGACAGCCCCGTCAGCACAATGTCTTCCTCCGAGCCTCTGGCCCCGTTGGTCACTGCACTCGGCATGTCGGCTGCTTAGGTGTGACGCGTATCTGCAAGCAACCACGGCTTCAGTGTGATGCACCGCGCAGACTGGAAGTTCAAGCGAGCAGGCGACTCTGTGTCTTCGCTCACCTCAACCAACTGTTGCGGATGGTCCGTCCCAGTGCGGGTTTGACCGTCGTTTGAATCCGATATGTTTAGTTTTGGATATTTATGTATAACGCACGGTCGGAACGAAAGGTGCGTGATACGCGCTAGGAGCGTGTGAGCCGAGTGATGCGACGGCGATACGACACGCGGTTAAAAGTGCGCGATAGCGGGGTCGCGGCCCGAAGCGTCACGTTTCCACGAGACCCCGAACCCGCTTTATCGCGCCGCAAGGACGGACAAGGTCGGCGCGTTCTTCCTCGTCAAGAAAGTTACCAATGTGGCCCGCCACATTCGCGCCTGCGCTCCTCCTTTACCTACCAGATTCGCGGTAAGCCCGCGGGAGCGTGTGTGCTGGCTGATGCGACGCAGAGGGGGCACCTGTCGGGAGTCCGCTTCGACCTCAGAGTGTTCCTTTTATCTGGAGAGGTCGATCTAGCGACCCCTCGATTAAATACGCAATTAATTAATCTAAAGTGCAAATCACGCGCCGAACCGTCTCGCCGCCTACCTATTGTGCGCACCCGCAGGCCGCAATGCATCGTACCGCAAACTGGATTTAAACCAAAACGAGTTTCTTTTTTCTTTGAGTGCATTTTACCGCAGACGAAGTCCAGCCCTAATTCGACGCAGTCGGTTGGAGGCATGGGTCGCCCGCGCTGTGCGCCTCGCAGCGTCGCTCAGGACGCTCAGCGGAAGAGGTCCTGGCGTGCGGTCGCTACGCCTCATCTTTCGACAACAATGGGGCTTTGTGCGTTAATTGGCGACGTCAACCGACATATAGGATTACTTCACACAATGTCTTGTTCAACTAGCGAGCCACGCGGCTGTGGGCCGCAAGCCAGCTAGCCACTGCCATTGCAAATTCTCGCTTGGTCCTGTCTCATAAGCCACATTACTGCAGCTGATTCTCAGGCGCTTTTCACTACGTATGCATTCTCTTTTTACTGGTGCGGATTACGAACCCCGTCCAAATACTACTTTGACTTGCCTATTGATTAACACCATCTGAACCATCCGAGCTTATTAGGTAGTTAAAACTAGAATTCTATTTCCTATTGCAAGAGCCACCTCTCCCTGAGAATGCTTGCTTCACAAAGCGCATCACTCGTGGTCGTGTATTGCCCTGCCTGAATCATTTGTATTTGTATGTTGTATTTTGCCGAAGACTAACTACCCGGGCCACATCGCTATAACGCTTGATGCTGCACTGCCAGGCTAGTATGGCTGCATCATGCCGCCACAGCCGCGCAATACAGGACCGAGTGTGCTCAAAGATATTCTTGATCTGTGAGTCCTAGGCACACATTAGTACCATATTTAGACCTTTAGACCGCGATTACCACTGGGCAATAGGACTATAGATCGGGTGGATCTATATTTGCCAGTCCTGTAGTATCACTACATATTACCACTGGGCAATAGGACTGGCGAATATAGATCGGGTGGATCTATATTTTTCAGTCCTGTAGTATCACTACATATTACCACTGGGCAATAGGACTGGCGAATATAGATCGGGTGGATCTATATTTTCCAGTCCTGTAGTATCACTACATATTACCACTGGGCAATAGGACTGGCGAATATAGATCGGGTGGATCTATATTTTTCAGTCCTGTAGTATCACTACATATTACCACTGGGCAATAGGACTGGCGAATATAGATCGGGTGGATCTATATTTTTCAGTCCTGTAGTATCACTACATATTACCACTGGGCAATAGGACTGGCGAATATAGATCGGGTGGATCTATATTTTCCAGTCCTGTAGTATCACTACATATTACCACTGGGCAATAGGACTGGCGAATATAGATCGGGTGGATCTATATTTTCCAGTCCTGTAGTATCATTACATATTACCACTGGGCAATAGGGCTGGCGAATATAGATCGGGTAGATCTATATTTTCCAGTCCTGTAGTATCACTACATATTATAAAACAAAGTCACTTTCATTTTCCCTATGTCCCTTTGTATAAATCTTTAAAACTCCGCAATGGATTTAGATGTGTTTTTTTTTTAATAAATAGAGTGATTAAAGAGGAAGGTTTATATGTATAATAACATTTATTAAATTGTGGAGAAATACTATTATTTTTGAGGTTTTTAGTATGATATCGTAAATAATTTCATTTTTTCCGCATTTGCAGTGAAACGCAGGCTGAACCCCACGAGATTTATCAAAATCACTACATAATATAAAACCAAGTCTCTTTCTTTTTCCCTGTCCCAAAACTTCGCAACGAATTTTGAAGTGGTTTTTTTTAAATAGACTATCTATTTAAAAAAAACACTTCAAAATTCGTTGCGAAGTTTTTTTTAAATAGATAGTGATTGAAGAGGAAGGTTAATAATGTATAATAACATCCAATAAATTGTGGAGAAATACTATTATTTGGTTTCTAATGTGATGTCATAAATAATTAAATTTTATCCGTGTTTGCAGTGAAACGCAGGCTGAACACGACGAGATTTATCAAAATAATGTACTAAATATTGTGTACAATATGTAGTACATTATATCTAGTGTAGTAAGTAGTTATTTCTAGTTTTCAAAAACTCTGCGATGGTATATGTCTATCTCTTATGGATATCCCACAATAAGATTATTTTGTCATTTACTTTTTACGACAAATCAGTACGACAATACAGTTAGGTCGGCAACCCGCGGCCCGGGCCCTCTTCCTTGCGGCCCGCGACTGTTTTGTAAAATAAACTACAATTCTAAAAATGATAAAATTAAAGATATTTTAATACAACTGCAAAATCAGTACGGTAATTGCGTAACACACTATCAGTAGCAATGGGTTTCATTTTGACAGTTCAACGACATTCATTGCGTTATTTACGTTGTTAAGCAGACACATGGACTAGCAATATGCTTCAAAGTGATTCCAATTGCTAGTAACAGACACACTGTACGCAAGTAGGGTGCAGTTCAGTGACAGATTTGGCGACTTTGAAAAGGTTACTAGTGGAATGAAGATTTTTGCAAATATTTTTGAAGTGACATTGAGGATGTACCGAGTCATTTACAAATGAACGTGATTGATCTTCAATCTAATGACATTCCTAAAAACTCATTGTATGTGATCAATGAACGTGTTAAGTTCTATGGCAGCTTGCCAACTTATTTTGACGATTTGAAAATTGCTCAAAACTTTATTACAATTGTTGGCAGTACATACATACATATGCGAGCAAACATTTTCTATCCTGAATTATAGAAAAAATAAACATGCTTTCCGATTTATAGATGCCATTTGAAAGCTGTTCTTAGAATTTCAGAGACAAATATGAAATCTGATGTACAATAAATAGCCACTCAAATACAGCCTCAGACGTCAAACTGAAAGTATAACTTCACATTTAGGTTTTTTATCTTTCCTCGTTTAATTTCCATTTATTATTGACTAGCTGCGCCATGCGGCTTCACCCGCGTAGGTTTCGATATATATTTTTTTATATGCTCCGATCCTATTAGTTTCAGCGTGATGTTATGTAGCCTAAAACCTTCCTGGATTAATGGGCTATCGAACACAAAAAGAATTTTTCAAATTGGACCAGCAGTTCCTGAGATTAGCGCGTTCAAACAAACAAACAAACTCTTCAGCTTTATATATTAGTACTAGCGGCCGCCAGCGACTTCGTTCGCGTGGTTTAGTTATGCTCCGCTCCTATTGGGCACAGCGTGATGTTATACATATAGCCTAAAACCTCCCTGGATTAATGCGCTATCCAACGCAAAAATAATTTTTCAAATCGGACCAGTAGTTCCTGAGATTAGCGCGCACAAACAAACTCTTCAGCTTTATATGTATATTAGTGTAGATATAGATATGTAGATTTGTCGTTGGCATAATGCAAAAAAAAATGTTTTTTGGGATTTTAATATCACTTAGTAGTTAAGTAGCGTTCAGTGTGAAAGTTCTTTGAACAGTATGTATGTCCGCATAGTATAATTGTGTGTGCAATAAAGAATATTAAATTATTAACTGATAGACCTGTTATCAAAATAACGTAAAGCGCGGCCCGCCTCTACTTCATGTTGTCGCCATGTGGCCCGTAACTGCCAAAAGGTTGCCGACCGCTGCAATACAGCATTACCTATTCCTTATCCAATTTAATACCTTAAATAAATTGTTAATTTAATATAGATCTATATTGCCCTTTACAGTACCTATATGATTAAAATAAACGCTCGCTTGAGTCTGGTGCGCTACCTCAGGTTCCTAACAACTAGAGTAACCCACTCGCTCCGTAAACCAGGTAGCACCGCGGAACCCAAAAAGTATTTGCCGATCACATGTTTACCGACGATCTTTAAAGTTCTTACATCCATTTTTAAAGTTAAAATTAACAAACATATTGACAGCAACTCATCATGTCTACCTCTCAAAATAGATGTAGGAGCGGCTCCCACGGTACTAAGGAGCTACTCCTTAATAACATCACCCAACAAGTTCGTGGTTCCCGAAAGGATCTATCGACATGTTGGATAGATTATAATAAGGCGGAATCTTTTTAAATGTTAAGACCATCCACAATCACGAGATAATTATGCAGTCTCAGGGAATATTTCCTAAAAACCGACGTGGGAATGCATCGAGATGTTGTCGCGGTTGACAAGAGACTCACTCCGCTCTCCTTGGCTAAAGAGAACTCACAGAAATCGTAATAACAAGTCAATAGAAGTCGCAAAGACGCGTGACCTTGTCACCGTGCATGTGTCTTGTAATACACAAGAGCGCATGGATCGTTTGTTGCGGTTATTTGTGTTGTTTGGGACGCCAAGCAATAAACATGGTGCTTTGCAGCATATCCAACTGCGGAAACTCTTCCAAAACTTGTAACTATATAAATAAAGGGATAACATTTCATATGTAAGTACTTAATTTTTGAAATAATGTAGTTTTTAATAAATATAGACAATTTAAATATTCTAATCACCCCTACTACTATTATCATAGAAAACGATATTTTTTTCAAATCAATAACCATTGATACTTAGACTTGTTCATGGTTACTATGAAAACTGTTGAAAGCAGCAATGAAATTATAGCTATGCGAAATTAACAATATCGCCGTTTACGTGAATTCCAGGAACATGCCGCATGAAATAGTGATGCGTCATTATTATTTTGTATCGATAAGTTATTAGGTTTACTTAGCTTCACCGAAATGGAAATGAAATAATGAAATATTATGATTTAACGTTAAATCCATACTAATATTATAGATACGAAAGTAACTCTGTCTGTCTGTCTGTTACGCTTTCCCGCTTAAACCTCTCAACCGATTTTGATGAAATTTGGCACAGACAATTTTTAGATCCTGAGAAAGAACATAGGCTACCTTTTATCCCGGAAAAATTTGATGTTCCCGAGGGAAATCTAAAAAGCGCGATATAACCGAACTCTACGCGGGCGAAGCCGCGGGCGGAAAGCTAGTATACAATATGTAAAGAAAATCCTGTCCGATCCGTGAAGGTATTGTTAGGAATCCATAACTGATTCTACTAATGCCGACAAAGCCGGACTAAAGTTTAAAAAAAATATCCCGCTAAAAAATAAATATTATTTTGCAAAAAGAGGTAACTTAATATATGTGCGATAGGACACCATTCCGCAGGCGACGGGGGGCAGGGTACGCGACGCGTGGTCGAATCGCATAAGCGTACCGCCAAAATGGTGTTGTCACTATTTTAAAAATTACCAAATTTCGGGGAAGTTGGAATTAATTCGCGGGAAAAAAAGATTATTAAGATTATTTTAAAATTCATTAGTATTGTTACTATGATGATTACTTAAAATTTTATATCATACTAGCGGCCGCCAGCGACCTCGTTCGCGTGGTTTAGTTATGCTCCGCTTCTACTGGTCGTAGCGTGATGTTATATAGCCTAAAACCTTCCTGGATTAATGGGTTATCTAACGCAAATCGGACCAGTAGTTCCAGAGATTAGCGCGAACAAACAAACATACAAACAAACTCTTCAGCTTTATATGTATATTAGTATAGATTTGGTCATGTGTTTACCTAACCTTTATTATCCTTATGGGCCGAACAGGGTTTTCTTTACATATTGTATACTAGCTTTCCGCCCGCGGCTTCGCCCGCGTGGAGTTCGGTTATATCGCGCTTTTTAGATTTCCCTCGGGAACATCATTTTTTTTTCGGCATAAAAGGTAGCCTATGTTCTTTCTCAGAGTCTAAAGATTGTCTGTGCCAATTTTCTTCAAAATCGGTTGAGAGGTTTAGGCGGGAAAGCGTAACAAACACAGACAGACAGAGTTACTTTCGCATTTATAATATTAGTATGGATGCATCGCACTCGTACGAAGCCGGGGTGGGTCGCTAGTTTGAAATAAATGCTTGGATTTTGATTGATTTGATAAAAAAATATAAGTTATACTTAATTTTGTCGTCCTCCATGGCGCAGCGGTCAACAAGCGCCTGCCACGTGGAGAAAGTAAGTTGTTTTCAAGGGAATCCAAGTAAGAAGAAAGTTTTGCATTATTTAATCTATATTTAAGAGGGGGATTAAAATTAAGGGCAGGTACTACTCTATCGTACTACTACTGGCTGTTCCGTTCCCACAGACAAACCGTGAAAACGGTTTTGCGGGGCATAGCATTTATCCCAATGTATTGTACACGTGGAGATTAAGAAAATAAATAATAAATAATCGGAGATAGACACAATAATAGGAAAGTGATCACTACCATAAGAATGAGGCAAGATATTCCAGGAAAGAATGGGGCAAGAGAGGCAGAACATGCAGTAATATCCACAGCCGAGATTGGATTTTGTAAAGGGTGAACTCTCCTAGTGGGCGAACCATTGTTAATGATACGTAGGTTAACTTCATCAAAAATTTCAAGGAGGGCACGACCAAAGTTATCGTCATGGCTCGAGCCCCATGAATGATGGTGAGCATTTAAATCACCCAAAACAATGATTGGAGATAGAAGAGAAGAAAAAATACAAAGCAGGTCAGGAATTAATCTGGAATGAGGATGAGGAATGTATGCGGAGAGAAAAGTTATATTAAACGCCCTGACAGCAACAATGTTAATATCAGGGGAAGAGATATTAGAGAGAAAGGGAGGGAGCGCCTCACAAGAAGGGCGCTACCCGCATATCCGTCAGCTCGATCATCACGAAGACGGGAGTAACCTGGGACCCGAAAGCGAGAACCAGGCACCAACCAAGTCTCCGAAATGGCGATGACCGAGGGGTGAAATTTAGTAATTAAAACATAAAAGTTCAGGCTTCTTCGGCCGAATGCTTTGTGAGTTCCACTGAAGTGTGGAGACTAGGTCCATAATTATTATTACGAGAGAGGAGCAGGGAACTGGGAAGTTTATGGGCAACGTGGGGCGGTAACGAGGAATTATCAAGGGAAACTAAACTAAGGGATAAAAGTAACTCTAAGAGGCTGTCTTCTTGTGGAGATTTTGAGGGAGCAGAATTTTGTGAACTAAGAGAGAAACCATTTGGTAGTGAAGAAGGAACTTGTCGACCTCAGCAACGATAGCATTAGCATAGGCCCTGCCATAAGACTTGCCTAGAGGAGCTCTAGGTTTAGGAGTAGAAGAAATAGATTTTTTATAAGAGGCAGGAGAGGAGAGACTAGCGGGTTGGAAAGAAGAATAAGAATACTGAGATGGAATTGCAAGTTGGGTTACTTGAGTGTATGATTTTTTAGCGCTAGGAATGAAGCGGGATGCCTCTTCATACGATATACTGACCTGAGACATTAACACTTTTATCTGTTTTTGCCTCCCTTGCTCGGAACAGCTATCATAAAAGGCAAAGTGCCGCCGGCCCAGGCAATGGATACATGTGGCTCTGGTCTCATCAAAATCACAACTATCCCCAGAATGGGGTTGTGAGCACTTGAAGCACCTTGCCTTGGACCGGCACTGTGCCTTGACGTGCCCAAAGCGGCAGCAATTTTGACACTGAATAGTGGGGTATTGATATACCTCCACTGGCAGGGAAGTGTGGTACAGAAAAATACGACTAAGAAGAGTGACCCTTAAAAGTAATGACTATGGTCTGAGTTGGGATCCGGGAGGAGATTCCCTCCTGTTTGTTTTTTTCTGTTTAACCTACGAGCCTTCACATGACCCATCAGAAAGGGACACCGACTCGACAAATTCGTCCAAGGACATGTCGACCGGCACCTGACGGACGACCCCCATTTTTGTGATATTGTAATTTGGAATGGTGACAGTATATTTATTGTCCAAAATTGGGTTGGTTAAAAAAATTGTTGGCCGCCTCAGCAGTAGTGAATTGGACAGAAATTTTATTTCTGCATTTCTGAATAGTTAAAATTTGGACAAACTTAATGGGACAAACTTGATGGGATCCGGTTCAGATCGCGAAACGTGGACCAGAAAAGGCCCATTATCCAAGTCAGAATAAGTTAGACCCTCTTTAAGAGAGGGATGGACAGAGTTTGAATGGCCGCAACAGCCATATCTTTATTTTTAATTGTCTTTTTGGAGACGATTTACATCGTCTCTGGGTCAATTAGTAGGTCTCTTACCCGCTGCAGAGCTTACCGTCTGAACAGAACCAGGCCAATCGGCACAAAGGGACATTATTGCAACTGGGAGAAGCCCAGATTGCCAAGCACCATGGAAAAAAATCGACAATGGCTGGACCAAAGAGTTTGAAACTTTGATTAATCTGCAGTGACGGATTTGTGACATTAGTGCCACGAGCATTAAGACTTAGTTATTGTCATTTAGAAAAGTTATGGTTAAAATACAAATTTCTATAGAAAGGGGTGACCATCAATTTTGGTGAGAACTCGGACTTTTATTTTTGTTTTAGAAGAACTTACACTACTGCAACAGGTGGTATGAAATATAATTAAAAAACACATTTATTCGTTAACTATTTATTATAAATTACCAACACAGATTGTTGATATAACCAAAGGAATATTTGAGCACATACCTACCTATTAAATAATATCTTACGTACCTATTATGTTCTTTGCACAGTAGTTGAGTGTTAGTATAATTAAAATTTTAATCAAACTTGTTCAACAATTAAGTCATAAAAAGAAAATAAGTAACAATAATAATAACACAAAGAAATACAATAATAGATTGATCAAATATTAAATGATAGGTATAGACATAGAATAAAGAGGGGAAGTAGGTTATCTGCGACCCAATCCGCGATTTAATTGCCTACTGTCTTAGGGTTGACGACTGCCCGCGCTTCGTCGGTTACGGTTGTCGCCCAAACTGCTAACAAATATTTATAGACTAAGAGCTTATGTTTAAATTATTTGCTTAGTATTTAGTTTACATATACTAGTCAGTTTTTTTTTTTTTTGTAATTTTTATTTTTAGTTTTGTATACATAAAGAACCATATTTATTTTTATTTTTAATTAATACAAATATAAATAATACAAACATAACATCTATTGAATCACACATTTAATACAAAATCACAAATTAGCTACAGAAAAATACCTACTTTCTTCGGTTTCGACTATTACGAAACGCGTTGTTATTAAACTTTAATGTGTAATATATCCGTATCCTTGTAAATAACTCTTAGAAATATAATTTGAAAAATATAAGTCTTTTATTTGTTCATAAATAGACATACCAACTTTGCAGTTTATGTGATCATTTTTTAAAAGCTAATGTGCCGAAAAGCCGTGACGCGCGAACCTCGTTCCGTGCTCGGTGCTAGCCGCGACCTCCGATAGGAGTAATTGTGTTCTGTGGCCGCGACTAGCGCAGTCATAGCATAGAATAAAGAGGGGAAGTAGGTTATCTGCGACCCAATCCGCGATTTAATTGCCTACTGTCTTAGGGTTGACGACTGTCCGCGCTTCGTCGGTTACGGTTGTCGCCCAAACCGCTAACAAATATTTATAGACTAAGTAAGAGCTTATGTTTAAATTATTTGCTTAGTATTTAGTTTACGTATACTAGTCAGTTTTTTTTTTTGTAATTTTTATTTTTAGTTTTGTACACATAAAGAACCATATTTATTTTTATTTTTAATTAATACAAACATAACATCTATTGAATCACACATTTAATACAAAATTACAAATTAGCTACAGAAAAATACCAACTTTCTTCGGTTTCGACTATTACGAAACGCGTTGTTATTAAACTTTAATGTGTAATATATCCGTATCCTTGTAAATAACTTTTAGAAATATAATTTGAAAAATATAAGTCTTTTATTTGTTCATAAATAGACATACCAACTTTGCAGTTTATGTGATCATTTTTTAAAAGCTAATATACCGAAAAGCCATAACGCGCGAACCTCGTTCCATACTAACCGCGACTAGCGCAGTCATAGGCACTCTATTATTGTGTTTAGGTGTGCGTGCGGCGACGCATAGATACTATGGCGCACACATACAAGCCGCGCGCGGTCCGTTTGTATGAAGATAACGTACTTCCTTCTCTTTATTCTATGGTATAGATGCCTACTTATTTTATTAATATTAATACTTGTAGGTCCAATAGAAGAAATATGTAAGTACCTTTAATACCACAACATGAACGCAATAAGGTTTTGAATCTTTGAATCCGGTAAACATCGTTTTTTTTTCTAATTGGCGCGGTAATAGATTTTTTCTCGTAGGTAGGTACAGACGACAGCACATCAAGCTACTACAATCTGTCAGATTTCTTAATTAGATTTTCAACTTTATCCCTAAAACCTTAAGGCTCAAGGTTGATTGGGAATATTTGCTTGTTTGAGGTAGCTTGACCTGCTGTCGTCCGTACCTGCCTACTACCTACGAAACCTTGTCTTTCGCACAAAAAATACACTAGGTATCTCTCTTAAAGTATTATGCTCTTCTAAATCTGTCATTTATATAGTATGTAACAAGATACTCACATAATTCAGTTAAGAATAAATAAAATACAATCAAGAAAGCCGATCGAGACCGCATTGACGCTTTCGAGATGTGTTGCTGGAGAAAGATGCTTTAAATTTTTTGGACAGCATTCCGCACAAATGCATCAATCCTTCGAGAGCTGGGTGTCACAATAAGATTCTCCTCTGTCTGCCTTCGAAGAATTTTTGAGTATTTTGGCCATATTGCCAGAAAGGATGGAGACAACCTCGAACATCAGATGGTTACTGGAAAGGTGGATGGACGACGTTCCAAAGGTCGCAGTCCAATAAGGTGGACTGACTAAATTCGTTCATCTCTGGACACCGGCCTGCTTGATGCTATATTCGTGGCCAGGGATCGTAAGAAATGTCGAACTATTGTGAAGAAGAGGATAATTCCACAGGGACATCACGACCCTCAGTAATGAGGAGAACGACTTGAGGTGGAGGTTATTTTTTCTATTTTGTTAAGTCTATGTTTCTACAAAAATTATTGTTACCCTTTTCAATGTATGATAAACTTTCATTAAACCATAACTTTTCTAAATGACAGTAACGAAGTCGAAATGCTAGTGGCACTAATGTCACATATCCGTTACTGCCACTGACCTCTATTATTTACCACTGGACAGGCGACGGTCAAAGTGTTTTTGTGCCCGTTTGATAATCGCCATTTTGGCGCTGTCGAACGTAACGAGTGTCCAAAATCAAAATCGTTTATTTCAAATTAACCATCATTTGGTACTTTTGAATAGTCAATGTCGGTCAGTTCAAGAAAAGTGAAGCTAAATTGCACGTTCCAAAGCGTAGATCTCTATGTAGAAGAACGTGCAAGAAACTCCATGGACACTCTTAAAATCCTAATATATGGGTTACATTTCTTCGTTACATATTTATGTTGCTTCTATCATGTGAGCACAATGTAAAATTAATTAAAATATAAAAATGAATTAAGCCCACTGGCGGCTAAGAGATGACCAGTCTCCACTGACGGCCCCCGTTCACGAGCATGACGCGCGCATCAGCCCCACTTAGCTCAACCATATTGAAGGGAACCAAATGACCCAACAACACGCGCCACCATCAGCAAGACATTTGAATGAGCATGACAATTCTCAACTGCCAATCTCGTAATGTCAAACAAGTTATATATATATAAAACAAACTGTAGTCCATGGTGCCTCACATTCACAAACTTGAAAAGTGTTTTTACATTATACAATACTATTGCAAAATATTGTGCACAACGTTGAAATAAACAAATAAAATAAAAAAGGAATATTTAGAAAACAACAAAAAGGGGGAATGGCATCTCTTCCAAACCTACAAAATTGTCTGTGGCTGTGGAGCAGGACTGGCATTTATCCAAGCATTTTTTCAAGGATATAATCTTCCAGTTTATAATATGCTTGCTTACACAGCGTGCGTCCGTGGTACTAAAACTAGTGATGTCGACATCAGCGAACAAAATATATCGATAACTCTTGATCGGTACTTTCTATTTGATGCCGTGTCCCTACTAACGTGTCTATGGCGTAGACCCCTGCTTGAGAAAAGTACTCGATACTTTGAGGTATCAATACTTTTGTACCGATAATTTTACGAGTACGAAACTTTTTTATCGATACTACTCATGAATACAGTATCGATACTTTCTATTCGATACCGTGTCCCTAATTTACAATATACGTCAAAATTAGTTCCGTGGACACTCAATGGTGGCGCTTCAAATAGGCACAAAAATATAGTTGTCAAACTTACGGAACAGCCTATCCAGTGGTAATTATAGAAATCAGTGGTCACTGCAGAATAATCAAAGTTTCAAACTCTTTGGGTCAGCCATTGTCGAGATACACGGTGGGCGTAACGTTCATAATTATGAACCTTGCGCCCTCTTCATATTTTGAAAACTTGAGATCTTACAGGGTTGAAACTTGAATTTTATATTAGTGACGAATGCGTTTAGCTATCGTAACAAGAAACCAGAAACCGAAACTAAGTTATTACTTAATAATCATAAGGAAACTGGTGGGCGCAAGGTGTAAACAGCCATTGCTTCAACAAGCAATATCGACCAGACCAAGGCCGTCACGAATTATAGCGAATATTAAAAACTTTTTTACAAAAAAACAACCGACTTCCAAAAACCACTACAAAGTGAAAAATAACTAATTTCGGAAGTCGGTGTCTTTCGTTTTGTATATTCGTTTTTTGACACCGACTTCCGAAATTAGTTATTTTTCACTTTGTAGTGGTTTTTGGAAGTCGGTTGTTTTTTTTGTAAAAAAGATTTTATTTTACACTTTTTAGTTGTTAAAAGTAGGTACTATGTATTCAGTTGCATCCGTTCAGACTGGAAGCTGACGCAAATATAGTTGGGAAACGACGTAATTTTGTTTACTTTAATTTTTACCAGTTAGTATTCCCTCAACTGCCTATGGTCTTCATCATCAAATACTGCAGACCATTATTTTAACCCAATGGGTGCAAAGGTCTCATCAATATAAATGAATGAAGTCCAACCACAAAGTAGCTACTGTAAACCGTTGAGGAGTTCCCGGAACTGGCCTTTGTCTTCATCATCAGAGCTTTTATGACAGTCACAACCCATCTAGGTGTAAAGTTCTTATCAATACAAATTAATCGAGCCCAAACACAAGGTAGCTGCTGTGAATTGTTGAGGAGTTCCTTCGACTGTCTCCCGGCTCCATCATCAGATCTACTCCAGACCTTTATTAAATTGTAGTGCTTTATAATACTTAATGAAAATGCTAAGAAATGCACTAGTCGCCCCTGCAACTTTTGAAAGTTCCCCTTATTTTTTCTGGTCTTCCACCATCAAACCCTGATATCCTTATCATGGGACCACCTTGGGAACGTCCACTTTCCAACAGAAAAAGAATTATCAAAATCAGTTCATAAACAACGAAGTTATGCGCGAACAAACATAAAAAAAAAGCATATATACGGTCGAATTGAGTAACCTCCTCCTTTTTGAAGTCGGTTAAAAAATGTGCGTCACATTTTCGTCACTAAAGGATGTGATACTTGCCAAGTCGCTAGCAGGTTGGGCGCAAGGTTCTGAAGTTAATGTTGTTCAAGCCGTGAATAAAAAAGAGTTGAGTGCTCTTGGAGGCTTAGCATAGCTACAAAAACAAGACGGGGTGTTAAGAAGTATGGCTACCACAGAAATCGTAATAACAAGTCAATAGAAGTGCTGTCTACTGAGTTTTACACCAGAACGGATGTCGCCGGTCGGCTGCCACAACCACATAAACAATCAATAAATACACTCGAACGCTTACATGGTCATTTTGCATTATTGATACAAAATTAAACCCTTGAACAATAGCATAACGTATTATTTTCTAACAACAGACAATCTCAGAAGGCGCGGCTCTTTTAACCAATAATAAACGTGCGCGAAAAGCAGAGAAACATATCGCGCGCTCGCTTTCACTGAGAAAAAGTGCAGTGCATAGGTTGTAATGTTTATGTCGATATCGATAATTTTCCAATAAGCGTTAATTAAAGTGTTTTTATTCCTCAACGCACTTTAAGGCGATTTACATTATTTATGAGATAAGGGAATGGAATAAAAAAATAAGTAGGTATAAGTTATATTTTTTTATTAAAAATCAATCAAAATCTCAGCATTTATTTCAAATAAAGCAATTACAGGCACTTGAATTGTCAAAGGGTTGGTCAGTCAGTAAGTTGAAGGTAGTCGCCCATTCCAAAGAACAATCGAATAGAATACTCTAATTCTATTATGTACATCATATAAAATAAACAACATGAATATGAAGACAATCAGTCTGCAGAATCGGACGCAGCTCAAGCCCAAGTCATTTTGTCCTCATTATAATATTTTAACATTATAAAAGGCTTTCTAGCACAACTTACGTTTAATGAAAGACTTGAATTTATTAAGGTGTAGATTTTAAACCAGGTAAGGAAGTTTATTGTAAAAACGTATACATTGGCATCAGAAAGAGTCACATATTTTTTGAGCCTTGTTGTAGGTACAACATTATTATGGATATCACTGTATTTTTTTATTTATTTATTTTTATTTCTTAAGAAAACTTACAGTTTTTTTTAATTTTATGGGAATAAAAGAGATCCAGAGGTCAAAGTGACCCTTTCATTATAAAAGATTTATAGTGAAAGGGTCACTTTGAACAGTATTAAGCAAACTATTTGTAAAAATGAAAACACATAGGATTTATTATGTTGATTAAACAACTCGCCAATAGAATTCACTGCCCCGAAAAATGTTCTAACATGAGGTAAGCAAGAATTAAATTTTTGTCGTACAAACTCATAGGCTTTAGGCGAATAAAAATGTAACGTCATAGCGAAACTTCTTAAGTTTGGCGAATATTTAGTACGTGTATTTTTACCGGATTTAAATTTTTGTTTATACTTTCCTAACAAATCTTGCATTGTAATGTTCATATTTTCTAAGCAGCAACCTTGATCTCCCATAATTAATCTTTTATCTTCTAAATTTTTGATGAGGTCTTTTAGTTTCAAAATTTGTTTGCTATATCGTCTGGCTTTACATTGTAGACGTTTTATTTTTAACCGCTGGTCTGACATAACGACACGACTTCTAATAATTTCCGAGCGTAATCTTTTTTTTCTCGGTGTGTCAGCTTGCTCAGTTTCACTATTCTGGGCCGCCAATTGCTGGTTACCTGTGGACTAAACACAGAAATTACTTACATGATAATATCTAATGCTATAGGCCTAAAAACAGGTAGTATTTTTATTTTGTATTACCGAGTAACATATCAAAAATTAGTTACAAAAAAAAATATATAAAATATCAATATCGATGTTTTTACTTACATCTGTCTGTCATCTGTCCGGAAATAAACGTTTACGTGAAGGTATTGAAGGCGTCACCGTCGGCTGCAAATCATCTGTTGTCTGAAATTTTTGTTTATTAATATTTACATCCGATTTTTATGTACTTTTCTTCCCCAAAATTAATAGATACAAGAAAAGTAGGTAGGTAGGTAGTAGGTATAATACATTTTTATTATCACCGTAGGTAATGAATTTCCATATATCAACTGTCGGTACAGCTGTTTTGGTCAAAGTCCTTCTTTACGTGGAAGAGTTAAATTGTTCATTTGTGAAATGAACAGAACAAATTCTGCTATATTTAGTCGGGAACCAATTCCTTCTTCCAGAAGCAGATATCCATTTATCCTTGATGTTATTGGAAACCTGTAATAATATCAATATCATTGGATAAAGTAAACAGATGCATAAATAATATAAAAACGTATTGATTCAATGCCACTTAATCCATTATCCTTTTTTTGACATAAAAAAGTATTTTAAAAATACTGAAAACTTCAATTGTACAAGGATACCCAACGCAGACTAGTTTACCTACTGCCTAGTGGACCTACCCATGTACATACCCATGTACGTGTAATAATAAGCATAATTCTTATTAATTTTAATAATGAAAAAGTATTTTAAATATGTAGTACGGAATACCACATAATCGTTGAAAAACTACATTATATAAACTATAATTATGTAGGAAGAAAACATGCATAATGAAAATACAATCATCTCATATATATTTAACGTTAATTCATAAATACTTCATTATTTTATTCCCATTTCGGTAAAGCTAATAAAAAGTAAACGTAATAACTTATCGATACAAAATAATAGTGACACATCACTATTTCATGCGGCATATTCCTGGAATTTACGTAAACGGTGATATTGTTAATTTCGTAAGACTATAATTTCATTGCTGCTTTTAGCAGTTTTCATAGTAAACATGAACAAGCTAAGTATCAATGGTTATTGATTTGAAAAAAAAAATCGTTTTCTATGATAATCGTAGTAGGGGTGGTGAAAATATTTAAATTGTCTATATTTATTAAAAACGACATTATTTCAAAAATTAAGTACTTACATATGAAATGTTATCCCTTTATTTGCATAGTTACATGTTTTGGAAGAGTTTCCGCAGTTGGATATGCTGCAAATCACCATGTTTATCGCTCTCCGTCCCAAACAACACATATAACCGCAACAAACGCTCCACGCGCTCTTGTGTGTCACAACACATATGGATGGCGACAAGGTCACGCGTCTTTGCCACTTCTATTGACTTGTTATTACGATTTCTGTGATGGCTACGCACCTTCTTTTAAGGTTTTACTAGTTGCTGGCCTCTATGATTATATCTCTATTGTGGTTGCTATGTGAGCCTGTCACTTTGTTTTTTGATTTCTGCTTATATATAATAACTCATATTAATTTTCACAAGCAGTTCTTATTTATTCGTTAAAATATGGTACGTAAAAAAAACTGCTATTAAATATTAAATCTAAAAATTATTGAAATGTGATGTGTTGACGTTGACTGTATTATGTTTATATAATTAGTTATGCTCCTTGGCCACATTACTTATTATTATGTTTATTTCAGTATACATATGTTTAGTATATATATACATATTTTTAAATATTAGAAATAAAAAATTGTTAAGTATATTTTATTATCAAATACTCACAAGGTTGACAGCTGGAATTTGGTTGGTTTGGTCGGAATTATGAAAAAAGACATAAGGTACATTCGAAACAATATTTAAAAAAAAAAATACTTAGGATAAAATAGAATTTGCAAATTTGATTAATATCTACTATATTCTATACTAAATTTCCGCCCGCGGCTACGCCCGCGTGGAATTCGGTTATATGGCGCTTTTTAGATTTCTCTCGGGAATATCAAATTTTTCTATAAAAGGTAGCCTATGTCCTTTCTCGGGGGTCTAAAGATTGCCTGTGCCAAATTTCATCAAAATCGGTTGAGAGGTTTAAGCGGGAAAGCGTAACAGACAGACAGACAGCGTTACTTTCGCATTTATAATATTAGTATGGCCGCACCCAGGAAGCGGGGCCGAAGTTCTGGATAGTTGAGGTGTGTTCTGATCCGCATGAGCATCCATGGTGGGCGGTATTTATAATATTAGTATGGGTGCGGGGACGTCAGGAAGCGGGGCCGAATTTCTGGATAGTTGAGGTGTGTTCTAATCCGCATCCAGCGTGCAGCGCAGAGCATCCATGGTGGGCGGTATTTATAATATTAGTATGGGTGCGGGGACGTCAGGAAGCGGGGCCGAAGTTCTGGATAGTTGAGGTGTGTTCTAATGTCACTTCTAATCCGCATCCAGCGTGCAGCGCAGAGCATCCATGGTGGGCGGTATTTATAATATTAGTATGGGTGCGGGGACGTCAGGAAGCGGGGCCGAAGTTCTGGATAGTTGAGGTGTGTTCTAATGTCACTTCTAATCCGCATCCAGCGTGCAGCGCAGAGCATCCATGGTGGGCGGTATTTATAATATTAGTATGGGTGCGGGGACGTCAGGAAGCGGGGCCGAAGTTCTGGATAGTTGAGGTGTGTTCTAATTCACTTCTAATCCGCATCCAGCGTGCAGCGCAGAGCATCCATGGTGGGCGGTATTTATAATATTAGTATGGGTGCGGGGACGGTGGAATTAGTATGGTGGGCGGTATTTCGGGAAAACGGTATAGTGTGATGTTCGATTCTTGTTGTTTTAATTGTACAGACACTTAGATCAATTTAATACTAAGGGTTTATAATAATAATCTCAGATTAAAACAGATAAGAGCCACACACACACACCACATATGAATGACCAACACAACAGGCTCGATCGAAGCTTGAGCAAAGAATGCCCGCGCCCCGCGCTAACTAACTATTTGCTCGTTATGACAAATTCAACTCCAGTCAGTGTTACCCGGTCTTAAGAAAAATCATAATTTATCCGAATACCGATCGATTAATCGACTTCAAAAAAATAGAGTAGGTAATTTACGAACAATTAATACCGTATAGTCATAGAATAAAGAGGGGAAGTAGGTTATCTCCGACCCAATCCGCGATTTAATTGCCTATTGTCATAATACATATAAAGAGGGACAGAGTAGGCTATCTTTATACAAACGGACCGCGCGCGGCTTGAATGTGTGCGTCTTAGGTCCGTATTACAGAACGTCACTCAAAACTCAAGCTCTACTTAAGTCTCGTTTCAAGCCATTTGATTGGTTGAAACTAGTTTTAAGTAATGCTTAAGCAGAGATCAATGCTTGAGTTTCCTTCTGTAATACGCACCTAAGAGCTTATGTTTAAATTATTTGCTTAGTATTTAGTTTACATATACTAGTCAGTTTTTTTTTTTGTAATTTTTATTTTTAGTTTTGTACACATAAAGAACTATATTTATTTTTATTTTTAATTAATACAAATATAAATTAAATAATACAAACATAACATCTATTGAATCACACGTTTAATACAAAATTACAAATTAGCTACAGAAAAATACCTACTTTCTTCGGTTTCGCCTATTACGAAACGCGTTGTTATTAAACTTTAATGTGTAATATATCCGTATCCTTGTAAATAACTTTTAGAAATATAATTTGAAAAATATAAGTCTTTTATTTGTTCATAAATAGACATACCAACTTTGCAGTTTATGTGATCATTTTTTAAAAGCTAATGTGCCGAAAAGCCGTGACGCGCGAACCTCGTTCCGTGCTAGCCGCGACTAGCGCAGTCATAGGCACTCTAATATTGTGTTTAGGTGTGCGTGCGGCGACGCATAGATACTATGGCGCACACATACAAGCCGCGCGCGGTCCGTTTGTATGAAGATAACGTACTTCCCTCTCTTTATTCTATGACAATAGGCAATTAAATCGCGGATTGGGTCGGAGATAACCTACTTCCCCTCTTTATTCTATGCTACTGTCTTAGGGTTGACGACTGTCCGCGCTTCGTGCACACCTACTTTTTACCCGACTACGGCAAAGCAAAAGGAGGGTTATGATTTTGACAGGCTATGTATGTATGTATGTATGTTCATCTGTTCCCTCGTAACTTCTAAACTACTTATCAGAATTCGACAAATGATATATCATTAGAAGTGTCTTAATTGTCCGCTGGTTATAGGCTATATGGGGTTTCACAAAATCTACTGTGGCGCCCTCTAGCGGACAAAACATACAGAGTAAAAAAATAAAGTTAAGATAAATATGCCGTGTTTGGTATCATTTGAAAGCGCTTTATTTGTACATTTTGAATATATATATATATATATATATATATATAGATATCCCTTTGGGCACTTTGTTGATCAGACGTGCCGTATAGGTAGTAATTTGTTGATCCATTTTCACTTGTTGATCCGGGGGCCTTTTCTTGATCCGTTGCTATCTGACCATAAATATGTGGCTCCGTTCGGAGCCACATTTGTCACGATGAATAATAATAAGTAATAACAATAATTAAGGGCTGTTTTATACAAATCCACCTTTTTGGCGTCTGACCAGTTGTTGATCCAATTCAAACGGGCCAATCAGGGCGCAGCATTTGCCAAGGGAGTGAAGCGATTGGATAAGCAGCAGTTACTTTTTTATGTATGTTCACCGATAAATCTCAGACGCCTAGACCGATTTACAAAATTCTTTTTATGTTAGAAAAGGTAAACTTTCTAAATGGTCCCATAGTCAGGATCTGATGATGGAAGACTAAAGAAATCAAGAGGAACTTCCAAAAATCGTAGGGGCGACTAGTGCATTTCTAAGTATCTTCATTAAGTATTTCAGAGAACTACAATTTGATAAAGGTCTGGTATAGCTGATGATGGAGCCGGGAGAAAGTCAAGGGAACTCCTCAATTATTCACAGCAGCTACCTTGAGTTTGTGCTTGATTAATTTGTGTTGATAAGAACTTTACAAAAAGATGGGTTATGACTGTCATGAAGGCTCTGGTGATGAAAAAAAGGCCAGTTCACGGAACTCTTCAACGGTTAACAGTAGGTACCTTGGGTTTGGACTTAATTCATTTATATTGATGAGAACTTTGCACCTGTATGGGTTGAAATGAAGGTGTGCAGTAGATCTGATGATGAAGACCCTAGACAGTCAAGGGAACTCCTCAATGATTCACAGCAGCTACATTGAGTTTGTGCTTATTAATTTGTATTGATAAGAACTTTACAAAAAGATGGGTTATGACTATCATGAAGGCTCTGGTGATAAAAGCAAAGGCCAGTTCAGGGAACTCTTCAACGGTTAATAGTAGGTACCTTGTGTTTGGACTTAATTCATTTATATTGATGAGAACTTTGCACCTATATGAGTTAAAAAGATGGTTTGTAGTAAATCTCATGATGAAGACCATAGGCAGTCGAGGGAACTCCTCAACTATTCACAGCAGCCACCTTGCGTTTGTGCTTGATTAATTCGTATTGATAAGAACTTTGCAACTATGCTCGGTGCCTTTGCTCGGTGGTAGGCCATAACATCGGCTGCCGGCAGAAGTTACCACCCACCAGACAAAATCTTGCCGCCAAGCGATTCGTCGTGTACCGGCCTGATTTCTGGTGAATCCGTACGGAGGACGGGTCTGAGCAGTTGTTTTGCAGTGTGTGCCGGGTACGATGCGCCAAATGTTGTTGTGCCGGGAGTTTGGTCGTGGAGGGTCTCCACATCAATCTCCCTCTGGCGCAGCGTTGTCGACGCTCAACTGCCGTCTTCCTTCCTATTCACTAAGGTTTTTTAAGTGAATGGGCTTAATAATCTAGCGCGCTTTACCATCAACGATTGCATCACTGCTTACCATCAGGCGGAATTGCAGTCAAGCGCTAGTTTATAATTATTAAAAAAAAATATGTGTCGGCTAAAATGAATGTTTGTCGGTCGTGGTCTTCATCATCAAATCTACTACAGATTTTCATAATAATGCATATCGGTGAAAATTGCTCATCAATATATATTAATTAATTCCAAATACAAGGGAACTACTGTAAACCGTTGAGGAGTTACCTGAACTGACCTTTGTATTCATCATCAGAGCCCTAATGACAGTTACAACCCATTTAGGTGTAAAGTTCTTATTAATACAAATTACTCAAGTTCAAACGCAAGGCAGTTGCTGTGAATTGTCGAGGAGTTCCCTCAACTGTCTCCCGACTTCATATCTACTCCAGATCATTACTAAATTGTAGTGCTTTAAAATACTTAATGAAAATAACTAGAAATGCACTAGTTGCCCGTAAAAATTTTGAAAGTTTTCCTTGATTTCTCTAATTTTTAATCATCAGATCCTGGCCTGGTGACTATGGGACCACCCTTTCAAATAAAACAAGAATTTCGTAAACGGGACCAGGCGTCTTACAGTAATCGATGAACACACATAAAAAAAGATTGCGACGAATTGTGAACCTCCTCCTTTTTTGAAGTCGGGTAAACACTTAAATTGCCAAAAGAAAATAATTTTTCTGTTGACAATTTAAATTTTATAGGATTTTGACATTGATTACTAACTTTTTTATTGCTATTGCCCGCGCTGCTGCCGATGACAATAGTATCATACTAAGCAGTATACGGTGAAATCACGCAGGCATTTACTAACTACTTTTCTCAAACAATCTGCGGAAATCAAACACATAATTTTCTTTTTTAAGTTCAATAACGAATAATGAACAATAATATTTTTTCCCGCGCTATTATAATGTTCTTTCGTTTTTTTCAATAAACAATCTACTACTGTCTATTTGCAAGATAGTCCAAAATTTGAATAAAACCTTTTATTAGTTACCTCCTTGGTATTCCATGTTTCGAATGCAGTTTTTTTTTCGAAAGAAATTCAAACTAGGACGTTGGAACGAAACGCAAACTCCCTATTTCGAAATTGCGGCCGCTAAAGTAGACATTCCATGTGTCTAACGCGTTCCAGTACCTACCACAAACCATTACTATTCATTCATCATATCATTATTATTCTTTGTAAGATCTGTCAATATTTACCTGTGTTAACAAATAAATGATTTAATTTGATTTGATTAGAAAACAGCGCTTTCTTTCGCTAAAATATAACGCGACTAAACGAAATTATTTTTATAACACACTTAGGTATGTTACTTTGAGTAGACTGAGAAATCATCCACCAGATCCACAGATCTTTATTACCTTTATTACTTAGTAAGTAGCAAATATGATTTTATTTAAACTAACGTGCGGTTGAGTTTATCTTTTTTAATTTACAAAAATATTATAAACTAGCTTTCCGCCCGCGGCTTCGCCCGTGTGGAATTCGGTTATATCGCGCCTTTTAGATTTCCCTCAGGAACATCAAATTTTTTTTTCCGGGATAAAAGGTAGCCTATGTTCTTTCTCAGGGTCTAAAGATTGTCTGTGCCAAATTTCATCAAAATCGGTTGATAGGTTTAAGCGGGAAAGCGTAACAGACAGACAGACAGACAGACAGACAGACAGACAGACAGAGTTACTTTCGCATTTATAATATTAGTATGGATGAGGTACACATGTTTATTGTACACACTACGCTAGGATATCTCAATGTTCTTTATGAATTATTTACTGAATGCATTTTTTACTACATAAATCTCGCACTTTTATTTAGTAAAGAACACTTTAAGTAATTTAAAACTCTAATGGAAAAATTTAAGCTCAGCTTAACTTTCCCGCCAAAACTCCTGACCCGGGTTATAACATCAGGAAAACATTGTTTTATTTTGAGTACGAGGCTTTTTAGTAAATTATATTAGTTCGTTTTTTTTTTCTTTTTCTTTATTATGTGTTTATTATTTTTTAGTGTATTATTATTGTAATGTGCGTTCTGTTTGGAAGGAGTAAACAATTTTTCTTTCTACCTGATTAATACCTAAAAAAACCGCTAAAACTGAAACTTCAAATTTAATAATAATATGTATTCGCATACAATTTCTACCAAAGAAGTCTATACAAGCAGTGTTAATTGCATTGAGTGTAACCGAGGCCGCCCACACAATATTTTCAGCCCAAAACATGCAGCGCCGATATCGTGTTTGGACTAATTAGGTTGATTTCGATGAATAGAATTTGAAAACTTAATATAAATGGTAAGTTAGAAATAAAGTATAAAAACCTCATACGCAAAATTCAACCTCTTAAAATATTAATAACAATAACTTTGACTTCATACTAAACATAATTGATCGACCGGTACGGTATCAGTACATCTTCAGATCAAAATAAGTATTACGAAGTACGAGTAGCTACATGGATCAACATAAGGGAATGATTTTTGAAATATATTCCAAGCCAAAAAGTCTTCGTGCATTTAAAAAAAATAGTCGTTATGGATCCACTAATGCATGGAATTGTAAAAAAATATATATAGATCTTACAATGTATGGAGCATTGCGAATATAAAATATCTAGATTAGCTATAGTAAATTCCTATTTGATCAATTGTTACGGTATAGGTATCGGATCAAAAGATGTATTACGGGAAGTACGAGTATATAAATGGATCAACACAAGTCATTGATTTTTGAAATATATTCAGAGCTAAAAAGTCCTCGTGGCTTCAAAAAATTTAGCCGTTACGGATCCATTAATGCATGAAATTGTTGAAAAAATTTTTATCGAGTATAATGTCCTATCGATGAATATGTTTGGCAACATCGCTTAACAGAATGCAACGTTGCCACTCCGCCCGAGAAATACGCAGCTAGATCAAAGTTATTCCGTGCTAAAGGTGGAGTCTATTGTGTTCGGGATTGCGGCTGGATCAACTATGTGCCCAAAGAGGTGTTTATATATATATATATATATATATATATATATATATATATATATATATTTTACTCTTTGGGCACATAATAATCCAGCACAATCAGGCACAACAGACTCCACCGCGCTAACACAGGCTAACGATGCAACTGCGTATTCTGGGAGCGGCTGCGTTGCATTCTGTTCCATTGTTAAGCCTGCCATCGTGATACTCGGCTATTTTTCGCTGTTCATCGTGGATCCGTAACAACAAATTGAAGCCACGAGCAGCTCTGGTATTTAAAATCAATCGCTGTGTTGATCCCGACCTGCTCTCGTACTTTCCGGTATCCGGCTCTTTTTACGATCCGATACTATACATAACGTGAACAATAGAATTTCTAACAATCTGAATGACTGCTGCAATGCTCGCCCGATAACAGATCTATATATATTTTTACAATTACATGCGATGACGGATCCATAACGATATTTTTAAAATGCGCAGTACGGCACGAATATTTCAAAAATCATTGCCTTATGTTGATCCATGTAGCTACTCGTACTTCGTAATACTTATTTTGATCTGAAGATGTACTGATACCGTACCGGTCGATCAATTATGTTTAGTATGAAGTCAAAGTTATTGTTATTAAAAAGCCTCGTACTCAAAATAAAACAATGTTTTCCTGATGTTATAACCCGGGTCAGGAGTTTTGGCGGAAAAGTTAAGCTGAGCTTAAATTTTTCCATTAGAGTTTTAAATTACTTAAAGTGTTCTTTACTAAATAAAAGTGCGAGATTTATGTAGTAAAAAATGCATTCATTAAATAATTCATAAAGAACATTGAGATATCCTAGCGTAGTGTGTACAATAAACATGTGTACCTCATTTATAATATTTTTGTAAATTAAAAAAGATAAACTCAACCGCACGTTAGTGGAAATAAAATCATATTTGCTACTTACTAAGTAATAAAGGTAATAAAAATCTGTGGATCTGGTGGATGATTTCTCAGTCTACTCAAAGTTACATACCTAAATGTGTTATAAAAATAATTTCGCTTAGTCGCGTTAAATTTTAGCGAAAGAAAGCGCTGTTTTCTAATCAAATCAAATTAAATCATTTATTTGTTAACACAGGTAAATATTGACAGATCTTACAAAGAATAATAATGATATGATGAATGAATAGTAATGGTTTGTGGTAGGTACTGGAACGCGTTAGACACATGGAATGTCAACTTTAGCGGCCGCAATTTCGAAATAGGGAGTTTGCGTTTCGTTCCAACGTCCTAGTTTGAATTTCTTTCGAAAAAAAAAACTGCATTCGAAACATGGAATACCAAGGAGGTAACTAATAAAAGGTTTTATTCAAATTTTTGACTATCTTGCAAATAGACAGTAGTAGATTGTTTATTGAAAAAAACGAAAGAACATTATAATAGCGCGGGAAAAAATATTATTGTTCATTATTCGTTATTGAACTTAAAAAAGAAAATTATGTGTTTGATTTCCGCAGATTGTTTGAGAAAAGTAGTTAGTAAATGCCTGCGTGATTTCACCGTATACTGCTTAGTATGATACTATTGTCATCGGCAGCAGCGCGGGCGTTGAGACTAAAGGATTTGACCTCGGGCAATAGCAATAAAAACGTTAGTAATCAATGTCAAAAACCTATAAAATTTAAATTGTCAACAAAAAAATTATTTTCTTTTGGCAATTTAAGGTTTTACCCGACTTCAAAGAAAGGAGGAGGTTCACAATTCATCGCAATCTTTTTATATGTATGTTCATCGATTACTGTAAGACGCCTGGACCCATTTGCAAAATTCTTGTTTTATTTGAAAGGGTGGTCCCATAGTCACCAGGTCAGGATCTGATGATTAAAGACTAGAGAAATCAAGGAAAACAACTTTCAAAATTTTTAGGGGCAACTAGTTATTTTCATTAAGTATTTTAAAGCACTACAATTTAGTAATGATCTGGAGTAGATATGAAGTCGGGAGACAGTTGAGGGAACTCCTCGACAATTCACAGCAACTGCCTTGCGTTTGAACTTGAGTAATTTGTATTAATAAGAACTTTACATCTAAATGGGTTGTAACTGTCATTAGGGCTCTGATGATGAATACAAAGGCCAGTTCAGGTAACTCCTCAACGGTTTACAGTAGTTCCCTTGTATTTGGAATTAATTAATATACAACGTGTAACATAAAGGGTATATACATAAGAAAGGCATAGCATCTTTACATGATATCAAACGATATTTGAAGGGTTTTTTAATCCTATCTCTTTATGTTAGGAAGTTATGAGGAAAAACACCGCCTGAGATAGGCTACTATCATACTAGTCGCACAGAGATATTGACGACATTTATCGGATTTTGGCAAGTAACGTGACGGGTAACGAGTATTTATTAACGTATGTAGTGTGCTGCCAAGTTTGTTATGATTTTATTTTAAGAAACACACGAAACCGAAAATTTGGTACCAATTTTTTGAGTATTTTATTTTGAGTTGAAACCCTTCCGATATCGTTTGATATCATCTAAAGATGCCATGCCCTTGGTATGTATATACCCTTCTTGTTACACGTTGTATATGGATGAGCAATTTTCACCGATATGCATTATTATGAAAATCTGTAGTAGATTTGATGATGAAGACCACGACCGACAAACATTCATTTTAGCCGACATATATTTTTTTTTAATAATTATAAACTAGCGCTTGACTGCAATTCCGCCTGATGGTAAGCAGTTATGCAATCGTTGATGGTAAAGCGCGCTAGTTTATTAAGCCCATTCACTTAAAAAACCTTAGTGAATAGGAAGGAAGACGGCAGTTGAGCGTCGACAACGCTGCGCCAGAGGGAGATTGATGTGGAGACCCTCCACGTCCAAACTCCCGGCACAACAACATTTGGCGCATCGTACCCGGCACACACTGCAACACAACTGCTCAGACCCGTCCTCCGTACGGCTTCACCAGAAATCAGGCCGGTACACGACGAATCGCTTGGCGGCAAGATTTTGTCTGGTGGGTGGTAACTTCTGCCGGCAGCCGATGTTATGGCCTACCACCGAGCAAAGGCACCGAGCATAGTTGCGAAGTTCTTATCAATACGAATTAATCAAGCACAAACGCAAGGTGGCTGCTGTGAATAGTTGAGGAGTTCCCTCGACTGCCTATGGTCTTCATCATGAGATTTACTACAAACCATCTTTTTAACCCATATAGGTGCAAAGTTCTCATCAATATAAATGAATTAAGTCCAAACACAAGGTACCTACTATTAACCGTTGAAGAGTTCCCTGAACTGGCCTTTGCTTTTATCACCAGAGCCTTCATGATAGTCATAACCCATCTTTTTGTAAAGTTCTTATCAATACAAATTAATAAGCACAAACTCAATGTAGCTAATGTGAATCATTGAGGAGTTCCCTTGACTGTCTAGGGTCTTCATCATCAGATCTACTGCACACCTTCATTTCAACCCATACAGGTGCAAATTTCGCATCAATATAAATGAATTAAGTCCAAACACAAGGTACCTACTGTTAACCGTTGAAGAGTTCCGTGAACTGGCCTTTTTTTCATCACCAGAGCCTTCATTACAGTCATAACCCATCTTTTTGTAAAGATCTTATTAACACAAATTAATCAAGCACAAACTCAAGGTAGCTGCTGTGAATAATTGAGGAGTTCCCTTGACTTTCTCCCGGCTCCATCATCAGCTATACCAGACCTTTATCAAATTGTAGTTCTCTGAAATACTTAATGAAGATACTTAGAAATGCACTAGTCGCCTCTACGATTTTTGGAAGTTCCTCTTGATTTCTTTAGTCTTCCATCATCAGATCCTGACTATGGGACCATTTAGAAAGTTTACCTTTTCTAACATAAAAAGAATTTTGTTAATCGGTTTAGGCGTCTGAGATTTATCGGTGAACATACATAAAAAAGTAACTGCTGCTTATCCAATCGCTTCACTCCCTTGGCAAATGCTGCGCCCTGATTGGCCCGTTTGAATTGGATCAACAACTGGTCAGACGCCAAAAAGGTGGATTTGTATAAAACAGCCCCTAATTATTGTTATTACTTATTATTATTCATCGTGACAAATGTGGCTCCGAACGGAGCCACATATTTATGGTCAGATAGCAACGGATCAAGAAAAGGCCCCCGGATCAACAAGTGAAAATGGATCAACAAATTACTACCTATACGGCACGTCTGATCAACAAAGTGCCCAAAGGGATATCTATATATATATATATATATATATATATATATATATTGCTAGCATTTGCGTGTGACTTTACCTGTATTCATGGGCTGGTTGCATATAATTCACATCTATTCGTTCATAGCTTCTTTACTACTTATCAGAATAAGACCACTGCAGTACCAATAGAAGGGCCTTGATATTCTGTTAGTTATGAGCTATAAAGCTTGTCACCAAATTTAGTATTGCGCCCTCTAGCGGACAAAAAGTTTTATGTTAATATAAAATTAAAATAAATATACCGTGTTTGGTATCACGTGAAAGAGCTTCACGAGTGCTTTATGCTTGTACATATTTACAAGAATGCTTTAACGATGTTAAATATGAGCGATAAGAGTAAAGCGTGGATCACGGGAACTGTGAATCGCTTTATGCAATGTAGAGCAGTGTGAACATTAATAGAATATGTAATGCACTAATGAAAACGACATAAGCTGGGAGTAACTCCACGCGGTGAAGGCGGAAACGGTTTGATAACTGGCTAAAGCCCCCATAAAAATGTCCTCTGCACTATATGCCACCAAATCAAATCATTTATTTTAAATAAACCAGTAACAGGCACTTTTGAATTGTCAGAAGGTCGGTCAGTCAATAAGATGAAGCTAGTCGCCCATTCCAAAGAGTAGGTACTTATGGAGAAGAACGGGCAAGAAACTCCATGGACACTCTTTTAAATTTTGAAGCTATTGTTACAAATATTTGATTACATCATTCATGTTGAAATCAACCGTGTGAGAACGATGCAGAAATATATTGTACGCTGAGAGCGTACATAGAAACCACACAAAAATCAATTCAGAAATTAAAATACGCCATGGCAGCTAAGAGATGACCAGTCCCCACTGACGGCGTCCGTTCACAAACATGACGTATGGATCAGCATCATTCAGCTCAACCATATTGAAGGGAACCCAATAACCCAACACACACGCCACCATCAGCGAGACATTTGAGTGAGCATGACATACTCTCAACAGCCAGAGCACAATCAAGTTAATAAAAATGACTAACCCAACCAATAAATGCCTTACAGCACATTCGTACATTGTGCTCACACGTTTGCTATGCAATTATACAATACTAAGAAATTGAATCTACACAATGCTAAGATAGTATTGTCCAAGGTTCAGCAGCTCCAACAGTGTTCCCGAATACTAAATTTAGCTCCTGTAACAGTTTGATAACTGGTTAAAACTTCGGGCTTATGTTGTTATTTATGTGCGTGTAGATGTAATATGTCAAGTACCTAGTTTTTAGTTCATCAGTTTAACTTTTGTTAATATTATGCGCCACAAATACACTTTAACACCAAAATAGTACAAATAATAAAAAGTAAAAAAACTAAAACCCAACTACGACAAAAAACGACACTGAAAAAGTATACACACACACGTTGTCAAGGTGCTACGGTAGGTAGGTATATGTAACGTGTGACTACGCCTTTCCAAACATGAAAATTTATCTCTACATAGTGAATATTGCATACTTCAGAATAGTATTGTATGACGTTACTACTGTGTCCATTTACTTGCAACTACATTAGCAACTTTGTTCAGTTCAGTATTCTGAAAATCTTGTTTTATTCTTTTTCAGCGTCGTTTTTTGTCGTAGTTGGGTTTTAGTTTTTTTACTTTTTCTTATTTGTACTTTTCATCTTTGATTTTAAATTGAGTGAATAGGAAGGAAGACGGCAGTTGAGCGAGGTGAAGCAATGTTAAGCCTAACAACACTACCAACGCGCCAAAGGGAGGTTGATCTGGAGACTGCGGGGACGCCCGAACCCCCCCAGGGATCGCCATCGGGTCCTCTCGTCCGGTCGTCAACCGGTACGATGTGGCCACCCTGGGATTTTTCGCAGTTGGCGGGGCAGCTTTTCGTGTGTGGCTGGCACACTACTTGGGCCCCCAACTACCTGCGGTCGGCCAGTGGAGCACCGTGCTTCGGATCCCGCTACCCTCCAGGACCAAACTCCCGACACAACAATATTTGGCACATCGTACCCGGCACACATCGCAACACAACTGCTCAGGACGTGCGCCCTACACACATGTAGGGCGCACGTCCTCTTGTTTAAAGTGCACCTCTCTAACATTCGAGGTCTGCACTCCAATATCGATGCAGTCCACCACCACCTTGAGACTGAAAAGCCTCACCTACTTTTCTTGACGGAGACCCAGATCAGATGTCCGTCTGATGCGGCATACCTCAACTACCCGGGATACTCTTTGGAGCATCATTTCCTGCAGCGTGCCGGGGTCTGTGTGTATTTTCGCAATGACATCTGCTGCCGGCGTCTCCGTCACCTCGAAGACCCGCATCTATCGACCTTATGGCTGTTGGTTGACACTGGTGTGGACAAAATTGTCTACACCTGTGTCTATCGATCGCACAGCGGTGACCAGAGGCCCTAGCCAAAGTAACATCGCTTCATAGCGAAGCGAAATCGAATACCAAACCAACCAATGGCGGGAACGATTGACCACGCGACGCGATAAATCACGTGATGAATTGTTCCTGCCATTGGTTGGTTTAGTATTCGATATCGCTTCGCTAGGAAGCGATGTTACATTGGCTAGGGCCTCAGGAGACAACTCGACTATTTGACCAACTCAGTGAAGCTGCTGACAATGTGCTGCATCGGCACGCTGACGTACAGTTCGTCGCTCTGGAGGATTTTAATGCCTGCCATCAAGACTGGCTCTTCCCATACCAGAGGACCGACCACGCTGGGAGAGAAGCGCGTAACTTTGCGCTATCAATGGGCCTTTCCCAGCTGGTAGGGCAAGCGACTAGGGTGCCTGATGTAGCTGGTCATACCGCCAACTGTTTGGACCTTCTGCTGTCCACTGATCCGGACAGATGTGTTGTAACAGTTTCCTCACTGTTGGAAACTTCAGACCACTGTCTGGTGAAGTCTGTGTCGTCCTTCTCCCCTCCAGATCACGACTCTCGTGGTGAACGGAGATTGTGGCGATACAAGTCAGCAGATTGGGATGAGATGCGCCACTTTTTTGCGTCTTATCCTTGGCAGCAGGTCTGCTTCTCTTCTGACAATCCGTCGAGCTGTGCGGACGCTATAACCGATGTGGTGCGTCAAGCTATGGAGTATTCTATCCCCTTCAGCGAAGTGCACGTCGGTGGCTCGGCTCGCCCATGGTTCAATGCCGATTGTGTCCAAGCTGAACAGCTTAAGCATGCGGCATTTCTCAGCTGGGTTGACGCTCGTGACCGCAGAGCTCCGGATCTGAGCTCAAAGAAGAGAGCCTTTAACCGTGCTGCCAAGTCCTACAAAAAGGCGCTTAAGAGGGCTCGCTTCGACCGTATTACCCATATTGGCAACAAGCTATCTGCGCAGCCATCCGGTAGCAGATCTTTTTGGTCCCTTGCCAAATCGGTCGAGGCGAACTTCTGTCGGCCCACACTGCCTCCGCTGGTTAGGCCTGATGGAAAACTGGCTCATACGGCGCAAGAGAAAGCAGGTCTCCTTGCATCTCTCTTTGCCCATAGTTCGCGTCTTGATACTGGCAGTGCTACTCCACCTAATTTACCTCATTGCGGAGCTTCAATGCCGGAGGTTCGCATTCGGAACAAGGAGGTCCTGAGAGCACTGTGTCGTCTGGACGTGAGCAAGGCTAGTGATCCAGATGGTATACCAGCGATTGTTCTTAAGGCATGTGCGCCCGAGTTGTCTCCTGTATTGACGCGCCTGTATCGCCTCTCATTTGGGACTGGTATAGTGCCCAAGTCCTGGAAGCTTGCCAACGTGCAGCCCATGCCCAAAAAGGGTAGTCGTGCCGATTCTACCAACTATCGGCCGAGAGTTGTAGAATTGTAGAGTTGAACGTTGTCAAGGTGCTACGGTAGGTAGGTATATGTAACGTGTGACTACGCCTTTCCAAACATGAAAATTTATCTCTACATAGTGAATATTGCATACTTCAGAATAGTGTTACGGGCTAGGGGTACTTAAACGCCGGTTAAGGGTTACGAAGTTTATTGGCAACGAAGGTACAGTCGATTGTAGGCAATGACAAGTAGAATGTCGCTGACGTTGCACCGAAGTCTTCTCTTACGTCTACGAAGTCCGTGTTGTAAACACACAATAACAGTACAGATGTTACTCCACGTAGTA